>JAYKAV010000356.1:124930-187735 GCA_035582835.1 Phoebastria nigripes | reverse complement strand
ATGCCCCATCCCTGGAAACATTCAAGGTCAGGTTGGACGGGGCTCTGAGCAACCTGATCTAGTTGAAGATGTCCCTGCCCATGGCAGGGGTGTTGGACTAGATGACCTTTAAAGGTCCCTTCCAGCCCAAACTATTCTATGGTTCTATGATTGTAACTTTGGAAGTTTCTTTTAATTTCCTCAAGATTTTCTAACTTTCAGTATCTTCTGCCAACTCTAAGTCAGGGTGCATGGCAATTACCAGTGTATGGAGTGTGATGGATTGAAGAGAAGGCTGAATGTGTAGCTCTTCACTGTTTTGGGGGTGGAAGACTTCTCTGGAATTGGAAATAAGGCATGTGTTGTTTCTTATACCATACTTTTCAGGCTGTTTTGTTGCTCAGGAGGGCTAGGATGGTTTGGTGTTGTTTTTAGGGACTGTAAATTTTGTGCTTCAAAATACTGTGTGTTTTTAAATCTGTTCCCACTGTTAATTAGGAGGATGATGACCAAACCAAGAAATTGGTAGGTGCACTATTGGTTTATTCGTAGTATGTTTTTTCTTGTACCTGGTGCCAAAGTAACCAGTTGTGTATTACTTTGTGTTTACATAGTGCCAAACCAAGGAATTCAGTGAAGTGCCATAAGTAATAGTTAAACAAACCCTTTCAGCCAAAAATGGTTAATGCAAAATAAATAAAAATCGCTTGGAAGCAAGCCTTCCTGAAATACATTTTGAATTCACAAAACAGAATTCCTTTATGAAATAATTTACAGAAAGATAATGTTTATTTTTAATGTCAAGTTGTATAAACTGCAGGTAATGTAGGTAAAGAGCATACATTGCCCTAGCTGTGTTTCTATTCTAAATAAATATTGTGTTTGTGTATCTGTTCCTTTTTTAAAGCAGCAAAACAAATAGGCTGATTAAAAAACAATACCCTGACAGCAGTTGTGTGACCAAAGGTGCTGCTCATTCTAGCTCAGTTTTCTATTAACTCTTCCATTCAACTTCTTTCATTATCTTCAGCCACTTAAGTATCGTTTAGTATGAGATATGCGGTGGTAATTTAGTACTTCACATCCTCCTTTTCTTTCACCTCATGTTTTTGTGTGGTTGAGATTAAACAGATTTTGAAATAATTTTGGAATGATGCTTGTAAACCAGATACATTGAAGTGCCAGAGACAGTAAAATTACGGCATCACAATACTGGCAAATAATTTTAAAAACTGAGACATGACATTCAATTTTATTTTTGTTTGAAACCTGTTAACGTTAATGAGTGGGGTCTTCTCTCATCTTCTGTCATCTTCTCTCATCTTGTAATTGCTGCATCAGGTCACAAACCCTTTATATAAAAGTCATATAATAGTAATAAAAAAAGCTCTCAGCTTGAACCAAATGAGTCAGTAGTTCTACTGTAGCAGAGTGTGGGAGCTGTTTTTTTTAAATCAATGTGTAATATATGAATATGCTCAGAAAAACAGGAAAATGTCCTTTTCATCAAATATAATTCATTATTAACCATAAACCAGTCCACAGATAGATGCATCCTTGTCATCTTGTACTCTGCTTATTCTTTCCTTCCATCAGAGGTTCTGGGAGTTCAGAAATCCAGGAGTACAACGTTGTTCCCCTGTCCATAACAATGGGGGTTATGGACAATAACTAGTGAATATTCAAGGGGACTGGGCTACTATACAGAACTACCATCATACTATTTTTAAGGAGGGTTCATTTGCATTTGAAACACGGAACTGTTGACATAAGCCATTCTCTTGGTATATTGTTTTGAGTTATAAACTTACTCTGTAGGTTTTTTGTCTTAAGTTTGTTTTGTCATGAAAAAACTTTCATTGATCAAGTATCTTCTCCTGCACATTTTCCCTGTCTTTTTTACTTGTAATCTATTATTAAACTGCTTATTTGAATTGAAGGGTAAAGACAGAAACTGTTTTACTGTATTAAAAGTTTCTGAATATACAGGCAGGTATTTACCCAGTAGAACTACCCAGCTGAGGAATATACACCTAGGAACACATAGATATATGTGTTATATAGGTATAGAGAGAAGTCTAGAAGTTATGTTTTGCTAATTCATGCATTCTTCTAATATAGTTTATCCATGTAAACAATTGTAGCTCAAAAAAGAGATCAAAATTTTGAACTTGTATTTATACATCAACTCTGCTGATGCTGTTAATACCTTATCTTCTGGAGGTCTTCCTCAAAATATCAAAGATTTCTGCCAATAAAGGCAAGCAGCCTGTCACGTCCCGCCTGTGCGGGAGAGGTGACTCAGATTCGCAAATTCCCTTGGTATGGATTAAGGTAAAACGACACTCAAGGTCTGTACGTAAGCAAAGACTTTTACTCTATAGCTAGGCTCATTGGTAAATAATTGGATAACAGAAAAACTTGCCGCTCGCCACTGATGTGGGAGTTTATGAAATAATTGGGTAGCAGAAAAGCCTGTTGCTCACCACTGCTGTGGGAGTTTATGCCTTGCGTTACTTACTAGGAAAAGGTAAAAGAATAAAAGAAAGAGAGAAGGAGAGAGTGAGAGAAAGAAAGAGAGAGAAAGAGATCACCGGTCCAGGTTCCAGCATTGGTCCAGCCGATGGGGGTCTCTGGTCCGCAGGAGCGCTCCTTCAAAAGTTCCCAAAATGAGTCCCAAGTTCCCAGTTCGAAAGTCGAAAGAGAGAAAAGAGCCTGTTCCCCTCCTTGCCTTCCCCTTTTATGCCCACCGTTCACTTCAAACTGCCCCTCTGCTACAGGGGTAGTTTTGTAGTTCACTTCTATTGGTTCTTATATGCCTCGTCTTCACTTAAAGTCACAGTGTCCTTTCTTTTTACTGCGCATATTCAGTGGGGAAGGGGCTTTGTTGGGTAGGGGGCTTTTCCTGCTGGTGGGTGGATTTTTTTAGTATGCTAATTAGGATAGTTCACTCGTGGTTCAAGTAGTTGTTTCTTTGGTTTTATCAGTAGTTCTTGTTTTCTTAACACTTATCTGGATACTCCCTTATTTGGCCGACTTATGGGGTCATCATATTTCTTCTCCCAAGGCCGGACCCAGTCAACTCTCTACAGAGGAGCCTTCCTGGGATTCACCATCCCTCAGTCTTGTGAGTGTTTGAGACATTCCTCAGACAGGCTCAGGGGATCTCCACCCCCTGCTCCCTTATCAAGTTTTGTCTCCTCTTGTTGGAAAACAGGTCTGTGTTCCAGTGGGTTACAAGTTGGCCTTGGTGTTAGCTGCCAGTTGGTCTCTTACACAGCCCATAAGTGAAAGTTCAGTATATTATATGTGTAAATCAAGCAACAGTGCTGACTTGTAGACTGAAGATTCCCAAATTACACGTATTTTGTTAGTTAGCTATTTTAGACTTTATATGTTCACACACTTAAAAAAAAATTTAACACTTCTAACAGCTTTAAGTAGATATGTTATTTTACATTCCCCTGATATAATAAACAGCATAAGCGATAACTATAAACATTGTGTGTAATAGAGACTAAATTCTGGTTTCGATAGATTAATTAGAACTAGAATTCTGATTTTTTTTTTCTCCCTCTCACTGACACATTTTTCTCACAGAAGTCAGAAAAAATATTCAGTCCCTGTTTCTTGTAATTTTGATGTCTCTCTGATTTAGTCTATAATGTTTGTTTTGTGCATTCTTTTTCCAAAGTATGTGTACTGCATGTTTTTTTGAGTAAGAGAAGATGCCCATTTGATTTATCTCTGAACAGGGGAGATCTAGAAGGAAGAGCCTAAAACTATATTCCTTCTGCAAAATGTATTGTTCAGACTCCAGTGATTTTTTTTCAGAGTGCTACATTAGATAAGTTTAGGAAAAGATGTGGTTTTAAAACTACTTATTCTTGAATATTTTGATTATCAGAAAAAAGTCACAAAGTTCTCAGAGGGATATTTGTTCTCCATCCTCCCCACCCACCTCCCTGCCCCGAGGATACAGTAAAAAAACCCCTCCTGATACTTGAGAGACTTTACTAAAAATTGTTGAGATGAAATGTGAAAGAAATTCCTTTTTTTAGAATATTACAAGGGAATGGAAATAGACAATTAAAAAGAACAAGCTTCAACAAGAAGTAGTTACGATATAGTTCTGGCAAACAAAACAAGATGTCTTCAGCTCAAATTTCTCAAGATCTGAAGGAGTAAATCTCTGGCTCAAAATGTTCTTAAAATGTTGGACCCTGTTCTGCAGCATCCAGGTGCAGAACTGCTGCAGAAAAAGTCCAGTTCCATGGACATGTCAAATATGGAGAAATTAGAATGCATTGGGATTAAGTCTTTAGGTATAAAATTGTAGAGAGATAGATTCTCTTATCAGGTCTGTCACACACCATACTGTATCTGGATCTTGCTGAACTGAATCAGGCTGTAAGTCTGTATGTGTTTCAACTTCTCTAACATGGAGAATAATAATACTTGGATCTTGATCTCGCATGGCCCTCAGAGTGGGAGATGTTGAGAAATTGCTATGATAGTGTCTCTCTAAATACACAAACTTTACTACAGTGCATTTTTAAAATCAATGTTAGTCTATGTGTATTTGTTTGATTAGTCTATGCTAGAAGATTGTAGTCAAAAGATAACTCCAGAGTTTTTAAGCTACATCACGTAGAGTATTTTGACTTTTCCCTTCCCTTCACGTCTAGTCAAATATCTCTTAACATTAGCCGTATGTAAAATTCTCATCATTCCTTAGATTACAAGACCTAGACGATGGTACCTGTTTGGCACCACATATCTAGCAATATGCTGCTGTGCTAACAGTGTCTTGCAATTATGCATTAATTCATTTTGAGCAGCCAAAATCATTATATTAGTAACGTATGACAGTTTGGGATTTTGGTTTCTTTCAGCATCTGTAAATAAAGCAAAGTTTTTGGTGCTTTTCTTAAATTGTTAAACATATATATTTTATATGACCTTCCATATATTTCTTACTCTTTTTTCTTCAGTAGCAGATTCCAGAGTTGGAAACAGGTGTAAACATAGCATGACCAGGTAGCAAGGTGCTATCAAACTATAAAATATTTATTTTGGCTTATTGTTTTCTCACTAAATGATATATTGCACTACCGTTATACGGAAATCAGCCACACAAATGACTTGCACATCAATACTGAGAATTAACATGTCTAATTTTAGAGATCCTAATTTTTAAGCAAATACATCAGAGACAGACAATATGCAACATAAGCTGCATGTATGTAAATGGATTTCTACACAGTGACAATATATGAATTTCTCTGAGCAATATTAATTTCCACATCTTTCCAATTCCCAGTTGCTTTCTTTTCTTGAGGTCTTCAGTCCAGCCATGTAAAGTCCATTTGTGCATTGTATAGTAAAAAGGAGGCTCCCTTGTGTGAGAAGAGCTCCTTCCATCATCGTGCCTGTGGAGGATTGAAAGTGAAGTGAGATAATTGCTTCATAGTGTCACAATTCCAGTGATTTAACAAAAAAAAAAAAAAAAAGGGCAATTGATGATTTACAAGAACATTGCTCTTTCACTGTTAATAACAGGGATTTCCATGACCTGTTTTGCTCCATTTAAAAAGACAAAACCCTTCCAACACTAATCAAAACTAAGTCAGGACAATTGAACTAGTGTACTGAAACTGTCTTAGAAAATGCAGTTTCTTTGCTGCACGCTATAGATGTGTATTCTGTTTTTATTCCCCTCCAGACTTCTTAAAATCACATTGTTATCTTAGTCTTTGAAATGTAAAAATGCTGGGACATCAAAGTAGTATTGTGATGGTCAAAGAAATTTAGAAGGAGAGTGTATGTAATGAATACTTAACACCGGAGGTTTACTTCATTTTTTTGTGAAGATATCCATTGTAGTAACTTAGAGCTGGAAAATGAGGCATGAAATTGTTTGTAGAAGGTTCGGTAAATTGAATGTTAAGCATTTGCATGTTTGCTGCAAAGCTAAGCTTGCAATTTTAGTCATAACATGGGTATCTTTGCATTTGTTCTGTAGCTTGTTTAACAAAAAGCAGATAAGAAAACCTTACAGCAGCTGAGAAAAACATTTTGAGGAATATAAGAATAATACAAAGACCACCTATTTAGGAGATACAGATGAGGGCAGCCTCCTTGATTGAAGTGGTGTTTTACTCTAGCTGAGGATCTGAGAAGCAAAGTGTATTAACCTTCTCAAAACTTCCACAATGGGATTCAAACCCACCATATGATCTAGAGCCAGGTAGGCTGCCATTACATTACACAAAGCTACTCAGATCTTCTGCTACCATGTTTATACAGCTTGTAGTATTTGAGGCTGCTTGTTTAAAGCTTGCTTCGCAGCCTTTGCCAGTGTTCTTCATTCCCACAGTACTTGACCTTTAGGAATGTTCTGCTTGCAGAAGTCTGAAATCTCTCTCTTGATTCTGTTGCCTTCAGTCAAGATTGCCTGTTGTATAAACTTTTCCCTAAGTTAATAGTAAGTTGCATCATGTGATGGGTGATCACATTCTCCCATGACAGAGGATGTCATATGACCTGCCATATGACTAGAGGTATGTGCACTTGGGGCTGCATACAAATGTTAATGTGGTGAATGGCATTTTTGAAATGGGAAAGAAGCACCATGGAGTGGCCTGCTAAAACTATTTATACCGTCTGTGTTTTTCTGTTCTAACCCAAGAAGCCTCTGGAACAGAGGACAGCGCTAGCCCGGTATTAGTCCACGTGCTGTAGAATATGCATCACAGTTTCCCATCCTTTTTTTCCACATCCTATTTCAAGTAACAGTAGCACTGTCAAACTTGCATGAAGGTCAGCTAGCTCAAGCCAACAGGATTGCCCAGAAATTGTTTCTTATTTCCTTCTTACTTTCCCACAACCTTCTGAAAAGAAAAGATTTAAATAATTTTCTCATGATATGTGGTGAAGGTAAAGAGTTTCAGTCTTCCAGAGTCACCATAGTCTGAGGAACAGATTTGTAATATTACCAAATTGCATTGACTTGAGTAAAGTTGAGTTTGGGTCCCAGGTTTTAGTTGTGCACTAGTTACCATGTAGCGTAGTGAAGCTAAAAGTCTCTGATTGTAGTGGTGCTTCTGGTAGTCATTAAAATATTTCAGGGGATAGGTGTCATGGGTAAAAGCAACCCTGTGGCTTTCTGTATTATGTGATCTTCATATAGTTAGGTCTTTCATGAGTCACTTATACTGAGTTTGATTTTAATCTTCCTTACTCAATTCTGCAGACTTAACTGGAGGGTTTTTTATCATCTGCAAACCGCAAGGACATTGATGAAACTGTGTTTTGAGCACATGATAGAACGAGGGAACATGGTGATTAGTTGTGCCTGTATTGTGTGAGTATTCACAACCATGCTGACTAACTGCTGAAGACTCACTCTGGTATGTTGGATTTTTGCACTACTATTAGATAGTAGAGATTGTTCCAACTATTTCTTCTTTATTGTTTTAGATACCTCAAAAAATCTTGAGAACAATTCATCCTCTAGGAGGTAAGTGGCTTGGAATCATTAAATGAGATCATTACAAACCCAGGTTAGTGGGCACATTTGTGAGACTCAGGCAAACGTTCACTTGTTTCTGTGGTTGTAGCTTGCAGCTTTGTTGGCATTAGATGCATTCTGAACCAAACAGAGAAACCCCATTAAATTTCAGATTTGCAAATTTAAAATCTGCAGCTTTATTTCCTGCTGTCTTCACTGGCATTATATTATTGTCACTAAATTAATACAAAGCAGTGAGTGGGTACATCAGTGTGAAACTGGTAAAATGAAGTGGATGATCAAGTTCTAGTAATTTTAACTGTCAGACTTGTTTGGACATGGAATTCATGGATTCTGGTCCAACCCAGCTGTTTGGGGTTTTTTTGTTTGTTTGTTTGTTTGTTTGTTTGTTTTTATTGTTCATTTAGATGTCCTGCATAATTTTCTATTTCCCTCAGAAAACAGCTGAAATTCATGCACCCTTGATAGATGAATTTGAATGGTTTTATGTCTTTGCATTTTAAATTGTGCTAAAACTCTATCCTGTACAGCATCTGAACAGATATTTGGATCTAGCTGCTAAACTTATAAACCATACATGGTGTAAGACATTCAACAGGGTTTACTCTCTTCTATCTGGTATGTTAACATCTCACATCTGTATTGAGATTGTTTGAGAGATCTATCCTTTTTGAAGATTTTTAATTTTTGTTAAATTATGTTCAGTAAATTGTCGATACAACTTTTCATGCCTGCAAATGTACATTTGCTCAGGTGGACAATGTTGTGTTATATTGTTTTGTCTTTCACCAAGGCAATTACTACCGTATTACATATCTCATCCAGTCACAGGCATCCACAGAGACTCCTATTATTGCAGACTGCCGTTTAGAATTCTTTTTGACTTCTTATTGTCTTGTACCAGTTTTCTTTTTCTTTCCTTGACATTTTTAGATTATTTTTGACATCTGAGGAAAAATACACATTCAGACAATTAGAATGTTGCTGCCTGATCTCTGCTCTAGTCAACCACAAGACAGCTAAAAAAGCATGAGAGGAAGAGGAAATTAAAAGGCAGTGATACATGATCTCTTTTCTATACTGCTTATTGAAAGATCAGGGGTATGTTATCTAGAAAATGCTTTTGCCTTTCTTGCTTGATTTTTGATAAAGAGGTATTCATACCCATATGTTTTAATCTCTCTGTAAGTTTAACATTGTTCTCCACATCAGCTGAGGTCAATTTGGGCAATTTACCATTGTGTTTTAGTTTCCACACTTGTCAGCATCAGTGAAAATACTCTGTGGTTTTGTACAATGCTTAAAAGACTGACAGACTTTTCCAAAAGCGTTATTTTTTCCTTTCCCTAACAAGAAAGCAGGAATGCCAAGAGTTACTATAGTTACCTAAAGTTATCACAGGTAGCTATGAAGAGGGTAGAAAAACTTTGGGTTTGTTTAGTTTTCTGTTGGGGATTCTGTGAGTACTAAGATTCTGAAGCATCCAAACCTGATTTTCTTTTTAATTTTATTGTATAGACATCAGTCCATCACAGTACATTGTAACAGGCAATCTGTTTACAGGGCACATGACAAATATGAAATGTATTCTCCTTTAAAAAAGAATGTGAAAGCTAAATTAGGAATAGGCCCAAG
The DNA here is from genome assembly GCA_035582835.1 of Phoebastria nigripes. Taxonomy (NCBI): domain Eukaryota; kingdom Metazoa; phylum Chordata; class Aves; order Procellariiformes; family Diomedeidae; genus Phoebastria; species Phoebastria nigripes. The sequence continues at coordinate 178,587 of JAYKAV010000356.1, read as the reverse complement.
CAAAAATAAGATGAAAAAAATAATATATTGTTTTTCGATGTTGCTCTTCTGCTTTCTTGCTTATTTGTTTCCCTTTGCACTCTGTGCTGCTGTTTGGTTTATGCTCTCCATTTTCTGTGGACTTCGGCAAGTACTGAATTTAAAGCTGTTCACGCTTAAAATACCTTTTAGAAGTTAGCTTTTTTTTTTCATTTGGGGGATAGGTTTGTAGAGGAATACTAGTTGAACTAGTAAGACTCGCAGATTAGTAGAAATCATTGAAACTAGAACACTTTACACATACAGAATCTCCATCTCCAAGATATATTCAATGAGTTTATATGTTCCTAATTTTGGGATTAAAAGAAAGACAAAGACGGTGCTTTATCTGAAACAGAATATATGATATGCAGCATGTCTCTTCTTTAGGCTACATCTGCTTTCTAAATATTTGTGCACATATTGGACTTAATTTTATATCTTTCCTGTTCATTTTAATTAATGTAGAGAAAATAGGTTGGCTTCATCTAAGTTTTAAGTAATTACTTAGAGAAACCTAATTACTAAGAGAAACCTAGCTGCTGCATACATGGACCAGCTCAGTATATACTATTTCACCCCATCAGGCCCAGTGCAATTTGGTCCCCCGTTTACTCCAAGACATCTTAAAGCAGAGTCCTTCTGTGATATCATAACTGAGGAAAATGTTTGAGAATATTGAGAAACCTGTAAATTTACAACCTATTTAATCAGCATATTTTCATGAAGCTGTGATCCAAAATAAAATGTCAGTGCAGCCAGGACTTTACTTCCAGGTGGGTTGAAAAATTCTACTAATGGATTGGGATGGACAGGAATACTTGATATATCAAAAGAAACCTGATACCTTCCCCACACACACTTTTTTTTGTTTTTTTTTTTTGTTTGTTTGGGTGGGTTTTTTTTTTAATTTAAGGCTGATATCATATGTGTGATGTCAAAAATGTTTAGACATCTTTGATTCAGAATAGTATTTTCAAGGGAAGACTCCCAGTATAGGCAGAGTTGATGCATAATGATAACAGTTTATTTTGCATGTTTGGTCTTTTGTAGAAAATGCATGTATTTGTTCAAAAATGGAAATTCTGCTGCTGTGCGTGAATTGCTTCAGATGCCCTCCTCAGATATACTTTATCTGCCTGAATTAGGAGTAGAAGAGATCTAATGTGTCATTGTTTGTTCAATGGTCATAATTCAGATACCAGTTTTATATGAAGTTCAATAATGTTATGAACCAGATACAAAATAAGTGTGTGTAGGTGTATACATACAATTCTCTATTATCATCTCTCTGTAGACGCATTTCTCAGGACATTAAGTATATACTTTAAAGACTCTGGTAATTTCAGTCTTCAGTACAATACTTGAGAGGGCAGTTAAAATCTATTATCCCTTCCTCCCTCAGGAAAGATACGAAGTGTGGGAAATTAGTTCCTATTGCCAAATTACACTTCATCCTGAAGGGGTGGTTAAAGAACTTCCATTCTTATGTCATATATTGCACATTCTGCCTTTCTTCATTCATTGAGAAGATATTGGTTTACACAGGATGAAAGAACAGGGAAGGGAACGTCCAATCAGTTCTTCTCTCATTTGCATGCACATCCATGTATTATAATGCAAGTTAATTTTATCCTCAGTTTCATTCAGTTCAGCGTATGGGATGAGTCTGGGCTTCAGTGGCCAGACTAAAATGTAATTGTTTTCTTTGATCCCAAGGGGCAATATACCAAAGACACATATTTGGCCTATGTGGATGCGTAACATTTGTTTCTTCAGGCCGTTTGATGAAAGATGCTACCAGTTTCAGAAGCTTCAGAGTTTCAGGACAGAATGAACATACTCTATATGAACAATCAGAAAAATGTAAAGTTGTTTTACTTTTTTTCACTGATATGATTCTGACTAACGCATTATGTTCTATAATTTTTGATTATTTACAACTTAGTAATTTAAACCTGTGCAACAAAATTCATGGAAGGATTACTCCTAATTTGCTATCTCTTTTTATTCACTGTGCAATTATGATGGTTATTATATAAGATACCTAATCATGGGGAATCTTATCCAAGGTATTCATTCCCGTCCACTCATATTTACATCAACTGAAGGCTAATATTTTCTATAGATTTATGACTGCCCTCATCCCTAATGTGGGGCCTAAGAATGTGGCAGGATTTTCTGTTTTGATACATGAAGATATAAAACTTCCATGCATACAAAGGTTTAAATTAAAACAAAAATAAAGGGAGAGGGAATGTAGGTAAATCAAGCCCATGGTAGATTTTACACTCAATTAAGGAAATAAGGTAAGACAAATGACCATGTATGACACCATTAAGTTCAGGCAGTGAGCAAACTAACCTACAAAAAAAAAAGTGGTCCTGCTTTGAGCCAGCAATGTGCCCTTGTGGCAAAGAAGGCTAATGGTTTCCTGGGCTGGAGTGTTGCCAGCAGGTCAATGGAGGTGATTCTTCCCCTCACTCAGCACTGGTGAGGCTGCACCTGGAGTAGTGTCCAGTTCTGGGCCTCCCAGTACAAAAGAGAAATGGATCTACTTTCTAATGACCAAGGGCCACTAAGATGATGAAGGGACCGGAACATCTCTCATCTGAGGAAAAGCTGAGAGAGCTGGGATGGTTCAGCCTAGAGAAGAGAAGGCTTATATACTTATATGTACTTAGAGAAGGCTTATATACTTATCAATGTATGTAAATACCTGAAGGTATAAAGAAGATCAAGCCAGGCTCTTTTCAGTGGTGCCCAGTGACACGACAAGAGGCAATGGGCACAAACTGAAACACAGGAGGTTCTGTCTGAACATCAGGAAACTCTTTTTCTACTGTGAGGGTCACTGAGCACTGATCCAGGTTGGATTTCCCTGGAAATTTTGTGGAGTCTCTATCCTTGGAGATATTAAAAAAACATCTGGACGTGGCCCTGGGCAGCCTGCTGTAGGTGGACCTGCTTGAGCAGGGGGGATGGACAAGATCACCTCCAGAGGTCCCTTCCAACATCAACCATTCTGTGATTCTGTGAAGACTGAAGATAAATTACAACTTCAAGGGCAAAACCCCTTTTTGTTCTCCAGAGGAAAATACAGGCTACAGCTATTCCAATTTTAGAGACTCTTGCTTACCAGTATAAGCAATGCTTACTATCCTTCTAAGTACGTATTTCTTAGTCAATGTTTTAGTTTGAGCTCCTATTTCTGTCAGCAATATTTGGGGCTGAATCTAAGATCAATAGTTTTGGGGTGCTGAAGGAAAGAAAATAAACTATTAAAAACTGTATTATAATTTTCTTATTTCATGACGACTAATTTTATGTACTTCATTAACTCATTTAAACAGAGGTTAATTCTGATAATGAAGGATAACAGAAGTTTCTCTTTTAAGATTTGCTCGCTTTGTAAATATTCCACTCCTTTATTTCCTGTACTCATGGGAAGGAAAAAACTTCAAAGAACTTTGCTATTTGATTCTGAGAAATATACGATCTCTGTATCTGTATTTGTCCATAAGCAGAGGACATCCCTCCTTTATTGGTGAATACTAGGCTTGGCTGTTTTTGCTATCCAATGATTTTGCCTCTGTGGTCTGTTCCTCTTTTTAGTATTAACATTCCAATTGCACTTAAGTCTCAGTCATGAGTAGGTCCCTGCTGTGCTAAGTGCTTTATGGACACGTGCCTCAAACAGCTTAGAAAAAGAGGAAAAGAAACAATAGTTCAGAAAAAGTCAGTGGTAGGGCTACGAATGGAGTCCAGGCATATATTTTGGACTAATACTGTGTGTATGGGAGGATGCTGGATGCCTCTGTGTCCTTCTTCCCAGCCCACCTCCCATAAGCATAGACTATCTAGTCTGATGCTGTAGAGCAGGGAAAAACAGAGCAAAACGTTTATTCATTTTATCCTTTCAAAAAGCCAGGAAAGTTAATACTGCCTGAAGTTACATAATTTGTGCTTCTTGCAGTAACTTTGAAAAGCAGTCATGGGAAGCCTTTATGTCTTTGTGGAGACCTGTGAGGAGAGTAAGTCCTGGAGAATACAGGAGAGAAGACTAGTGTCTAGTCTTCCACTAGAATTAATAGGATCTGACTCAAATTTTGCTTCCTGCATGTAGCATGTGCTTGTGCAGAGAAGAGGATTTTACATGATTATTCTGTAAACCTTCAGACAAATCGCACAGAAGAAATATAGTAGGATTAATATTCATTATATAATTTCAGTTTAAAGAAGGATCAATTAATTTCATAAATACCTCTACAGCATATGTGATGTAAAATGTTTTCTCCTCCTAACAGATATCTTTGTTTTAAACAATATGAAAGAAGCATTAGGAAAAAAACATTTGTAATATAAAATCAAGAGATCCAGGAAGACACTTATTCTTCTCTATTTCATGGTACAGCTTGGTTTGATATAGAATTTGTTTTGAAGTAATTTGGGTTTTCTGCTGGGCTATTTTAGAATCAGTTTGTAAAGCTTTTGTGTTCACTTATGAGGCCTTGTCTCGAGTAATTACATAGACTTAGTGAAATTACTCCTGTGAGTAACTGCTCAGCAATATGAAGAGATTGTTTCAGAACCCAGCCTATAACTTGAGTAGATAGAGGATGGTATTAGCTCTTTGAGACGGTCCATTTTTCAATTTTTGTATTAAAAATATTTAAATATTTTATTAACCATTTTTCTGTTTTTCAATGTTTGGCTTTTGATTTCTTGAAAAATCCTACCTTTAAATCTTATTGCAAGCTCAAAATCTGAAGATTCTAATCCCAAATCGCCAAAATAGTGATTGGGATATTTTGATGTTCTAAGACTACTTAGCTCCATTACAGATTACATTATTTGTGTTCTTCTCTGCACTAAGCTGTACATACTTACCAGCTGTTACCCATCACTCTATATAGAAATGGAGAAAAACTAAAGCTCTTAGTGGTCACACTGTGTAGGTATGAATCGATGAATTATTTAAAGGAGTAGTACCCTCTTATTTACTGACAAATAAGTCTAATATGAAGGTGCTTTTTTTTTTTCTTCTTTGCTTTAAACAGAGAGAGTATTTATTCTGTGCTACTCAAGGCAATATTTTTTCTATAATTAGCAGTCATATTTCATATTATACAGATACCTTTTACCCCTATAGGATAGAAGACTAATATCAATAATTTCTCATTGGTTTTTGGATACTTTCCATCTGTATTTTAAGTGAGCTTTTGTTGTTCCTGTTAACAACAACAAAAACCTCAGCTGGATTCTCAGCTACTTAGTAACAATGGCTCAATTTTCATCTTCGCATCCTTTCATTTCGAAATTGCTTATGCAGGTGGTTGCTATACAGCTCTTTTCCTTTTACACAACTATAATGCATGTGATTTGTTATCAATCTGGTTTTAGACCAGGCCACTTTGCAGGGATTGCACTAGCAGAAGTCTTTAATGATTGATTCCATGCTAGCATCCCACAGGAGCATTCTCAGTGTCTGTTATAGTAGGTCTGACTGCCCCTTTGATGCAGTTGAAGTCTGTTCTTTGCAGCTTTCTTGGCACCAATGTTCAAATACTTTACTTCGTTAAGTCTGAAGCAAGTGGCTGTCCAAATGAAATTGCAGGACACTGCCTCCAAATTTGAAAAGCCATTTTTTCCTCAATAGGTCTGTGTCTTGTGTGTTCCCTTTCTTCTAACCTCTCTGTGTTCTTCCTCCCCTTCTAGTGTCTTTCAGATGTATGGCTAAAAAATGATCATCAAAAGATCTCACATTCTAAAGCACTATATCCAACTGAATTTTTTCATGACCATCCTGTTGCTCTCAGGAAAAGGACAGGAAAAATTGAATGTTTCTGGTTGGGAAATTATATTCCACTTTCAAGATAAGTGAGCAAAATTATGTCAGTATCCTCTATTAATGTTTTGACATGTACATTTCTACCTAAGTCATTACATCTATTAGCAGTGAAACACAGAGCCCCCCAAATTTTTCTAGCAGTACACATCAATCCTCACCCAGAGAACAAGCTAAATCACCATGGTGGTTTCTGATCTCATTGTATTCTCTCATGAACGCACAATATGACTATGGTCTTTGAGATATAAACACAGTACTATTTCCAGGAGATGGAGATCAGACACTCACTTCACAAAGTAGATAGCAGTTATTAGATGATAACTATGTGGGCTAGACACAAAGTTCCAAGGGAAAGCTATTGAACTTTTCGAACTAATTCTGTATCTGAGTCACTCTTCCTAGACACTTATTCACAGGAATGCCATGCTTGTATTTAAGCATTTTTGCATGAAGACAAAAGTGTTCATATAATGTTGTTTGCTTGCATCATATTTGAGAATTCATCTTCCTTTGTTTTAAATCCTTTTGATAATGAACAGTGATTGCAAGTGTGTTGTGAGCTGCCTTTCCTGTAATACTATTAAAAGGAAGTAATCAAATAGCATCGATGTACACTAGAAAGGGAAAGAAGAAATAAATATGACTAAAATCCATTCTGTTTTCCCAAATCCATAGTAGACATTGAGCCAGGAATTTTGAATTAGTAACACCCGCTCATGGCGAAGCTGAATTCTTGTCTGATGTTTTTAGTTTTCCCTTTGTTTTTAATGGGATTTCAGTTATGAACTGGTTTGTATTTACATTTACACTCTTAAGTGGAAATGTGCAAACTGGTCTGCTTCTCAGAAAAGTCTTGAAGTGTCATAACTGAACTCCCAAAGAGCAAAATGCACACAGTCGTTAGCTGTTTTGGAAAACCTTGACTTTACACATTAGAGTTTGGTGGTTTGGCAGGGGGAAGGGGGGATGTTGTTGGGTTTTGCGGGGGAGGGGTGCAGGGCGGGGCGGTGAGCATGACAGTGGACAAGGAAGAAAATCATTTTCCTGCAAACTTGTTGCATTTCTATTTGGCAAGCATCTTCCCCTAACTTTTTTTTTTATGAAAGTGGAAAACATAAAGTACTGGACTTCTTTAATATTAAGAAGTTGAACAAAGTTACTGTCTTATAGGATCCAGTAGGTATACAGAGACAACCTGTTTGTCAGCCATCTGCTTCAGAACAGGCCTCCTCTTTAAGTAGCAATTAAAAGTCGTCAAATGGATAGCACTAGAAAAGATGATTCTTATCATAAGGAGTTCAGGCATATTCCCTCCAGTAGAGGGCATTGATACTTGAACATACAAGCCTAAATTCTTCGGGAATAATGTTACTAACAGGAGATAGAGGATAAGTGTAGCAACAAATCTTTTCTGCCACCCTACAAAACCAGAAATGAATGTTGTCTTATTTATAACTGTGTTTTCACCTACGTCTTGTTTATCTCCCTGGGAACTGGATAAACAATTTTTTTTTTTCAGCTATCCACATACAATATGCGAAAAGCAATTTACAGCAAATGCCAATGGTAAGCAAAAGAGAACACTTTTGAGGACAATTGCAATTCAGAGGCTAGGAATATGGGAGAAAACAGTGCTTGGTGTATATATGAGCTCAGTAAAAATGTGACCTAGCTATAGAGGAACCTGCATGGAAGATGAGAGGTACAGGACAAGTGTAGAAGTGGTAACTGGCTCTAGGGTCATTAAAATAGAAGTTGTTCTTTATATGATTAAAACAACCTGCCTTAATGATCGTTTTTCTGATTCTAAGTGAGGGTTATAGGATCTGAGTCCAAAAGTTGTATACTCCTAATAAAAAGAGAAGCATGTCATTAGGAGGTGGCTACCTGACAACCTAGTGTGACAGAGCTGGCTAGTGACAGCATTGAAATCCTGGGTCTTGGTCTCACTCTCTAGCCAGTAAATGTTCCTGCATTCCCCTAGCATACACTTCTTCAAAATGTTTGCAGACCTTCTGTCATAAAGCTATGGTGAGAGTCAGTGGGAAGAAATAACCCAGTGCAATAGGTATTTTGGGAGATGCTCACAGTGCTAGATTATGCCAATTCAGTCTCTTATACTCAAGCAATCTTCTCCCTAAGGGAGCAGGGGAAGGAAAAGGTCCATGAGGATAGTATTAGTGATCAACATACATTTTTTTGGTGTCTACAAGAGATCTGGGGATATTTTCCTGTAGGAATGTGTTTAGTTTTATAGCCTTGTTTCCTTATGCGAGTAAGTGACTGTGTGATCTAGCAACCTGAGTTGAATAGCCAGTCCTTTAGGTCTTTCACAGGCTATGAATACAGTAAGAGCACTCAACCCTTCTGAAGATATGCAAATGTAGGCATTTAAAAGATTTACATTCATCTTTCACAGGCCTCAGAAATATAAATATGAAATATCCAGAACCTTGTCACTTCAGTAATAATTAAGCTGATGGCCTATTATGTTCGATTGCAAATCAATATAGTATCTTTTGGTGCCACTTGAGTTCTTGAGGGTTGGCTTGGGGCCAGCACTAGTTATACAATTGAAGAGCTGCAGCTGCATCGAAAACTTCTCTGCCATTTCCATTCAGAAAGAATAGACTGGTAACAATGGTGGCCAGCCTCTTCATAGTAATTGTGTGCAAGTACACATTTTGAAATAGTGTTTTTGTTCAGCAGGTGCTGTTATTTTAGTTTAATTTGAATTTTGAAATATGGAGGAGAGAAGGGGCCTAATCTTAACAGCATCTAACCTACAGCTGTTCAGAACAGGACAGCAAACAGCATATGTTGCTTAGATGAAAATCATAATTGCTTATTCTTCCTGGCATATTAGCAGACCAGTGCTGAGCCTCTGAAATTATCTAGCATTTTCAGGCTTTTACTTTACGAAGTGATCTACAATACTCTGGTAGGACTATTCTAGAATATCTGACTGCAGATTTTCCCACAGGCAGCTACTTGGTTTTACATCAGAAAACACAGAATGTGGATCTTTCACCAAGGCAGTGTCAAGAAGCACTGACCTCTAGAAATATCATTAAAGCAATGCAAAGTCTATGTTATTTCAGTCAACTGCAAAAGCTGGGGAGACAGCTTGTAAAATGGTGATTTCTTGGGAACTTTTGTCTGTTTGCCTCTTCTCCTTTCAAGGAAAGAAAGTCCATGGGGTTTGAGGAGGACAGAAAGGTCACAAATTTTTGGAGCATATACATTAGTCAAAAATATTTACTGAATTTTTTGTTCAGTTTTCTTTTTTTCTATGACCTGTTGTTTGGAGATTTAAAATCTGAGATAAATTACTTGTATTTCTTGAAAAATTTCTCTGTATAAGTGTTAGAGCACAGAATATACTAGAAAAGGCAAAATGAGAAAGACACAGAAAAGGTGTGATTAGAGTCAGAGTTCAACACTTTAAATTCCTATTGTCATAAGTCTGTCTCAAAAATCTGACTAAAAGCATGTGATTAAAAAGGTGCTGACAATGACGCTTACCTTGAAAAGTAATGGACATGAATTTTAAGCATTCCAGATCATCTGAMAAAACTTGCATGGTCTAAACTAAGGTATACTATTTAGCTGTTTGCAAGATCAGGGCTTAAATGAGAATTTCATGTGAATGAACATCTTTGGAATTGGAACATTGTTATTTAGATGCCTTAAACCTGATCCTTTTCCTCATGGGTGCCTGCTTACACCTGAGTCTTCTTAGTGGTCGTTGCAGAATGAATACCATGTAACTTAAGTCACGCAACAGTTTGGCTCAAGCAAATTCATTAAAAGACCTCACTAACCATTCCATGTATATATATAGTACTATTTACTTGTTTTTACTTTGGGATTTGTAAAAACAATATGAGAGTTTTTTCACAACTAATATCCTGTCAATTTCATCAAATAATTTCTAGCTGTAATTTCACTTAGATCAAGATCCTGAGGGAAGGGAGTGACATGCATACGTATTACTGTGCTGCTCGTCAGCCCCACTGAAGATGCTGGTTTTGAACTAATCTCTGAGGGAAACATAAAATAATACACTTGCAATTCAACATGCAAATAAAAACAAAGAATAAGGTTTCTTCATGAAATATTTCCCTGGAAACCCAGAAGTTTATATTGTTGAAAATGTTAAAGGAAAAAAGTATGATACATGAGACAAGCACTGTCTGTTTCTGACAAAATAACTTCTTTAAAAAATGAAATGCTTTTTTCTTAACACTTTCCAAAGAAAGACAGAAAGTCAAAAGTACTGAATAATGTACAAGATGGGTTTTTTTCATACATCTTCAGGGAAAGCTGACTAGGTGAGGTGCTCTGCTAGGTCTGCTACTCATGAATAAAGAAGAACTAGTTGAGATGACAGTCAATGGCAGCCTTTGCTGCAGTGACCAGGAAATGGTGGAATTTAAGATCCGGAGGGAAGTGGTGTGTGTAAGCAGCAGAATAAAACCCTTGGTTTTCATAGTGCTTCAGCTTATTTAAGGAACTGGAACATGGGGTCCCATGGGAGGCTGCCCTTCAGGGCAGAGAACTTGTTTAGTTATCAAGGGCAACCACCTCAAAGACAGCAATGACCTATTCCAGTGGACAAGAAAATGAGCAGGTGTGGCAGAAGGCCATCTTAATTGAACCGTGAACTCCTGACCAGGCTGAAATGTAAAAAAGAAGTGTATGAGAGGTGGAAGCAGAGACAGGCTGCGAAAGAGAAGCCTGCTTGCAGACATGAGAATGTAGTTAGGAAGGCCACAACTTGGATGGAGATAAAGCTGGCAAGACATATGAGACATCAAGGTCTTCTACAGGTACGTCAGCAACGAAAATGAAGACAAAGAAAATCCTTGTCCCACTGCTGAATGGGGCTGGTAACCTTGCGGTGGGCTACTCAATGCCTTCTTTTCTCAGTCTTTGCTAGCAAGATCTGCTCTCTAGCTTTACAGCTCTCTTGGCCTAGTAGCAAAGTCTGGGAGAGAAAGGTACTACCCATGGCAGAGGAAGATTGAACTAGAGCTTAACTAAGAATGCCTTCAAGTCCGTGGAGCTAGATGGAATGCATCTGAGAGTGCTGATGGAGCTGGCTGACTCATTTAGGAGGCCTCTGTCTTCTTGGAAAGGTAGTGTTCACTGGGGAAAGTCCCTGAGGTCTGCAGAAAGGCAAATGGTATGCCCATGTTCAAAAATAGTCAAGAAAGAGGATCTGAGGAACAACAGGCTGGTCAGCCTAAGAAAATAACATGAAAAATCTTTATGGAAACCAAGCACATGAAAGACAAGAAGATGATTGGGAACAGTCTGCATAGACTTATCAAGAGCAAGTGATTTCTGATCAACCTCATTGCCTTCTGTGAGAAGATGATTGAATCTGTAGAAAATTGGAAGAGCGGTTTGCGTTATCTATCTTGACTTTAGTGGGGCTTTTCACATCTTTGCACAGTATCCTTATAGCCACATTTGAGAGACATGGACTGGATGGGTGGACTACAAAGTGGTTGGACTATTGGGGTAAAATGGTGGTGGTCAGTAGTTCAAAGTCTTAATTGCAGCTGGTTATGAGTGGCTTTCCTCTGGGGCTGATACTTTCTAATGTCCACATCAGTGACCTGCACAACACGCTTGAATGCGTTCTCATCAAGTTCATGAATGACCCAAAATTTGGGGGAGTGGTTGCTATGATGAAGGTGTAGGCAGCCTTTCAGAGGAACCTTACTGGGCTGGAGAAATGGACTGACAAAAACCTCACTGAAACTTGAAAAAGACAGATAGAATGTCCTGTAGCTGGGACAGAACAACCCCATACATCAGTAAAGGCTGTGAGCCTTTGAAATTAGCTCTGCTTCGAGATGACCTCCAGAGATCCCTTTAAGCCTTATTTTTCCTATGATTTAGTCTGGAATTTCATGCACTCACAGGCCATTAAAAACTGATCTTGACTCTTCTGCTTGGATAGCTAAGGACAGATGCTGGCCTTCAACTTCAGATCACAACAACTTGATGTATGGAAGAGTTTGTAGTAATCTTTCCAAGGATGTTCGCCTATTTTAGATATAATGTGAGTGCAGAAGATCTATCCTTTCACCTCCAAAGTGACATGTCATTTGTGGGTGCATTGTGTTAGCTCACCTGTAAGCAACAAGTCTAAAAATGTGGCAATCCCTTGTTGAAGTTATGCCAGAGTGGAAGGCCACCTCTTGACACCTTCCACAACCATGTATGATTCTCCAGTGCAGATTTTTCCTTTCCACCCAGTTATACGTAGCTGACTATATATTTTGGTTTTGTAAATTGAGCATTTTAACATGCAAGATCTTTTAGGATGAAGTCTGCTAAACATATCAAACTGTATAGCTGGTTTAGGAAATTATGGATACGCTTAGAAGGAACTTTGCAAGTGGAACATAAAGTTAAGTGAGGTTGGAATACACAGGTTTATCAGATACTTCAGCTACCTGAAATGCTCTTCATTGCTGTCTGACACAATATAACATGACAGTTGTAGGTACTCCCCCTTTATAAAACACTGTGCTTCTAGAATCAATAAATTCCAAGCATTGTGATTTTACTAATGGATACGCTATGAAGAAATATAGTTAGGGCTGTGCTGATGTGTATAGGTCTTCAGAATTTTGTTTTGCTGTCATATAACAGCTGACCTCTGTAACAACTTCAACTCTTCTTCCCACCCACCCCACTCCCCTCCTTCCACTCCCCCCTCCCCCTTCCAATCTAGGCAAACTTGTAACTGGATGAATTGGTTTGGGCATTTTAAAATAACAGTGGGACCCAGAAGTGTTAGAATTTTATATGGAACGAAGTTTATTAACCTCACCATATCCTATATAATCCCAGCAAGTATTTTAAAATTCCAGTGATAATAAACATCAATTTTTGCATTTGTCTTTCCCTTACTATTGTACTCTCTTTGGCAAAGAACGTCTATGTGTATTGCTTGGTACCTCTGTCTATTATAAAGTTTGCCTGGTGTTTTGTTATGGGACAATGTTTTGGGAGCTTAAAACTTCGAAAAAATATTAGCTGCTTGATTTGAAGTTCAGCATGCTGATTGCCTGCATCAGGCTGAATATTCTTGAGATTATCAGCTAAAGCAGTTTAACCATATTCAAGAACAAGGCAACATTTAAAAAAAAAAAAATTCCACTTACATTAAAAAGTCCTGTTACTCTTTCCTTTTAAACAAAGCAGGTATTTTAGTACTGAACATTTTTATTTTTGAGTGCTTGACTTTTTAGATCTAATAGTATTATCTGAATCTAATTTTTCCTCTCTGTATTCAGAAACTGGAGGTAGAGGGGGAAGAACCATGAATGAGGCTACATGTTGCAGCGTACTAATGTTGTCAATGCATTAACTTATGATCGACAGCAGGCCTGGAAATCCCAAGTAAAGCCGCAAGTTTCACAGTCTTTCTATTGGGTATTTGCATAAATGTTACTGTTCTGAAACCATTTAGAAAGTACATCAGATGTGATTGAATTGAGCAACAGTAGTGAGCACCACTTTGTAATCAATCTCTCAATCACGTGTATGTCTTGGAGGGAAGAAGCAGGGAATTAAAAAACAAACAAACACCACCGCCGCTCCACCCCCCCCCCCCCCCCCGAATTATCTTGCAGAATTAAACCCTGAGCTTTTAAAAAAAAAAAAAATCTTATTTGTTTTATTCTGAGTAGGGATACAGAATGCATAGTGAGAGACACATGAAGAAAGGATGTAGGTGAAGGGCAGAACATAGGTACATCTATAAACTGACTGAAAGGTCACACAGTGGGCCTCTTCTTGTATTGACACTTCTTGGATGGGATTTAGTCACGTATTTTGTGTTGCTCAAACATATTTTGGCAGGTTGTCTGCAGAGCTGACTGGCTGAGTATGGTGTGAAGAGTGCTATGTGGACTGTAGCTGGCTAGTTTGGAGTGAGCACAGGAGGAACTTGATTTGTGCAAAAGAATCGTTAAGATCCATAGCTTGTCCTTCGGCTGCTCAATGAACAGAGAGTGCTTTTGTAGACTCATGTAGTCTGAAGTTGGAGAGGGGTTTTTTTGGTGACCAGATACTTTCAGTCTGACTTAATAGAAACTGAGCCACAAAAATCTTACTCAGATTGTCTGGAGTAACATATACAAGTAAGAAATAATATTATGATAATTACTTTGATCTTCCCTATCCAGGACCCCAGTCCTGGATGTTCTTGTGTCCCTTCTGTAGTTCATTAGAACTGTCCAGACAGTGTAGTAATATATTTCTAGTATCTGCTGTTTTATGATGTGAGCCTGGATCTCATTGCACTTTTCTTTTCTTCTCTCCACTGCTGTTAAGGACTACACTGAAAAAGTTTCCCAGTATTTCCACATTTAGTATTTCAAAGCCTTTTCTGAGATTTTTATGGCCCATTAGGAGATCACCACAAGGTGTGTTGGGTAAATATCCTTTGATAGCAATTATAGTTCTTCAGAGACTAGGGATATACTGTGGAGAACAGAGGAAATTTTGAAAGAAAGTCATGCCATGCATCAACTTTAAAAAAAAAAACAACAAAGATCCATCAATTCTTCTAGGACAATGAAACAAATTAGTTATGAATTATTTCAGCCAGCAATTTAGAAGCAGGAGACTGAAGATAGCCAGCAGATTTCAGCATCAATGAGATTGCTTGTTGATGACAGTTTTTTTGTTTTGGTAGGGTTTTTTTGTTGTTTTTTTTTGTTTGTTTGTTTTGGGTTTTTTTGGGTTTTTTTTTKGTTTTKTTTTGTTTTGGTTTTTTTTGTTGTTGTTGTTTTTGTTTTTTTGTACAAATAAGATCAACCAATATTTTACAGAATCCTTTTCCCTACTAAAACAGATTCTACTCCTCAGTTCCTTCCTCTTTTTCACTAGCAGGTCTCCAGCTGGCCTGGGAGGCTTATCACCTCTATCTGGTTATTAACAGTCCATTTGCTTAAGTACCTACCATAATTACTTTGTATGGTTCCTCTGAGAGACGCTTCATTTAAGGAACTCTAGGAAAAGTTCTGGTCTGACTGACAACCGCACAGTCACATATCTGCCACCTGCTAGCATCTCTTAAGCCAAAATAAGTTTGTGAGAGAGAGATCCTGCACGCGTCCATATTTTGAAGATTTTATTTCTCAGCGCTCTCTTCACATTCCCTACTCCCTTTTTAAACTGCCTTTTTTTCCAGCTTTAGCTCTTTACATAGTATCAGCACTGTATTCCGATACTAGCTGCTGTTCTAAATTTTTTAGGTAGGATATTGTGCAACGCATGTAAACCAGAGGGATTGCACGAACTGAATTTAGCAGAATTTGGGTCAGAACAGCCAGAAGAATGCTGTGAGTAAAGGTCCACAAAGCCTCCTGAGGACAAAACATCACAAAATGGTGGTACTATGTAACACAAATCTGAAGAATGATGTAAGATGTAGTTCTGATTGTTGATGGGTTATTTTTGCTAGCCTGCAGAAGCTGTTCCTTTACAGGAAGCACAGGTGTCTTGCTTTACATTGGCGTGTTCACATAACTGCATTGTCTCTTCTGACTCTTGCAACTCCATAGTCTAGAGAATAATCTTTAAAGTTATTCTTTAGAATAACTACAGGTTATAGTGAAATATAATCTTTAGCATGTCAGGTCAGTGATTTTATTTCCTGTTTTTTTATTTTAGTTTCATTCTCTGTAGGTTCACAGCCCCCATTTTCTTTAAACTTTACCTAAAATGTGAAAGTGAAATGAAATAATGAATTCCTTTATTATCCCATTTAAACAAACAATACCACACTTTTCACATGGCATGACTCAAAGCCCTGAATCAATTTCTTTGATAAAGTTAGGGCCAGGTTAACTCAGCCTCTGTGCATTCTTTTCACAGATTTGCCCTGAGTTTTGGATTTGTAACAGACCTTGAACTATAAATGAGCCAGAATACCTAAGTCTGTGCCCAGACACAAATTTTCCTGAAATAATGTTGTCCAGGATTTCAGGCTTTTTAGGCTCAAATGAGTACAACAGAACGGATGAGACTGAAAACTGGATTTAAGAATGTAAATATGATTATAAAGAATGACAGGTAGCCTTTCCCTTTTTGAATAAGAAGTTATAGTAGTTAAATCATTTGTATCTCTCACAAGTCTCTTCCTGAGTGAAAGTGTCATACTAAGCCTATCAAAGACAATGGAAAGACTCAGTGGATGTGGGTACAAATACTATGTTTCAGACTTCATGTTTCCTTTTTTGTGCCTGTGTTCCTAAAAACAATTAGGAAAAAAACCCCAAAACACCCCAAAAACCAAACAACAACACATTGCTATATTGTGTTAGGTTTAATAGATTCACTCAAAGATTTCTGAATGTTATTCAACTGCTGTTTTCTGTAGGAGAACAGCAATAGGATATTTATCCACCAGATGTGACTGTAATGACTATAGACATTAAAAAAAAAAAGGCAAATTATCATTATGCTTAGGTTAGCCAATATGAAACATGATGAACGCTCTTGTTCAGTCATTTTAATGCACCACAGTGTAAGTGCAGTAGATTTTAGTCTTGTGGCCAGCAGAGCTATACCTTCTCATTTATATCTTAAATATATCAGTCAAATAAGTATAGCACATCGAAAACAAATTTTGGAGCCATGGATGAGGCAATGTTACACCTGTCAGAATAGAAATGTGCCATAAAAATGGCCTTCAGCAGGGCATTATATAATTTGTACTTTTTTTGTAAGCCTTTTCTTGATAGTTCTAGAAATAGGAGTTTACACTGAAGACTGACAGAAGTTGAACTGGAGAGGTGTGAACAGCATTACTATGGCAACACTAAATGTTGGGTATGTGAAGAGGCAGGTGAGACCCCTGTGGATCATCAAATGCCAACCTGGCTATTATAATGAATGGTAATTGGTTAAATTATTAAGCATTCTATTGCTTATCCCACAGTAACTAAATGGCCTTGCAGTTGCTATATAATTACTGAATGACTGATGGTCTGTTTTCTCCTTGTGATTTTTGTAGAGTCTTGTCTGTCACGATAACAAGAAGAGAGTCTAAAGCTTTCTTACCAATCATAGGTCCTGTAAGGTGCTGAATGCCTTTGATTCATTGATTTTATAATGAAGTTGGCATGTTGAGTTCCTTTGAGGATTGGTCGTCAGGGTACTATAAAACAAAGTATTGCTGCCACAAGAATCTGGTCTTTTGGTTAAGGTACTGATTTGAGATTTAAGCTTTGTTTATGTTCTCTGCTAAACCCAACAGAGAGCCTGGGTTTGTACTCTAACTTGCCATGTATTCAGATTACTAAAGCTCTCATTATAGCTTTTACTTGCATAGGTCCCATGGTGAGTGGTAAGTTTGTCCACTTCATTCAGCTCTATTCTACTCTTTGAACAGCTGCTGAGTTGCAGCTAAGAGTCACGTTTGAGAGATACTCTTAATTGCCTCTGAGCCATTAGGTGCCACTTCTCTGCTGAAATCAAAGCCAAGTGCATATATCTCCTTTTCTTCTTTGCTGAAGTGGTAAATTCACATCTCATCTGGGAAAGGGATGCTGTTAGCCATTGCCTCCCATAGGCATAAGGGAGGAGTGCAGTCCTGTGTCCACGCTCAGTTTCAGTTACGAAGTTGCAGCTAACAGCTACAACTTCCCCTTTGAGACTGGAACTATAGTTTACCTCCTTCCCTCCATTATGGTGAGGCAAACTCCAGTATGAGCTGAGGAGTGTTTTCTTAACTCTCACTGCTCAATGCTAGCAGAATTTGGCTCCCAATAAAGGAAAAGAAAAAGAGAACTTGGTACTCTTAACTCCAAGTTCCCTTGTCAGCTACTGCCTCACTCAATCTACAGGCACCCACGTCTGACTTTGAATACAAAAGGGCAATAGACTTGTTAGGTTAAATCTTCTGGATCAGACTAGATTTGATCTCTGTTATAAACATAGACTAAGGAAATATGGATTCACTTTCAGGTTTGGCCACTAAGTTAGTACATGAACTTGAATAAGTCTTTTTCTGTGTTTCCACACTCTATCTGTAAATCTTGCATAACACTTTTGTCATCCTTTGTCTAGCTAGTCTGTTTAAACTTAGGGATGTCAGTGTCAGTGGGGGGTTGTTTTTGTTGTGTATTTGTGCCAGACTTGGCTCATTAGATTGTTTTTTTGGAGTTGCCCAAGTAGTATCATAATGTGTTGAATTTTGGTATCAGAAGACACAGGTCATTCTGGTAGTCTGCTTTATACTGTATTTGTTCCTCTTTACACTTGGCTATAGTAACTGCACACTGGAAAGGGGTTGGACAGATTTATATGATACAAGAACTGCGTCAGATATGCCAATTAACTGAAACAGCTTTAGAACTAGTTATAAAAAGCAATTATGAGTTTTCTTCTGGGCAAACTCATAGTCCTTTGGCAAAAGGACTTAAAAATCCTGGGTTCTCTAGCCAAATGTAAAACGTCAAGCATGCTTGAAGCAAACTGATAACAGGGCAGAATAGGCTATCTTAATGAGAAACGAAGAGGTCAGGGTAAACATCCCCTTAAAAATAATAATAAAAGTCAGTGCCTTCCTTTCTAACAGAACTTACTATCTTTTAGGACTCAGCATCTCCTGAATATAAGTGTCAAATGTAGCCCTCCCTCATGCCATCATAGTTGAGGATGGGATTTGGGGTTGTATTTTAGAGGATCTGGCAAGTTACTGATGATGATAGGAGTGAGTTTGAACGTCTAATTAAGAAGAGGGATATGCCTACTACATATTTAAGTATTGCAACTGGGAGTAAGGATTAGGGTTAAGAAAGCTTGGAGCTGCAGAACATGGGCTCATTACTCACTTCAGCAATGCCTGAACATGACTGTGTACAGATAGCAAGATTCAAATAACTTATTTTAACATTTTGGGTATCCTGGACTGCTATTCTTTGCAGAAGCTTAGGCCAAGTTTTGAGAATGGAATTTGTGTTTGTTAGTGGAAGGATCACAGAGCTGAATTACTGCAGTAATTTGAAGGGTTCTGTGATGTAAATTGAGGCCTTGATGTCAACAGATATGCATGTCTGATTCTTAATTACTATGCAGTGATGAATTCCTAGCTTTACATTGGGGGGAAAGAATTAGGATTAGGGAGAGTCAGGGATGTAGAGGTGCATATTTCTGGATTTTTGAAAGCAAACTGAGGTAGTTGCATCAAATGGTATAACTTTTCTCCTTAATTTTTCAAATGCTAGAGCATGTAATTTTTTTAGTCAAGCATGGTTTGGAGCTCAGCAAGACTGTGGCCACTGCGCCTGTATTGTTGATGACTTCAGCAGCATCCAGAGTTGTAAAGTGTGAGTGGTTATCAATTGATATGAAAATCCATTTCTTAAGTTGCAGGCATTATGGAGTTCACAGTCTTTAGGGAAGGCTAGGGTTAAGGAGGGAAAAGCTGTAGAACGAAAGTAATTCTTGTAGTTTGGCAGTTCTGATCAAGAAAACTGAGAACAGTTATCAATAGATGTGAACATTGCCTTTTTCCTCTTTGGGCTGTGGTGAATGTCAACTTTTATATTGCAGGCTAGGGCTAAAGTTAAGCAAACTCAGGGTTACAAAGCACAGCCTGTTGTTGATTTCAGGCAAAAGCATTCACACAAGCTCGGAGTGGCTAACAGCAGTTCTGGACAGAATTAATTCTCTTGGGAAATGCTAAGGTTAATGATGAGATTAGACTTAGCTTTCTGGAACCTAAGTGTCTTCCAGCTGTACCTGTAGTTGAATTTTGGAAGACTCTGTGAGGTAAGTCATACCCTGTATTACCCTGTATTACCCAGGCATTTGTGGGTGCCTATTTTGTACTATTTTTTGCCTATTCAAGTAACATCTTCCAGTTGGGATTAGGATCTTAGACAAGGAGAGCAGGGGCGCAGAACTGGGATTCTTAGTGAAATTCAGAAAGTCCTGTAAGAGAAGCCAGTACTTTTTCTAGAAGCAGTGGGTTCCCTCACTTTAAATTTAAGTTTAGGATTAGAATGTAGGCTAGGGTACAGCAAGCTGAGGTTGAGAGGTGTGGATTGGCACCTATTTTAAGGTGAGCAAGCAGACTGAAACTAAAGCACATAGTAAGTTTCAAGATTCTGTTCTTGCATTTCACTCTAGTCTTGTGTTCCTCATGTCTGGAATTGCTGTTGGGGGACAGGGTAAGGGCTGGGAATAGGGCTGTCTCAAACAAAGCCCTATGTAGTTTCCTGTAGGTCTAAATACCCTATCACTATTCTTAAAGCAGCAAGGTTTCCTGTTCTTTGGAGATGGCTAGGGTTAGAGTTATGGTTGTTTAGAATGATTGCTGTTTGTTTGTTTGTTTGTTGTTTTTTGGGNTTTTTTTTTTGTTTTTTTTTTTTTTTTAAGAAGAACTAATAAGGTTAAACTAATTTATTAAGAAGAACTAATAAGGTTAAACTAATGACAAGAGACAAAAAATACCGCTACTTAATTTATGGACCCACACTTCTAAAATCAAGCCTAAGGTTCACATCTGACATAAACTGAGGCTAGGTGTCAGTGTTTTTGAGTATTTTATTCTTTTAATTGCACATAGGAGTGTGTTCTTCACCTTTGAGTAACTCTAGGACTGTAGTTATGGTAGAGGTTCATGTTACAGTTAAGAATGACTGCAGAATGGATGGCTGATGGGGTGATCCTCTTAGATAAGATGGGTGCATATATCAGGTGATGTGGATGGTTTCCACTTAATGAGTCAGGTAACCATTATTTCCCATCTTTCTGTTCAAAGGAAAGGTTAAGTTCAGGGCTGGGCCTGAGCAAAGTCTGGGGTTGTGAAAACTTCACCATTAACGATTTCAATCAGACTGACAGACAAAAACTAAGAACATCTCTCATGAATCTGAAATCTCATATTTCTGATGATAATTATATGTAAAGAAGTATGTATTTTCAAGTGGGGTGGCCTGTTTAGGTTTTAGAAATTTTGAACTTTCAGAGTATGGTTTCTCCTGATTTCTGTCAGATCTGCAGATTTTACCTGAGATGGGTGTGACTCAGTTCATCTTATTCTTGACATTTCATTTAGCAGTGGTTTCCTAAAGTTTCTCATTTTATGGATGGGTTAGGATTTTAGAGAGAAAGGATTATAAGAGATGGCATTATTTCTAATTTTTTTCCTAGTCTAGCATTAATAGATGTGAATATTTCATTTTTAATTTTGGGGAGCATTTGGTTGGACAGGCACTAACAACACAAGATGTGTGTGATGCAGTGGTGCATATACTTCTTCCTCACGGAGTTTGGCTCTGCCACTTTTGTCTCCCATATGAGAGTTGTAAGTATCAGTTTATAAGGCAGGAATATGTTCTGTTCCCATGAAATAATTAAATATTCATTGGACTGAAAAGGTAAACAAGAAGGAACTTTATGATCCAGTGGTTGGGATATTAGTGTGGAGACAGGTGGATGAATCTCTACCTGCTGCTTCCATGAATATTTAATATAAAATACTCAGATATTTTGGGGGGCAGGAACTGGAACCCTGTGCTTCCTCTGCCTTCCAGTATTACCTTCGTAACCAGCGGACCATGGAGGGTTCTTTCTTTCTCCTATTATTTCATGCAAACTGGAAATAAGAAGTTGAAGTAATCATGTCATGTAAACTATATCTTCATAGTTTGAGATATCTCCTGTGATTTGGACTGTAAGATTACATCTTCTGAGGTAGAGAAGTAATTATGAGACTTAGAAACCCTAGGTCTCCTACATTCTGAGGAAGTATTCCCAGCACTGTTTTGTTCAGGTACAGACAGTTAATAGTATGTGACTGTGTTTTTGTAAAGTTTAAGTAGGCTCTTAGAATGCCCACCACAATAGAGGCTACAAACAGAATAATTAGAGGAATATCTACTTCATAAATTCTTGCAAGACGTAGACATGTTAGACTGTTCATTGCTACCACAGTGTAGGCAGTGTTAACATGCTCAGTAGCAGGCTTTTTTACAGCCTTAGTGGTAGAATTATAGGGACCTTTGACCCTGCAGGGATTTGGCAGCAGCTGACAGGAATTAAATGGCATAGAGTTTAAGCACTGAGGTGGCAGCTAGATAGATAATTTTTTTTTTGACCTAGCTTCCTCCACCTCCTACCCCCTTGGTATCTGTATAGTAATAATAAGTCTAGTCCTGGATTAGGCTGATGTTTCAAACTGTGTCAGAGTTTGTTTCTTAAAGAAAAAAAAAAAAAAACAAACAATAAAAAGTCAGAACCTCAGTTTAGCTTGAATTTACTGGGGGGAAAAAAACTTTTTTTTTTTTTTTTTAAAGCAAACATAAATAGATGTAAGTAAAGAATTGTCATACATTTTTGTGTTAAACCTGTTTCAGCCTCTAGGGTATCTAACAAACATGCTTATAATAAAAGCAGGAAATTTGAGACAGCTGACACATGTTATTTAGGGGATGCCAGTAAAGAACCCCAGTATCAAAATTTCTAGCTTTTATCCTGTTAAGGTAATTATGGAGATGTCTTGAAACTGTGATTACACATTGAAAAGATAAGTCAAACAAATTAGCAAACAAGTTAAAAAGGCACAGCAAGGAGACACACCAAACCTGTTCCCTTCATTTCTACCTCAGTTTCTGGACATTTGTTTGATGTGTTGAATAAGAAATATATTTTCTACTTCCCATACTGATTAAATGCAGATGTAATAAAGATATTTCTAGTGCTTCATGCACATCTATCATGATATCATTTGGCATGCTATCAATGGAAGAAGAAAATATCAAACAACTGAAGTAATTATGCTTCAGTATTACAAGGCAGAATATATATGCTCACGACGGGGCTTGTTTTTAGAGAGTAGAGAAGCATTTGAATTAAATTCTTCATGTAGATATGTTTCTGAAAAAAGCATACTCTGAAACAACAAAAAGCATCTCCTGACCTATTTGAAGTCAGAGACTGCAATTTTGCATCTATTAGTAAACATAAGAGGATGTCCTGGAGTTAAACTCTGTAATAATAAATTAAAATATGTATAATATAATCCTATTGTCTTAAACATAAAAATGCAACACCAATGATTAAATGAGGCTGAAGTTTAGTATTAACAAAAATATCTGGTTTATGCATTAATATGAATCAAGATTTCTCAAACAATTTAAAAAATATTTTCATATATATTTATCATCAGCTGTCAGAACTTATACTTTGTAAATTTCTGTAAAGCTATGGAAGTCTGAAAAGTTAATGTTGTTTATCTTCAGAAGTTGAAAATACATTCCTTTCTGAGGAAGTGTCCATCTAAGAAATAAGAGATCAAATATCTTATAACATGCAGGCAAAAACTCCAAAGAAACTCTGCAAAATTTTGTTTGTTTATGGTGTTGGGTTTTTTTAAGCACATATATTTGTGGTATGGAGATGGTGAAGGTTTTGCTCACAGATTTGTATTTTTAAAAAAGAAGCCAACTTTTTCTGACTGTCAATATTGTGCATTGCGGACTGTGAAAATCAAAAGATCTGATTTTCCAGAGCGATTCAATTGACATTTCCTTTCCACACTCTAGACTTCCAAAATGTTAAGAGTATTGATTAAACATCTGGTATTTTGGTAGGTTTCCCATATCTTTAGAAGAACAGCTCTCAAATGGTTTGGAGACTCCAAAGGCTCAAAAGAGGAGCATGCTGTTTCTTATTTTAGTGTAATTGAACAGATTTTGGGGGGAAGAAGAACTTACAAAAAGTTTTATATATGTTGTGTGCTATAGATATATGTATATAAATGAAATAAATACTCCAAGTGGCATCTCTCTTCATTTTAGATTGTCATCCTTTTACTAATTTGCTATGACTAAAAGGGGAAGACTTCTTTGTCATCTATTTGAGGAAATGGCAACAATAATTAAAAATATGTCCATAATTTGCTGCCGTTATCTAAGAAGTCCCTTAATAGATTAGGTTCATGGCTGTGTAATCATTCTTCTGTCTCTAAGCACGGCCAATAGTAGAGGCCTACAAAAAATTTAAGAAGTGCCAGCGCAGAGTCATCCTTTCATCATTATATCCTCCCAGCTTGCAGTGATCAGTGATACAGGAATGTCCTGAGCCAGAAGTACTGTCTGACTTATTAATGGAGTTATACTCCATGAACTTGTTTAATCTATTTTTTGCTTGTGTTTATCCTTTTGACCTCCATAACATCTGGTGGCAATGAGTTTCACAGTATGATTATGTACTGTATGGAAATGCATTCGGACTTATTTTAAGTCTGCTACCTGGTTATTTTCTGGGGTGTTCCTTCGTTCTTCAGAACAGAATAATTTAGGAGAAAATGAGAAAAGTAAGGAGTGGAGCAAAAAAGGGAAAGGTCTCCCGACTTCTAATTTTCTACTTTTCACTCTTCCACAGGACTTTTTTTTAATTTTTTATTTTTCCTTCTGGAAGGTAGATTGCTTATCCCTGCAAATATTTACATGAACTAAAAATACAAAATAATAGGCAAAAGGTATAAACAAATCAAAATTGTCTGGAATTCTGTGCCATGAGTGGACTAAATTATGTTGCTATTGCAGTGAAATTCTTTTTCCAGTTAAAACAATAGCATGTTTCAAATTGGCTTCAGGGGGGCCAGATCTCACTCTGGAACTTATATACTACCATTGCAAATCAGGTGAGTAAAATTTGGGGAATGTTTAAGTTGGTGATGTGCTACTGCAGCTTTCTTGTCATCACTCAGATTTATCTGTTGTATCTCATGGTTTGGACTGTAGATACTTGTTTGAATTAGATGATGCAATTTAAGCAAGGATCCTCAGAGAAGGAAAAATTGAATTTTCTATTTGATTTTATTGTGAAAGGAGAATAATTCTCATCAGAATAAAAAACTTAAGGTTTTAGATTAGGTCTAATAAATTCTAAGCTCATTACCATAGTGTTATGTTCCCAGGAAGGGAGGTAAAAGATTCCCCTGTAAAAATTCGCTCTCCCCTTGAATGTTTAGCATTCACTTAGCATGCTTTCTCAGCTGTTAAATGTGTAACTTTATTTATGGATGAAAGCCACCACTGCAATGTTCTTCAGCTGCTCTTAAAGTCTGAGGGCTGAATGAATTTCAAAACTGATACATCTCATATATATAAGTGCCAAGTCTCATTTTTTAAACTCAAGATTAATTTCTCAACAAACCTTTAACCACTCAACCATCAGCTATCTGGTTTCTATCTCAGCATGCAGGTCAGGAAGTAGTAAAAGGACAGGTCAGATACATGAGCTGTACTGCTCCAGATACAAACTTGTGTCTCTCTTCTTTTTGGCCAATGTAGCTGAGTAGCCAGTAACAGAAGCAGCTTTCAAGATGGGCAACGAAGGCATGAAACTCACACTGAGACTTAGTTATTTCTAGGTTGACACCATGAAATGTGAGACAGGGAGCAAGCAGAAGCTTGAAGAAATTTGGTAACAACAAGGTAATTGTTATATTACTAATGATCTTAGTGTTGCTTACGGGATGAGGAAGACCAGCTATATTAATAAAAGCTAGGTAAAAATATTTACTGTGATAATTTTCCATCCAAAATTATATTTTTGTTGAAATCAAAATGTTCTGTTTCTGAAACAGAGATATCTCAGTTTTGCCAATATTTGTAATATGAAAAGTCAAAGTAAACAATTTTTTGTTTTTTCCTGATGAAAATACATCTTTTTGATTTTACACCTTGAATTTCATCTCATTGTGCATATATTTTTAAATTTATACCCATACAATTATACTATTATATCCATTACTATTGTAACTACTTAATAAATGAACTGTAGTTGCAACTGCAGTGGCAACATTATCGCATGGATAAAGGTGTCTTGCTGGGTTCATGAAGAATGGATGATCCGAGACACAATAAGTATTCCCAGAAAGGTAGGTGTGTCTTTTTAAAGTCTGTGTATTTATTCCTTATTTGTTACAATTTTACATGATTTTCAATTCTGCTGAGAGAAAGAGAATCAGAGTTTTTATCAGAAGGAGCACACATGTACCTTATGTTCTAATGTGGCTACACATATTTCTGGAATGCTGCATATAGCTCACGGCAAAGCTCAAAGATAACCTGTAGCTAAAACCAACATGAAATCAAAGTTTGAAACATTTTGAAGACGACATTGGTAAAATGTTGGTAATTTATGCAGGGTAAAATGAGCGTATATTTTAAAGAAGGATAAATTGTTTCTGACAGAATTTAGCAGTGATAGCACTGCTGAAATTGCTCAGGTTAGGTAATAATTTCAGATTTTTTCAGGGTTGATTCCAAAGCTCATTAATTTTTTTCCATTGTCTCCAAGGAGTTTTGGATTGAGTTCTTACTGAAAAGAGACTGAAATGGGATAGCAAAGAAATTTCAGCAGAGTTTTGATTTTTGCTTGCTTAATTCCAACTCATTTGTCTCTTCTAGATCCTGAATTCTGGAAAAGGTAAGAGAAAACTACCATGACTCAGCTTAATAGAGGAAGTGAGAGTGGTTAAGGCAGTTAAGAGAAATGTGGAGTGTTATTACTACCAGTGGACTATTCTCTTGTTCTTTCAATTTCACTCCAAGAACTAAAAGGATCCTTCAAAATCTGGCTAGCTACCAAGGACACAATCAAACATCTGTGCACCAGATGCATAGAGCATTATATCCAGCTGCGTTACTGCAGCTACATCTGCAGAACACTGCATGTGTCAACTGCCATGGCCAGCAGGCTTTGAGAATACTATCTATAGGAATTAAAGCTTGCAGCAGAAGTAAAAGAAGTGGGTATTTTGCTTTCAACTTTTTTATGTCTTCTTTTACCTCTCTACATTTCTTAACTGAGTTGCTTGTAAGTTTGAATTAATGGAGGGAAATAGCATGTGATTTTTCACCAGTGGAGACCTAATTTCAAGTTGTCATAAATAAAAGAAATAGAAAATGAGTTTCATCTCATCCTGTATTTTCATTTCAAAGTTGTACTTTTCTCTTAGAAAATACTATAACGAAAGTATTCAGAAAAATAATCTTTTCTTCCTTTGGAGCTGGTGGAGTCCTGTATGTCAGTTGAGGAAAATTGAGGAGAGCATTTCTTCCAGAGGCCACTAGAGCAAACTTCCAGAAGAATTTGAGAATTTCTGTTTGACTTGCTGAAGTAATGAGTTTTTATCAGTAGGATATACTGTAAGTTTCCCTACCAAATACTCAGAATCATATTCAGGTTGTCTTGCTACGTAAAATAGCAAAACTCTGTCATTCATTGCAAGATTTATTTTACATATTTCCCTCCTTTCCTTTTCCATTCCCCTCAGGAATCTGTTGCAATTGTCAGAAAAGCATGGAAAAAAATATTGTATCTGTAGATCTTCAATTTCTCCTTCCTAACAGTATAAATCTGCCTTGATAGGGAAAGCATTAGCAAGTTAGCAAAAGGAAATAAAAACTTTATTTTGCTCAAAAAGGAGCAGAAGCAGCACTTGGTGGATGTAGATTAATAACAGTGGCTACTCTTTTGAGCTGGCAATATTCCTTGTGGTTTTTAGGCAAGTCTTTTTCAATTATATTTATAATTCTTACAGACAAAACAAAGTGCTAATTTCACACTACTGAATGCATAAACCATTTTTCATACTGGTATGTTTGCGTGTCTAAACTTAGCTGGTGTATTTTTAATTTAAAATGCCTCTTATATTTTTTAAGGGTAGAGCTACCTCAATAGTTCCCAACAGTTCCCCATTTAGWTTTTTTTTTCGCAAGAAAAAAATGCTACAGTAGCAACATTAAAAAAGTTACTGATTTACTTTTCCAGTTTTGTGTTGCTGAATCATTCTATTCAAAGTTATTTATCTTCAGTAAATATTTATGTTCGATCTACTGTGTTCAAACTTGTGATTTTATTGAACACGATACATCTTCAAAATTCGACCACATGCAAATATATATTGCTTTTGCAAATTCAAAAGAATTATTATTTGGGGATCATTTTATACATACAGAGAAAATGCATTCAAACAGGTTTAATCAAAGCCGTCTAAAACAATGCCACCATGTTATGAAAAAAGAACAGAGATTTGCAAGGAAAAATTAACATAAACCCAAAATGTTTCACTTTGTTAATGTCTACTAGTACCAGACCATTTATACAGCTGAAAGTACTAATTATTGACTACATCTTACATAAAATTCCCTTTAGCTTTGATTCAGTGTTCTCTGGTTTTTTTTGAACCTTCTTCCTCTCTGTATTCTGCTCTTCCGATAGTAATAGCTGGATTTTAGACACATCTTGCCCTGCATATTTGCCTTTTCTGACACTGTCAAGAACAGAAGAGTGTTGTGGTAGCAGGAGACATAAGCAATATAAAGCACATTTATTTTCTCTAACTTAAACCGTTGGCAGTGTTATCTAGGCTCTGAACCTAGTTTGTATCTGGATAATAATGGGAAGCAAGATTAAACATTTTTGTTTCCATTCCAGGCCTTTTAATAACAAATATTTTTCCTTAGAAGAAATGTTTTTCTAACTTACTGGACATTTTCTCTCCAAAAATGGGGGTTCCACTCTGCTAGTAAGTAACTCACATTAAAGCTACTAGCTGCTTTTCTGCTGGTTTGTACACTAACCTATCTGGAACCAGAATATAGGATCCAAATTGTGATTCACAGCATGGGTCTGCTGATGTGGTTAAAGTGACTCATACATTAAGGAGATGGCAGAATCAACTCCATTAATATGATCTAGAAAAAAATTAAGTAGTTGCGTGATGTTCATGGTTAAATGGTATAAAGTCATTAAGGTAACTTTTAATTTAAGGGCGAAGAGGAGCTGATACTGGTAGTCATAGTATTATGATATTTCTAATTGTTTTACAGTAATGAAAATTTAATTTTTGTATTTTACTTTTAAATGATACTCAAGAAACAAAAACTACTCCACTGATTAAAACATACTCCACATCTTATGCAAAACACATCTGAGATAAAATTACTCTAGTCGGAATGTGGGAGAACAGAATTTTATTCCAAGATTACAGTGTTCTCACTGAAGTTCCAAACTACCTATACACTTCCAGAATATTTCTGTGTTGTTGAAGTCAGCCATATCAGTCACAGTTGCCTTTTGTTTAGGGTGGTTTTTTTTTCCTCTCTTCATTGCCTTCGACGACTTCTGCAAGGAAAAGATAGTAGAATTGTGTGAAAGTTTTCCTTTATTGCTGACAAATGCTTTTCCTTCGGTATGACAGGCTGTCATGGTTTAACCCCAGCCAGCAACTAAGCACCACACAGCCGCTCGCTCACTCCCCCCACGGTGGGATGGGGGAGAGAATCGGAAGGGTGAAAGTGACAAAACTCRTGGGTTGAGATAAAGACAGTTTAATAGGGAAAGCAAAAGCCGTGCACGCAAGCAAAGCAAAACAAGGAATTCATTCACTACTTCCCATCGGCAGGCAGGTGTGCAGCCATCGCTAGGAAAGCAGGGCTCCATCACGCGTAACGGTTACTTGGGAAGACAAACGCCATCACTCCAAATGTCCCCCCCTTCCTTCTTCTTCCCCCAGCTTTATATACTGAGCATGACGTCACATGGTATGGAATACCCCATTGGCCAGTTGGGCTAGCTGTCCTGACTATGCTCCCTCCCAGCTTCTTGTGCACCTGGCAGAGCWTGGGAAGCTGAAAAGTCCTTGACTAGYAGACTACTTAGCAACAACTAAAAACATCAGTGTGTTATCAACATTCTTCTCATACTAAATCCAAAACAGCACTATACCAACTACTAGGAAAAAAAAAATTAACTCTATCCCAGCTGAAACCAGGACACAGGCGTGTAGGACCTGTACACTACCATGCTGTAAGTAAAAACATATTTGTAAAACTCTGGAATTAATGTCCACTGTCAGATGTGAAAGAGTGCTCAAGACAGAGTTACTATTGAAAGAATAGGTGGGCAGATTTGAATAAACAGAGAAAATAAGGATGAGATGAAGGTTACAAAAAATAAATAATATCAAAGTCCTGATGTTCTGAAAAGCAAAGTAGTATCTTTCCAGAAAATGTATAAAAGCACCTGGAAAGAATAGGGAAGCAAAACCCTCTGACAGCTGCAGTGAATATTTGGAGATCATAAGGAGCATTGGGAATGCTAGGTACAGCTGGAGAGACATGGAAAACAAAATAGTATAAGCAGCTCTTTTCATGGATTGTAAAGTAGACAAAAGAAAGCCTGAAACAGTTAACCGTTCAGAGGAGGTTGTAATCGCAGTATTATTGTTCTCTATTCTATATTAAAAACTATTCTCACCTAATGCTTTGAAAAAAATTGTTGCTTATTCAGAACTTTAACAGATCTAATATTTGTTTGAAAGAATTTAATAGATGTTAGAAATTTTTGTGTGTGACTCTATAATTGCTATCATAAATAAAATGTACCTTGGAAGCAAAACTGAATTCCTGTAAATAATTTTGATTAATTCATGTTAAAATAGTCAGGAGTGATAAATCTTAAGGTCTGTGATTTACTTTGCTAGTACAGCCTTGCCTGGAATTTCAGGTTGGTGATATTTGTTACTATTGTAATCTCATCAAATAGGTCACACAGAGCTTTATTGATAGGCAAAGGTGAATATGAAAGGTGTCTTCAAGTCTTTGGGCGCAGTCCCTGGAGTACCTATGATAAGCTAGTCTTCTCTTAATATTTTTCTTAATTCTGTTCATAGATGTTAACAGGCAAATCTGAACCCATTTAGAAAGAGAGGTAAAATTTTCATTAAAATTATCATATTTAGTGATAAGCAGCAGATGGGAAGAGGACAGGCTCTCATATCAGTAATACCACGGAGGGCAAATAAAGTGCATGTCAAGCCAGTGAGGTAAGCGATCAGTACATGTGTAGGTCTGGCTTTGTACCTTTCACTGTTCACAGAACTTGTCTCTAGACATGATTCTGAGTCCTCCCGATGCAAGATTACTTCTTTTTCTGGCTTCCATTGTTGCGTACAGATGTAATTGAATTCACTTTGTGCTGTAGAAGCAGGGTTTTATTCCCACCCCTTTTGAAACCTAGGAGTGGTCTACACTTAGTAGAAATACTTAAGAGCTGCTAAAAATATTCATTGATACATGATGTGCTAACCAGTTTCCTACAAGGAATTGTTATGAGCTCTACTGTGATCTTACACTGAGAGAGAAGGCAGGGATTTAGGAAAGCATCATTAACTTCCTTGCAGCACAATTGTGAACAGTCTCCAGAATATTTGTTTGCATTTTTATGCAGCAGCTTTGTCTGGCCACCTAGAACAGCTGTAGCTGCTTTTTTTCCCTCTTTACCTACTTCCTTTTGGAACACTGATGTTGCCAAGTTTTAAACTACCAAGCTATTTTTCACTTTTCCTTGAAAGATTCTAAAACAATTATTTTCCTCAAGTCAGTACCCTCTCACAACTTGGCTAATGGCCACAGTGGCAAAATTTTCTAATCCAAACTACTTGTAGATAGAATCTAAACCTTTTTCAGAATTTTATAACAGTTTTGAATTATCTAGTGTATGGATGCTGCCATTTGTATAGTGAAGTCCAGGACACACTTCCTTTGAAGGGAGATAGAAATATTTAAAAGTCATAATAAGAGATCAGAAAGAATCTCACCTAGAAGATTTCCATTAAGATATTACAACAATTTTGCTGTGAGTTTGGGTGATGAGGAATTTTCACCCAAGAATCTTACTTAGCTATTCCTTAAAAATAGTAATTAGTTGTTGTTCAGGAAGTTAACTGAACTTGTGGTACTGTAAATTCTCTGTGTTTTCTGTATCCATGGATATTCTGTGCCATGTTTTCTTCTCCTTCAGATTTGTAGTCATCTTAATCATCTTGTCAAGATTAGAAGGGGATTCTTGGTGTTTCACATAATTTTCATTCTTCCTGTTCACATGTAAAATATCCATGTCTAAGGAAGGAGTCATAAAACTGATAATGTTGACAGGATTTTTTTCAGAGTGAGGAAATGTGTAGCTCATCTTAGTTCAGAACTTTGTTATGACCCCTTGTTTTTCATAATTAGGACTGGTACACCATTGTCATTTACCTATTTTTTTTTTTGGTAGAATTGCTAAAAGGTGCTGTGCTAGCTTCAGGTGTGAAGATATGGAATTTGAAACCAAAGATCACAGAGACCTTCTAGTGCTTGCATTTTCTGACCCTTCACTTTCCTAAGGCCTTTTGTGACCATATCATTTATTTTTTTTTTAAATGAGAACAATTTTTATGATATTTCCATTTTCTTTTGCAAGGTAAGTTTCATGTGACCGAGCGCAGAATTTATTTATTTATCACCTGTATAAGTGGTTATAGTCTACATCTTCCAAAATAAAACCTATCTTAAAATTTAATAAAAATACTACAATCATATATTTCTCATTATTGCACTTTTCCAGCTGTAGAACTATTAGTCAGGCTGCTAAGTCATGAATAATGCTTCTCTGCTTTTTTTCCTACTTGTAACTTGTTCACGGTATCATGAACATACTTAATTTCATTTCCTTCCTTTCCTGTTCTGGCAATCTGAGCCCTGAAAACATAGTAAGTAGTGATATATTCTGTGTGTTATATGCCAGTGTCAAAGGACAGTGTAAGCAGCTCGTGGTGCTATTACTATAACCCTCATTCAGCTATGGGACACACAATTGAATGTAGTGGGATTATGCAAATAGTTCAAGCTAGCCATGTTCTTTCTGAACTGTTTTTAAAGGTAGTCATTCTGTCACAGATTTTTAAAAAGGGGTTGTTTTTCATATTAAGCGACTTTCTTTTCTAACAGTCTGTATACAGTGTTTTATATAATAACTGTTAGTGATCACTTATCAGAAGTTCTTTGTGTCTAATACATTAGTGTCATCCTGCTGTAAGCACAAGAGTTCTATTTTAAATTGTGGTACATGTTTCTCCTTGTCTTTGCTGCTTTTATTTTTGGCTATGCCATAGCACTGTGATCTGCTATGATTAACATCATGCCCTTGTAATCCAACGTTCTCGCTATATGTATGATATTTTCCTTTAACACATTTCATAGAAGGGCAAGTTCTACTTTGTAGAGAGCATCACTTATTCAGAACTGGAAAATTTAATTTATTTGGTCAAAAGTTCCAAGATCTTCAGTCAAGGGCAGATAATTCCTTAGCATGTGAATCTTTTTGTCGCAAAGATTTCAAGTCGTGGATTCTTGTTATGCTTTGTTCTATTTTATTTATGTATTTAGTTTTATTCTATTTTTCTTAAAAATGAACAGAGAGTAAATAAAATATTAAACATCATAGGAACAAAGATTAAACTCAACATATTCTGTCATCTTAAAGCAATTGCAAATTGTTCCCTTGCAGCCTGGCAGAGACTAAATGTCATTGCTCTCTAATGAAAGC
Source organism: Phoebastria nigripes (assembly GCA_035582835.1). NCBI lineage: Eukaryota > Metazoa > Chordata > Aves > Procellariiformes > Diomedeidae > Phoebastria > Phoebastria nigripes. The sequence goes on along the minus strand of JAYKAV010000356.1, from coordinate 145,283 downwards.
TAGACACACTAGCCAGTGTGAACTGTGTTGATTGTTTCAAAGCAGTTCTTGACAGATTTAAAAAGAGAAAGCCACAATGATAGTCATGGTGAAGCCATGGTACAATCATTTAGCTTAAGCAGTTCCTCTTTCTCCTCAGTTACTTCAATACCTTGTTTTTTCTTCCTTTCCTAATCTAGATCAATTCCCTGATCCACCTCAAAGCAGTCCCAAAAAGASTTTTAGCACCACAGCTCAGAAGTAGAACGGTTGTATAAAAACTGTTGTGCATAGGAACCATTTCAGTTGTTTTTGCTACCATCAGCTTTGCGTTGTCAAACCATGTGCTCAGCCGTGAAGACAATATGAGCACATATGAAATTAATTTAATAGATTGGAAAAGAGAGAAACATAGGACTGATTTTTCAATTTTGACTGAAATAAAAAAATATTGCCTTCTGTGTACAGATTGAGTGTCATTTTAAAATAAGTTAAATAAATTAGGGATTTTTTTTTAATAATCTTACATCATTGTTCCAGTGCTATTTGAATGGGCCTTCTAACATCAACAACATATATTATTCTAACAATAATTCAAAATTAAACTCCGAACTAATGCTCAAAACAGAAGCATATATGGTCTGAAAAAGAGCAATACTTATTAAGCAAAATGACCAGGTCCTGTGGTGGAAAATGCAGTACCACTGCAACTAGCAAGGTAGAGGAATTGTATTCTGAGAAAATTCCAACTTTCTTTTTCTCTTTTACCTATGTATTTGAATAAAAATACAAAAAAGTGTTTCAGAATTACAAAGTATTTTGGTTGAGTAATACCTACATATTTTATTTCACTGTTACTGTTTCAATCCATGCTACTGTACTATATCAAAATAGCATTAACATCCAGTTTTATTTCTGTTGGCCCTATAATTCAGTTAAGACATCAAAGACTTATTTCTATTACTAGATCAACTTTTGTGAATCACATCTTCTGAATATTTGTCCTCTTAAGTCCTGTCTTAATGTGAGTGAGAGGGAGCATACTTTCCTAAGCACTTTTGCACAAATGAAAATTTGCTGTTCTGATAGTTTTGCAAAACTGATCCAATTCTGAAGTTGACAAAATATTATAGACCAAAACACTGCCTTCTTCAACTCTTTGATTAACACGCATTTCTAAAAATATGGTTTGAAACTGAACTAATTTTTTTCTTCTTCAGAGTAAGTAATGCATATAATCATCAGTTATTTGCAGGACTATAAACATCAGGATCCATTTTGATGATTACACTTCAGTTTTCTACCTCATTAGAATCTGGTCAGCTAGGAATAATATTTCTGATTTCTCTATGGATTGCAAGTCTCTCATATGCACAGGCTTTGAAAAAAGTTTTGCCTGTATTTTCAGTTGCTGTCCAGGATTTTTCTGTAGCTGCTATCCAGATTGTTGCAAATCCTTGCTATGAATTAGAATTTTGTTACAGCTCTCAGCATAATGTTTCTGATCCACCATAGCAAGGACTAGGTCTTCTGGACTAGTTTTACTACATGCTGATCACTTTTCCCGACAGACTTCTCAGAGTTAATACTCATTTTCTTTCTATAATTTGTTCTTCTACCTGACCCAAACCATCCAATGAACTAGTCCTGTCTCCTGGTACTTTCTCAAATGTCAGACTAGATGTTTCACGGTTCTAAGAACGTATTACTTCACTGTAGGGGCTGGAGAAAGATAGAGTTGCCTGCCAAATCTGTTTAAAGTTTTCTAAATGAAGTCCTTTTTCTCACCGTTTTGACCTTTTTTCCCTTCTCTTACAAAAGTAGATCTGCAATTGGGTATTACCAAAATTTCAGCAGAATTGGTAAATATGCTATTAGAAAATGTTGTTGGTGATCTTGTTACTTGTTTTTGTCACAAGAGCTGTGTGGCAGTGGTGGGTTTTTTTAATCTTAGGATTATTTCATCTTTTCTTTGGGCTTTTTCTTTTCTCACTTGCTCTTCTCAGAGTGTTCTTGTGTTTGCTTTGTGCTAAGGACTGGTCTTAAGGAATCTTGATGTTGCATGATTATTTGCGGCTTGGCTTTCTCTCTATAGGCTTGCGTTCCATTCAAGCCACTAAACTAACTGGCAGCTAGCTTCTCTCTGGGTTTTCACATACTGCTGGGAGGCAGAAAAACCAGTTTTATCCAGACAGCACTGTGAGGATGAGTTGCATGAAATTACTTACCCAGTCTGCTTGCAAAAAAATTTACATTTCTTGTAAACATATGCATTGCCTATTAAAGGCATTTCTAGGACTTAAAAATACTATACCATTTGAGAGAATAGTTTGCTATGTGGCATGACAAACAGTAGGTCTATTCAAAAAAGTCAGTTTTGAATGTGTTATTGTTTTAAAGTACATACTTAAATGGATGAAGTGGCATATATCTTACTACAGGAAATCAGAATAAATAGGTTAAATTGAGCAGTCATAGTCATGTAGAAATGGAAAGTAAAATGTTTTCTATAGATACTCTTCAGAGTCTTCATAGGAATTTTTTTTTTACTTCACACTAAATATTATTAAGCTGCTAGTAGCTGCAAATCTTGTATGTGAGAACACAAGATAACTGCTTTTCTCCATCAGTGAAGGCATGTTTGCATTTTTGTTTAATAACAACTTTGATCCTTCTACTGTTGGCAATGGTCATTGAGAAATCCTGACATAAAGAAGGTATCTGCAAGATAAAGTTCTACAAGGGATGATTAGCAGCACTTAAGTTTTCTTTTTGTTGAAAGGAAGAATCCCTGATTGAACAGTGCATTGAATGATATGACAAGCAAGTACTTGATCCCTGTCCAGCTGGAAAGGAATTGTATTCATCAGCAGCTTTTTAGCTAAGGATGTCTTTATATTTTCACTCTTTGTTTGAGTCTCTCCAGATCCTCCCTTTACTTCATGTCAGCACTATATAGTAGGTATGCCAAGTGGTTTTGAAATTTAAATTACAGTCTCTTTTTCAGATGTTATTGGAAAGAACATGTAATTTATAACCACGTGTTAGGAGTACAGGATGTTCATGGTTCACTGCCAATTCTTCTTTTGTAAAGTTAATAAAACTTTCATAAAACACTTATACACTTGTATATTTCATGGTAAAGATTTTTTTATCTCATAGGCTAATGTAAAGATTTATTAAAAACATTTTTTTGTTAAGAGGAGTGTCAATAGTTTGCAGCTGAGTGTAATTTTGAATTCCCAGTAGATGACAGTCTGACTGAAAATGACACTAACAGCTTTGTTGATTTAGCACTAAAAATAAAGGATTCTTTCAAATGATATAAAGCTCTAATACCCTGAGTATGCTGAAATACACTTGAGACCCTTAAGTAGAGTTTCAGCAAAATGTTCGCCAGCACTATGGATTCCGGTGAACAAGCATTAGCATGCTTGCTGGCACTGACCTATTGGGCTCCCACCTAAAAATTAATGTGAAGGATTGGGATACTGCACTAAGAAGAGAATCTGATATGTCTAAATACGGGAGCCATCAGAGCTTTGGATAATGTCATGGAATAGACTTCTAGTAAGACCTTGTGACATCATTGTGACTAAGTTTTTCTTTTTTTTTTTTTTCCCCCCCTCAAAAATTGAGCACTTGAAATATTTAATTCAGTAGCAACCCAAAACTACTACCATCTGATAGCTATGAAGAGGTATGTGAAAAGAGTTGATGGTTTTATGCCAGCTTCTGCAGGATGGTTGTTCACTCTCTTTTTGTGATGTGATAATTGATAGCTTTGCTGGCGATCTTGGCAAAGAAACTGAGGATTAAATAGCCGGAGAGATGGAACTTTCCTAGTCTCCTAAGTGAGAAACAGACATGTTGGCCAGGCAGCATGGAAGAGTCTGCAGTGCTCCTGCTGTACTATACTGTACTATACATAAATACTGCAAAAGGTTTTCCTCCATCTTTGAATGGTTTTTATTCAAACTAAGAGTATATAGAGCTATATACTGTGCATCTTTGTCCGATTTTAACCTATTTTTCACTTGTATTCTGGAATAGGTCAGGTAATTTAGTGAGAAAAATATTTTTCACAACTTTACAGCCACCTACCCTAAGCATCTACATCAATGTAAAGTAGGTACAAAGCTCTACACTTCTATAAATAATTGCACAAAGGAAAGTGAGGACAGGACTCTGGTATAGACATAACATTAGAGTTGGTAACAAGAGAGAGAGCACATTGATAAATTTGTTCCTTTTAGGATCCAATTTTTTACCCTGTTTTCATGGGAAATCTACAAAGACACTACCTCTCTCAGTCTGGTAGCTACTACTTAAAAAAATAAATAAATCACTATTTACTCTAAGCCTGTCAACATTTGATATTTCATCCATGTGTTGTGACTACTGCAGTACATTTTTGCTGTCTTTAGTGTTTTTCTTAGAACAATTCACTCCTGATCCACAAGTGGCTAAACTTGGAGAACAGAAGAGCTACTTTTACAGCCCTGTAAATGGTAGTAATAATAATATCTATAAATGGTAGTTTGAGCTGTAGCTCAACAGTAACACTGAATACTGTAGGAAGCAGAGAGATATCTAGGAAAAACTAAGGATTTGTTGTATTTTTCCATTTTATCTTGCCTATGTGATAAAATAGAAATGTAGATCCTTAGAGAATCAATTAGTGTGCATAGAAATAAGGAGGAGGTAATTATATAGAGGGAGTTAAAGACAAAATGGTTGAAAACTGAATGTGTTTATAAGAAAATGTTGAGTGGCTGCTGATTCTTGATACAGCGGTCATAAATTTGATTTAAATCAGGTTTTTAAGGCATATTAAACACGGTTTATATAATGGAGCAGCTTTTGACTCAGATTGACCTCCCAACACAATGTGGGGGATGTATATCCACAAACTATGMGAACATAAAGCTGCTTTTCTAAATATAGGTTGGCAAAGTGACTGTATTGTGCTTTTCCTTCTGCAAGCATGGCTTTCCAGATTCAGAAAAAAATGGAGAGAGAGGATCTTCTCAGTTGTTATAAAGGTATTACCTGTCCTTACAAACTTTGCATCACTAAGCAAAGAACATCCTGAAACAATTTTAGTCCTGTGTAAGTGTAGCATAATAAACTCAAAATTCTGAGGTTTTGAAAAGCAGTATTGTTAGCTGATCAAGAAAAGCGTGGCTATTCTCTGCAAGGAGCTCTGTTGTGCTAATTGTGTTCTCATACTGAAGTAATCCTATCCATTTTGAATGTCAGGTGAAAAGCATAGTGAGGTTCAGGATATTTCTTCTTAAGTAATGATTGGGGTTCAAGGCTTGTTTGACACCCTTTGCTTAGTGAGGCTTGTAGGAAAAGATAATACACTGTATTAAATCACCTGAGAAAGCCTGAAAAAAGCAGCTTTTAGACACACAAGCTCTTCAAAAGGATTGTTTTAAATGAATCATTCCAGATCTGACTGTGAGCTGAACACCACATTTTTCCATCACAGTGAATTCTTTCCTTCTAAACTTCCAATAGGCTAAATGTGTCTGGGGTATCTTTTGAATTTTTGAAGCAATCCCATCAGCTTTTCAGAAACACATTTGTTAGGGAAGTCTGTATTATATGAACATCAATCTGCAGAGGAAATAGAATGACTCTGGTACCATTACTATTAATCTCCCTTAATATAATTAGAAAGCAGGCAAAACTTGTGTTAAACAACTTGGGAAAGATGCAAAATGTCTATGGTGGTCTTTAATGCCTCCTAATTGGAAATAAATAGTTCTTATTTTTATGTACAGTTATTTTATTCTGTGTTAAATTCACAAACATTTAACCTATTTGACCATAATTTCAATGTAACATTCTTGAAATATGAAAATCTTCTAGATAACTATCATTAATATCTTTGTCTTGGAGTATTCTTCTTCTGTAGATAAGAACAAAAGTGAAAAGAAAAAAGGATACAGTTATAAACTAGTGACTACAACTGAGTGTAAAAAAAGGAAGCATTTGCATTTCTTTCTGTTTTTCATTCTACTATAATCATAAAAGATTAAAAGATGAAAAAAATTTGTATCAGCTGGTCTGTGCATGAGACAGATCTGCTTCAATAGAGTATCTTGTGAATAATGAAGTATAAGCTATTATAGCTGAAATCTTCATGACTACATTATTAAACTCTATGGAGGAGTGGGCCTTATAGTGACAAGGAAAGGCTATACGCTAGAGTTTTCCCTTTGTGACATTAACAGATGAATTGCCCGTACACACTGTGATAAATCTGCACTTATGCAAAAGACTGCTGCTTTCTGAAGTGGTGGTTTCACTGTTCATAAGGGGCCAAGTAAGCCAAGTGCTACTCCCCTACAATCTTCAGTGAAGACTTCCCTGTCTTCATTATCTCATTCCATCTTTCTTGATTGCTGGAGCTCTTTGGAAAGAGGTCTGCCATTGGCAGAGCATTGATGCTTCTCTTCCCTGACACTATCTTTTGCAACAGCACCTCAGACCCAGCCCTGGAGAAGGCTGCGTGCTATGTTATTTTCATGCAGTGGTAGCCTCTTCCCAACTGACTTCTTTTCTCTGGATGAATACCAGACCATCGTCTGCTAAGAAAAAGAGTACAACTCTATAAAAAACAAAGGATAAAGGAAACACATTAGGCATAATGCTTTCAATGGCACAACTTGTTTGTGCTAGTACAGACTTAGTTAAATATTCACCAAAAATATCTTAAGGTGTTTTGATTTTTTTTTTTTGTTATAAAATATATGTTAGAAGATTAAAGCATGTACAGAACATTCCTCCCTCTCATTCATGTCAAAATGAAATTGATAATTGCCAGTTTTTAACCAGCTCAAAAGATGCTTTCACAGCCTTCCCTTTGCAGGAGATTGCTTATTGTTGCCTTTGATGCTGACATTATTTAATAGAGATCTTTTTTTCTTTATGAATTGTTTCAACTTGCTCATGCTGTCTTCAATTTAATGAAGCTTTTGAGAAGGAAACTGTAAACAAATGAGATAGGATGGTTTAGGAAGAATGTGAATTGTATTCTTTAGCAAGAATTGTTTATGATGATGGTTTCATAATATGTAAAACATATGGACCACCAGAAATCTAAATGTCAGACTTTAGGTCTTTGATTTATTATTTCATGTAATTTACATTTTATTCACATTTCTTGTTTTTCCCCTCCCTCTTCTTTTTTAATATTTCACTATTTGTAGCAATAGTATAAATCTGAACAAGATACATTCCTGTTACAGGACTGTACTATTCATTGAAACATATCAAAAATGCTGAAAGCAAGCTACCAAATGTCATGATTTTATAGCTTACTAAGGATCTGAGAGTGTTACAATTGAAAGAGACAATAAAACTTATTCAGCTTTCCTTGTGATCTCCTTTTAAAAATGTATTAGTAGGTCCATCCACAATACAGTTTTCCTGAGTCTGTTTTTCTGAGTCTGTTTACAGTGCTTATTTATACTTGCGTAATAGCTGTAAAAGCTGGTTTCTCACCTAAGAGTGATTCAGAACCACTGGATTTTATTGCAAGATAACCAGAACCAAATCAGTTTTCAACATTCTGTCTTAGCTACCAAAAAAAATAAAGCCACAGTTTTCTGCTTTTTAATTATAAGTGTACAAGTGTGCAAAAATAAACACAGACTATATAACTATAAAGTGACTGCTTACCGCCATCTTCATTTCATCTTCATGTTTTGCATTCTGAGTAGAGAAAAACAGTACACAACCAGTGCAAACTATAGTCATGTCATATGAAGCCTATTTTAATAATGCCAACACAAAATAGTGGGATTCAGAAGACTGAATTTGCACCATGTCCCTTTGCCTCTGAGAGCTTGATTTCTCCTGAGTTTACTCGAATTTTAGTATTCTTGGAAAATTAAAATATGTGTTGCTTAGTTTGCTCTACACCTGTAGACATTTTGCTAATTAGTTACACAAATTCAGATCAGGTGTTGACTAGCACAAATTAATTTGCTGCCCAACAAAAAAATTGCTAGTGTGGAATTGTCATCAGGGAAAATAGGAAAGGAAAAAAGTTGAGCAATCTTTGATGCTGCTTTCAGCAAACCTCTGCTGTACAAGTGAATGGGAGATCAAACATGAAAAGATTTGTGTGCTGTACTGTGCTATAGGAATCCAATACTCCAAGAATCATATGTAAGTGAAAATAGGAAATCTGCCAAAAACATCATAATTAAGTAGAAATTATAACTGAGAAATGCAAAAATGTGGTTTGCATATTTTCCTGGACTGCCGGACTTCAGCTGAAGACAGCATTGAGCTGTTGTCAGTCAAAATTCCATCTATCCAGCACATTAGACTTTTGAGGCACAGGGTATCCAAGTAGAGCATTGCTAATATTGTATAATACTGTATTTTTCTGGGTGTGGGTTTATGAAATTTACCTCTTCCTGAGTATTTCATAACTGTTGTCATTATTGGTCTCTCCAGAGCTGTGTTTTGACTTTTTATTATGAAATTGTTCCATTTTAGGAGATTTCTGTAAACAAATCAGTTATGTTGGGCATTATTGTTTTCCTGTGTTATTTTTCAGCAGAATTAATTATTTCCTCATTTTTAACTAACCTTTTTCTGGAAAATGAATTTTTTTTGTTTTAAGATACATATCTTCATATATGTAACTTCATGTGGCCTAAGGTGGTCTGTATACATTGTATTCTGGTATAGGGTTACAGTAGGATTGTTTGGGTTTTTTTTTTTTAGTGATACTAATTCAAATAATTCATACCTGTGAATGTAGTTACACCACTGACATACAGGTTTTCATTCCCATGTGGCATGAAGCTAGACTGATAAAAACATATGTACATATGTACAGGAGAAGTATGTCTATATGTTGAGGAAGATGGGGTTTGCACCATTTTATTACATCAGAATCACTAGACAATGCAAGTTTTGTGTGTAGAGAAAGCCTTGGATAAATAGAGGTTCAAGGCACACTGTGTCTTAAAGTGGGTAGCTGATAAATGAAAGAGGAGTAACTGAAATCAGTAGAAGGATATTTTAGCTGAAACCCTGGAGTAGATTAAACTGTAATGCTGCTTTTTTTTTTTTTATTTTTTTAATTGTGCTTTTATATTGTTTGGGCTAAAGAGGCTTCTTTGTTTTGAGTTTAACAGCCGGCAAACGAATTGTGATTTTTGTTCCTCAATATGGTTAACTTGCTCACAAAGCAAGTAAGGTCCTTCTGTATGTTTTGAAATGACACCTGTGACTGCAGCTTTTTACAGTATCCTCTGTGTGGTTTTATGTTTTCTGTGTGTTCATGTATGTCTGTTAATTGCCAGTTGAGTTGGGGGGACAATTTCAGTGAAAAGGAACAAAGGCTAAAAATCTGTTTCAGGTGGCATCCACCCAAGGGCTGCTTCTGCTCCTTCTCCTGCTCTCAGTTATGTCCCTCTCCTTCAATAAAAATTACACTTTCTTTAAAAACATTCTACACTTCTGAAAGAAATGTAAATATCGTAGCTTCTGGATGTGAACTATTTAGGGACCTAGTCAGCTCCCTTCTGCCATGTATAATCCCCTCATCATTGTCACTCCACCCTACTTATGCTACCCACCCAGTCTTAGTTTTGTTCTTTTCATTTGTTCCATATTCTTTTTGATGCCTCCTATGACTTTGTATTGTGCATTAAATATATGTTGAAGGGCTTTAAAAGAAATATTTTCTTGTGGCATTTTAAGTTACAAGTTTGTGAGAGTTTTGGGTTTTTTTCCACAATGCACTATGTTGCTGCAACAGGATATTTTTATATGTAAAACCGGAATGTCTAGTCTATCTGATGTGTTGATATGTGTTGATAAGATGCTACAGCAGATTTCTTAATAGTAGCAAAATTGTTTGTAACTCAAAGCAAGGACTCCTGATTCCCTTTTCCTTTCTCTAAGTACCTATCTATCTCGTTCTTCTAGGCTATTGCTCTTCAATGTTATTTTTCCAATGTTATCTCTTTAATCTCTGTTCTCCCTCCTGTGATAATTAGCTCCCTTCTCTCTGACTTAGCCCACTAGGCAGCAATACAGCCTAGATCAGAGTTAGGTCAGTTAATAATAACCATTGTGAGCATTCTGCATACTCAAGAAAACAGGCCTGTGCAAGTGGCTCTGGCTGATTGTGGGGTAACAAGGGAATGGAAAGCTAGCTTTCAGCAGTAACTACAGAGTAGCTTTTGTTCTTGCGTAATAGCCTAGGTAATGTCAATTCATAAAAATCGGCTACACCAGGATTTGGAAATCTACATATGCTGTATTTGAAGTGTCTTATATGGTAGTAGGAGAATAACATTTGTAGAAGGCCCAGCTGCCTGTCAGGAAAGATAAAGCAGGCTATTACATGCCTAGTTCTCATTCCTGCAGCCTGTGCTGACTAAATCTGATCTCCACTGCTCTGAGCCATCATGTTAGACCATCATATGTCATATTGTAGTAACAAAAATGCAAAATATTTCTCATTCCAAACAATGATGGCAGTGTTTTCCAATATTTTTACAGTGGTTCAACATGATAGAATCACTTTAGAATATGAACAATCCATTCAGCCACTCAGTTGCAGCTGAATATAGATATTCTCTCATAATAGTTAGGCTCTCACAATGTCGTGCTTTGTTATTGTGGGTCAGAGTAAGTCTTTCAGTGCTCTTTTGCAACTGTGCTTTGGTATATCTCAGTGTGAACCTTGGCACATGAAAATCTCATTGTGGCTTTAAATGCTATAAAGTTGGTTTCTTCAGCACCAATGACCAAGGAGAGAAGTAATTACATGTGGCTCAGACTTATTTCTATTCAGAAATAAACATATAATTAGGAGATAATTATGGCTATGAAATAATTTGATATAAGGGAGATGTAAATGTAGATTTTGGATAACTGTCGATACATTAAAAATCTTATTTACCTGTGGTTTTGTACAGATTTTAAAAACAGCTCTTTCAGTTTAGGGCTTTTGATAGGAGAAATTAACCAGTACAGAGCTATCCTTCCTGATGGTTTACAGCTAGTTAATTACGTTCTAATGTTTCAGTTGACAGATCTTTTTATTCTGCCCTTGTTGCCACAATGTCCAGATGACATTTTCCTGAGACAGAAGCAATTGTATCAGTCCTACATACCATCAGAAACCATTGGAAAAGCGCTTAAGTCTACTAGCTGTAGGTATTGACGTTAATATCAAAGAAATACATATGCTGTTTTCTGGAGCTGGTACAAGGAAATGTCAGGTACACCTTCCTGAGAAACAAGGCCTTTCGAGCTGCCAGGAGGAATGATTTCCAGAACTGGATAGCTGGTGTTTCTATATAATTGGCACTTGGTTCAGAGCTGCACGGGCAAAACCCCCTTGTTAGACAGTATCCCACTTGCTGCCCCTGACAACTCCTGAAGTAAAGGGACTGGTCAATCTAACTGCTCTACTGAAGATATTTAGGCACCTCACTGTCGGCTGATTTCAGTTTCTTTGACAATCTTAACCTTTGTGTTGCTACTGTCTCCTGTTTAACTGTCCATGTCTGTCCTTTGAGGGCCACACCTGTAAGAAAGTTCTTTCAGAACTGAACTTGGCATGTGTCTGGTGCTGTGAAGCTAGTTTCAGAAAATGGGATTTTAGGAGCAGAAGGGAAGATATGTTTTATACGCTACCTCTTACCACCAAAGCATTTTTGTAGCTGTTAGACCCTATGTTCGCTACAGCAATGCAAGCATTTGTGGTATGAAATCTTTCAGTTCTTAAATAGTTCAAAAGAGTGGGTATAAAGAAAGGTCAGTGGCCTTGAAATGAAAATGGTGTGCTATATATAATTCAGTGCCTCTGGATTTTATTTTAGCCAAGCCAAATCAAATGAGACAGATAATATTGATATAAGACAGTGTTGGAAATTTTGTACTAAACAGTGCATGGCTTTCGGGGAAATACAGTTGTGACAAATATGCTGGAAAACTGGAAGACTGGTTCAGAAAATCAATCAAAGTTTACTACCAGCCAAAACCTCACTTTCCAGTTATAGAAAGAGCTTGATATCCCTGGTAAAACAGTAGAAAATAAGAACAGTAAGAAAGGCAAGGAGGGAGCTCCTAACTCATTGTTATGGCCATTATTATACAGACACACCTTGGTCTTGCCAGACTAGAGCCTATTTCAGCATAAATAACTGTAGCTCTTAAGCTCTCTTGTAGAAATGGAATTTTCACAGTCCAAAGTAAAAGAACGTATTCACCTGCAAAATATTTTCCCTAGTGGGTAAAATCTTGTGAGCTTTCATAATGTCAGCGGATTATTTCAGCTCCTTGGGAGGAAAGGGGAGTAATCCAACTTTTACCAATTTCATTTTGTCTGCAAAAGGTTGTGGGTTTTTTTTTGGTGTGGTTCCCCCCCCCCCCCCCGCGCAACTTTTTTTTTTTTTGTGTGCATGCCAGGATTTATGACTGAATAAACCAAATATAGAACAGACCGCTTACATAATATTTAACATATGTTATAATGTCAGATGTGAGTTAATTTTAGAAAGAGTAATGGAGAGAACCAGACAAAATGGATCATCACTCTTCCCTGAATGTGATTAAGCAAAGAGGAAGGATTCTATCCCACCCCACCCATGTATTCGGTATAAATTTCCTGCAAGTCCTATAGCAGAGGAATATAAAACTGACTTCCAAGTGAATATAGACAGATGTTGGGTGGTCCTATTTTGCACATGATTACTCAGTGCTCTCATATAGGAACACACTGGTTCCCATCCAAGTAAAAAGCCTGAAAAATAGATTCTTCATCACATTGCCCAATCTAAAGGTAATGTATTCTGTTAAGGAATAAAGTTTAGCTAAAAGATGCCTCAACCATTAATGGAACATTAAAAATAAGATTAAAACACATTTGTTGCATAATTCTGAAGTAGTGTAGGTGGTGTACTGCAAACTATTAAGACTCTTATTTTGCATGCGTAATACGTGTTATGGTAATGTCTTTAAATCACTATTCATGCTGAAGAAAATTTGTTTTGAAAATATATTAAATTCATGTCTGTAAAGAAGTAACTAAGAGTCAGACTCTGATCCATCCACTTCCTGCATACATGAGTGGTAACTGATGTATGAAGTCTCATGTTAATAGATGCTCAACACTGTGCATAATGTGTCTGGGCCTAAAATGCCAAGGCCCAGTGTTTGGCAGTTTAGACTGAATCTGAAACACACTATCCTGTCCAAAATAGTGAGATAATGAGAACATTTTACAAAGCCATGCTGATTATTTTCCTTTGTTTTACAAAGTGTAGACTGGTTACACTTAGGAGTATCTGATAAATTGTATCTGATCAAAGATGGGTGGAAAGGAAAATATTAATGATGTGATCCTTTTGGACCCTGGGGAATTTTCTGTGGCACGGGATCACTTCTACTGGATTGTGGTAAGTCTCTCTAAGGAGATAAAGATGCAGGTTCCTCTTATTTAGGAAACATAATTGTGAGGCACCCAAAGTAGTAGTTTGGGGGAAGAAGTGGAAAGCCCAGAAAACTCTCCTTACTATTCCACTTAATTTTTTTTTTGCTCATGTCTTACCCTTTTTTACTAGTTATTTCATGTTGCTCCTTCACCTCATGCTAATTCTCACAGTATCTACTACTACTTCCCTTAAAATACTTGTAGACCAGTAATTTGTCCCATAGCTGTTTGTTTTAAGCCAAATCATCTTAGGTTCAACTTGTGTAAGTTTTGGTTCAATGAGGCAGTTAATACAGGAAGATCTAGAGAGATTAGTTACAGAAAGAATAAGACATAACTTATGATATAACTTTAGTTTGGAAGTTCTGTAGAAGACATTTTTACTTAAGAAATAACAGTGTAATAGAAGCCTGTTCGAGCACTTCAAATGTTTAAATATGCTTCAGGTAATTACCAGAGCCCTGGTTCAACTTGCTTAGATTTTTGTTTGGTTGTTATTTGTTAATTTAGTGACAAAACTTCAACAATGACAAATGTGTTTTAGATCAATATAGAAATCCAAAGAATCTTTTTCACTTTCATTTCCTTCTTTTTAAAACAAAACAAACAAACAAAAAACCCTAAAACTTCAAAGAACTTTGGGAACTCACCTGTGAGGGATTAAAAGACTATTCCTTTCAGTACTCTGACAGCTGAAAATTACCAAGAATTCTGGCCTGTCTACAGATACATCAGAAATTGTATTTTGAAAGATGTTACTAGAATTCCAGCTTTCTTCTCTTCCACTTATGCTTCACTTTTTCCACTCAAGCATTATACAAGCTGAATTTCTTTGTAGTGCAACATTCATCAAGAAAAGTATGCGTAGAGTTGAAAGATCACCAGTTCTACATTCTCACAGCTGTGATGCTACAGTATGTTTAGAAGAGCTAAACATACTTGATCACATGTCATAGGTTTACAAAAGGAGGAGCTTAATTTCCTATCTAAGCTACGTTTGGTGACAGGATATCAAATGTCCATCCTGTGGGCAGGTTTCAGAAAAAGTGTCAGAAGTGAAAGCCAGTGTTAGCAACTGTAGGAAAACAACATTTTTCTCCCACAGTGAAGCTGGGTTCAGCGGATGCTGAACTTCTAGAATGTTTGTGGCCAGCATTCACTGTGACCTAACTGTGGTGGGCCAAGTCCCACGTAATGGCTGTAGAACCCTGATGAAAACGCTGGTTTGTTGTAGCATAGTTTATTTTGGTTAAATGAGGTTGCAGACTACAAGCTTAATTTTAGGTTATCCCAATGGAAAAATTACATGTCACAAACCAAAGGGAGAATTTTTGTTTGACCTGTCATAATAAAAGATTGGGGAGTGAGGGGAGACGTGCAAGGGGGTACGTATTAACTGGAAAACACAATTGGAAGCAATTTTGTATTCTAAATTCTGTCTGATTCCACATTGCAAATAACAAAAAACCCCAAACAAAACAAAACAAAAACAACAAAACCTCCAATTTTTTAGGGTAAATTTAGGCTAGAAGGCCATCTGGGCACAGATCTGAGGAAGTAGATAGTATAATTGTATTCCACGTTCTAATTTGTCAACCGAATAACCTCACTTGATTAATAAATTTGCTAAATTCATAATCTCTTATTTTTGCTATATTGCTGCTAATGAATAAAAGCACCAAAAAAACCTAGGTTACTTTTAAGTTATAGTCACAGTATCTGGAAAGCAACACAACTGTAATCAGTAGCATATATAGCTAAACAGGTAAACAAAAGAAAACTCAACTGAAATTTTGTAATAAAGCAAATAATGGGTAAATAAATTCCCTGCACACAAACACAGTTATCTGGTCATTCATCAGTCTAACAGTCTGCTTTGGGTTTTTTAGCAGTAATTTTCTAGAAAGTCAAAAAGTGAGCTCAAGTTCTGAGAATAAACTCAACAGAAATACAAGTAAATGCCTCATCCTGTTGCCCTGTATTTAGTAGTAGCTGATCCATTGATTCAAGATCAAGCTTTGAGTGCAGAGATTGCTCTTACTTAATCATATTAAAACTCTGACCACTTCACACTATTAAAGCAAAAATAATCAAAGCCTTGCTTTAGTTGTATTCAGATTCATTGACAATATTTGAAAATTAATTAGGTAGGGAGTCCATTGTAGATTATCACTACAATATTGATGCAAGGTTTGAAGGTAAAATTCTCCTTTTATTGTGATTATGGAATAGCTTTAAAAGTCTGAACATAGTCAGAGCTTCCTGACTGGCTGTCAGTGATGTCATGGCCATGTCAATAATGCCCTTTAAGTGCAGGAGTCTGGCTCTCTCTTTCTCCTTTTTGATTTATAAATTTCATTTCATAATAGCAAAAAGTCACTTAAAGGAAAGTTTTCAGCTTCTTGCCTTATCACACCACCCAAGGCATGTAATAATCCTCTGAAAATGCACTACCTGTCATGTCTTATTGCTTAAATATAGGCCAGAAAAATCTGCCTTACAAGACAGGATGGTGTAAGTGCTACATTGGAATGGACTCTGAAGGCAGGGAAAAGTCTAACTATATCCTCAACTTCCATCCAGCAGAATCCAGAATAGCTCCAATTAGAGTTCAGAAACACGGATGCAGGGAAGGAACAATCTCTCTTTTCTAATGTTGATCAAATCACACAAAGGGCATTAACCTGGGATAGGCCGATATAGCAGCAAAGCAGACGCTTCAAGAACGCACGTTCAGGGCAGACTGCTGCACACTTCCATTATTTAAGTAAATCCTTTGGAGTGTCTTGGACTCTTCCTCCTTATTTTTTTGGAAACAAAGATGCATTAGATCAAGGTGTTATGTAGATTCCTAGGAAATCTTTATGTTCTTAACTGAATTGTATCTATGTTTTAAAGATTAGTATCCAAGGGACGTATTCACTTCATATGATAATGGAGTGAAGAGGGGGAGGAAGGAGGGAATACAGATGAGAGTACATTCAGAGAAAGGAACTGACCAGAGTAGCAGCACTCTGGGTGTGTTGGCTTGCCCCCTCTGTGTTATCCTTACCTGTGACAGAGATGCATGTGAAATGACATTGGTTGGAGTCTGTGGCTAAAGAGAGGGCAGACTGTTATGAAGCAGACTTGCTGTTGAACGGCCTCCAGACTTACATGGTTTTAATAGGCTCTGGATCGGACTCTTAGGTCACTGGAAATGATTGTAGTTGATGTCTAGGGCTGCAGAGGGCTTTTATTTGCAAATACCATATGAGAAAAGAAGTGTTTGGGCCAATTTTACCTGTAGTGAACTATTGTTAAGAACCCCATCCCTACCTTGTTGATTTGTCAGTTATGTTTAGTTGGTTAATTAATAAAAAAACTTGAGTCTTTAAATAAATAGCTAAACCAAGGGAGAAGTGGACAGTGTTTTATTTTCTTCTAGGAGGCCGTATTGCTTATTTCAAGCAAAKCTGGTAACATTCCAATGTTCTTTTGATAAGCATATTAACCAAGACCAAAGACCATGGGAACAAAAAGAAAATGGCATTGTGGGTTATGCAAGTAAGCATTTTTGTTTTCATTTCTGTGCAAGACGAGTGGTATTGCAGGATGATACAGACCAGAACTCATTGTTAATGCATTTTTGCTAGGAAGTTCTCAGAAGACAAGGAGTCTCTGGAAACTAAGCTTTCAGACAAGGTCAAGGGTAACAAAATGCTTCTGGACACTATTCTTCAGGCTAGCAGTCTAGTCTGTATTTTTCTCATATGCTGGCTGGAAACATTAAAAATAACAGTTTAATTATCTCAGTTGAAATTCACTGCAACATGAAAAATATACAGTCAACTTTGTTAAAAGAACTTGCAGGTACTCTCTCTGCCCTTAAGTCTGTGTGCCACTTTTTGCTGATTTATGGTAATTTTTCTATTTAAAAAAAGGTCCTCTCTCATTGTTACTTTTTGAAAGCTCTACCAAAAGATGAGAAATGGAGAGCACACTTGTGCAGTGCTACACAGAGAATATCTAGTGAAATTAATTTAAACCAAACAGCTGTCAAATATACAAAGTAAACAAAATACATACACTGTGGTTTCCCACTAAAACCTTTAATGTATATTTATAAAAATGCTGCTTAGGACAACAGATAAAACAATGTATTATATTTCTATGTACAAACTGTTCTAAGTTGATCATATTCCTTTAATTAAGACATTTACGAGCGAGG
The DNA here is from genome assembly GCA_035582835.1 of Phoebastria nigripes. Classification (NCBI taxonomy): domain Eukaryota; kingdom Metazoa; phylum Chordata; class Aves; order Procellariiformes; family Diomedeidae; genus Phoebastria; species Phoebastria nigripes. The sequence continues at coordinate 127,608 of JAYKAV010000356.1, read as the reverse complement.
CCACTTTCATCACAACAAATCTTCAGTCCTTTTGTTAGTCAGAATCTTTTGAAAGATAGGAGAGTCTAAGAAAAATGGAAGCTATTAAGACTAACATATTCATATTTAACAAATAGGTCTTTTTACATAAGCAATAAATCACCTAGAATATATCACAACATGTTCTTTCCTGCAAATGGTCCTATGAAGTAGACCTTTTCTTTTTGTTCCTCCTTTAATATGACTGCCTTCAGCTGCATCTTGGAAGTCCTACTCACTGTTCCCTTATCAGCGAGCTGACTTTTTTCATTTGAAGACAAAACTCCTCTGCTTTCTTAGATATGAAGAAGCATATCTACAATAAAATTACAGTGTTCATTTTGTGATTATAGAACAATGGGTTTGCGGTGTAAAATTTACAGGATTCACTACTACAAATTAAATTAAAAATGGATTCTTTGTTCTATGTTTTAGACCTTTTTGTTGTGTTCTCAGTAAATTGATGTTGTGGTCAGTTCAAACTTCTCTTTTAAAGTAAAATTTTTACATATCTTAAATGTGAAAACAAATGCCACCCCTCCCTCTGAAATATATAATAGTTGCCCCTCTTTGTACTTGGGCTTTTTTTTCCAGTGGGTGCCAATAAGTAGTGTTTTCCTGACAGATAGTTTTGTGTACAACTATCCTTCTTCGAAGTTGCTGCCAGTTACTTTTAATTAAAAGAAAACTTTCTGTAACAACGATGCTGTCTTGCAAAGTGACTTCCATTTTTTTCAAGTAAAACTGCAGCCAGTAGCCACAGAATTGGTGATTTCTGACAGTTAAGAAATGTTTATTCCACTTATTATTGACTCTCTGAGGAAAAGAGAAACAAACAAGAAAAGGGGATGCATACTTAGATTAAACTCATTTGAACCTTTAGCTGCAAATACTCATGGATCATTCTTGTATGACTATTTCATATAGAAACTGTAGAGAAGAATTAAACAGATTTCTATCAATCTCTAACATAGCAGTTTTGTAAGCCTACCGCAATCACCTACATCAAAAGTGTATAACTGCTTTACTTTCAGATCACTACCTTGAGGATTCATTGCATGTTAAAACAGTATTCCAAGAGCATGATTCTTTCAGTTTTTCAGGCCAGAATACACTTTCTTATGTGGTACCCTCTGGAGACAGCCCCCCTTAAATTACCATTACAGATATCTTCCATTATAATTCAAATCATAATCAGAGTAATTTATACAGTTGTATCTGTGTTTTGGTGGGGCTGAGACACTGTTCCTGGGAATGACCTTGATAACCATGTCACGAAGGTTCCTACTTGAATCGCTAGTATGCAATACAATCCTATTCTTATCTTGCAGACAGCCCTTCTTTACTCCCCACCTTCTGACGAAAACTCAAAGGGGCACGTTCTGTTTAAACACTTAGGTCTGAGAGGGTCCTCTCTCTTGGCTGTTCCTCACAAAAATTGTTGCCTGTATGGAAGAATAGCTTCCTCAAGAGCTGGTCAAAGATGAGTACTTGGAATAAGACCGATGGTGCCTACAACATCTAAGAGTGCGCAGCAGTGCTTTTTTACCTCTGCTGTCAGAAACTCATAGTGCTGGTTGAATTTTTGCCGCCTCCTCTTTCTAGTGGACTGGCTAAGAAAATTCCTAATGTTCTTTATGCTGTTCATCCCATGCCATCCCTTTTTGCTCTCTTCCCTCATGTTGTCCTGGGAGTGGCTGAAGTTATTTTTTCCCTCCCCCTTTGAGAGGGTAGGAGGAGATGGAAAAGCCTAGCCCTTGTAGTTTCTGTGGAAAGAATATGGGACAATGCAAGCTTGCTAAAGTAGATGGCATGCTTTGTTTGGGTGTGTGGCAATGCTTGCTCTCAGACTTGTGCTTCCTGAGATATAGTCTGCCGTTATCATCCCATTTATTCAGGCTGATAGTGTATGAAATGGCAGAGGCCATGTTGTGTGTGTCAGTCTCTGAACTAAAGGTCCACTGGGATTTGAGGATACTACTGTGAAGCATGGGTTTGGGTCTGATACTGCATTTGCTTCCCATTTTCTGTCTCTTGCAGAAAGTCGGAGTGCATAACTTGTCAGCCTTAAATCTGGGGGGAAAAAGAAAGGAGAGGGGTTTTTTTCAGGTTCTATGAAATGTTCACAGCACAGCTCCATGAGTTGTCAACACAATGAGGCTGGCAGCAAACTTTGCCAAGAACCAGGAAAAAAGCCCAGAGGTTTTAAACGAGCATTGCTACTGAACTCCCTGTGTCATCAAACCATATCAATCGTAATATGCTTTTCAGAGAGAAGCCTACACTACTGTTAACATCTCTATACATTTAACTGTGTGTGGATCCTTCTTCTGCGGAAATACCTATGAAATTCAGTTCTAAATATTTCTTGTACCTGTGTCTTTTCTTGTTCACAAAGACAGCAGCTCTTTTTCAAAATACGAGCCATCATTTTTGCTCAAGAAAGCTACTCAAATATGAATCTCACTCATTCAGAAACGGTGTGGTTATGGGCACTGCCTCAAGCAGTTTCCCCTGCTAAAATATTCAGGAAGTCATGCAGTAAAAGTTAACACAGTACATGAATTTTGGTTATCAGCAATACACCCCTAACTTTTCTTCCTTTAAACTGCTAACAGTTTTTAAAAAAAAAAAAAAAAAAAAAAAAAAAAAAAAAAAAA
>JAYKAV010000356.1:83893-124857 GCA_035582835.1 Phoebastria nigripes | reverse complement strand
TTGAAAAAAAAAAAAAAAAAAAAATTGCATGAAATCATGAACATTTTTGTTTTCAATTGCCACTGAAAAGGATTCAGGCAAGAAATTATGGGTAGATCTGAACAAAGGATGAAAATCCAATTTTGTGGCAATATCTGAAGTTTCAGAATTTATCTTCTTCAATGGAGTGAAAACAAATCTCCTGAACAATTTTTGAAAAAAATGGAATTGAGTTAAAGTAGAAAGGTGCTTGAGTAGGTTGGGATGTCTGAAGACCCCTTTCCTCACTTGTTGCCACATAAAACTTCCTTGTCAAACCAACTGCATCTCTGCATTCTAGCTTTGATAAAACAGCCTTTTCAAAATCTGCTCTTTCTCTGAAGTTGAAAATGTTTTGACTACTTTTAATAATAAGACACAATGAAATACCCATGAGTAATTCTTGCAGTTCAGGCTATAATTCATTGTAGTTTTCATTGCAGCTAAATTGCAAAAAGTTTTGGTTTTGTTCCCACAACAGTTTTCACATCACATTCAAGTTTGAGGACGTCATATGTGTATAGTGTATATACATAGCAATATGCACATACTCCACATGATGTGTGTTTGGTTCCAAGACCTGATCTAGGACAGAGTATCTGCACTAGCATCATTGTTGCTATTTCTACATGTCATATTTATTCTAAGTAGAGAAATACAGACTGAACGATTCCCTGGATTAGTGCTTTTTTTTTTCCTCTCCTTTTTTTTCTTGTAAAAAATAGGAATGAGAATGCTAATCATTGATCAGGGGTTGAGGAAATTTAGCTTCAGATTTCCTGTCTCAGAGCATGATACTGCTAGGTGATGATCCTTTCTTTACTTACCCTCTTGGCTTTCAAGATTGCAAGTGCAGTAACACTTTATTTCACTGACTGCCACCGTGGGAAAGTCTGGGGTCAGAGCCCATACACTGCAGAAATATAGGTACCAAGAAAGGAAGAGTAATGCAATATTTTTATCCCTTTGTCCCCCAGAGAGATAAAAGGCAGGCCAGTTGTATTTTTAGATGGAAAAATAAATGGTTGCTTTAAAGTGTCCTGGGGTTATGATGTTGCTATGGTTATTTTTTTTTATTCATTTCTTAGTTTTGAAATGACCTAGTTTTCCAATTAATAAGCCAAGTATGAGAGATGGAAAGGAGATGGTTTCACAGTTCAAGTCCTCTTGAGTCATAGTCTCTGGTTTAGTGAAAGCAAAGGGCCATATTTTGCTTTTAAATTATGAAATGTGTGCTGGAAAACATAGTATCATGGCAAGCAATCTGTCACAGCGAGGTGAGCAATATGATATCATTTCCATCCTATTCTATGCTGTGAAAACTGTCTGTGCAGCACTGTATGTTCAGCAGCATACGGCTAGAGGACAACTGCTGTATTTTGCAACAGTCCCTCCCTTTTATCATCCAGTAAAACTCCATACAGTGAGCTTGTCATACACTCTCCTCAACATTTTCAGTTCCACTTGCAGCCACCATACTTTATAGAGAAATTGTTCTCCAGCCATAATTTTCCTGCTCTTAATGACATATTTCTTGGGAAAGATGAGCAGCTATTAAAGAAAAGCAGCCCACCATCTTGGCTCAGGATTATTAGATTGGATTTCATCTCTTCTGTCTCTCTGTTATTTGAAGTCTCAATATTTTCACCTGGATATATTTCCCAGTATTTTAATGTTGCAGGTAGTTCACTGAAACAGCCAACCAGAGGAGCTAGTAAGCTCACTACTTCTTTGAATTTTTAAAATTATTTGATTTAATTCCATATCTGGGGAAAATTCTACTGTTTATTTATGAAGATGTCAGATGAAACAATCAGTGTGATCATTTCTGGCTTTGGAGTCCAGAGATATACAGTAACTGACTGGAATTTACTTTAAGTGATTCCTTGTTTAGGTTGTCTGCTGATACAAAACACAATAGCAGCACTGACTTAGCTGGGATGATTCCACTTCAGGAAACATACTTATTCCACATGCTCATCTTAAGATAGCTAGGCAGATAGTAGTGGTGAGAGGAAAAAAATAAGGAAAAATTTTATTTCAGACAGCCAAGAAACCAATTGTATAAAATCCTGTGTTTCTCCTGGGCCAGCAAAATGCCTGTCTGTTTTCATGAAAAATGTAAGTTCAGATACAGTTGGAGATTTGTGTTCTTCCTTAGCATCCATTTCCACTTAGCATAGTGCTTACATAGGTTCTCAACCCCATCGAAATGTATCCTTAAAGGTTAACTATACTGATTAGGATGGACTGAAAATATGCTTAAAATTAAGCATGTTCTTAATAATCTGTGACCTAAGATTTTGCATGAGATTTTTGTATAAGCTTTGTTTCTAAGTTTAAACTCCAAAACTCTGATTTTGAGTGTTTTTAGATGAAAGTTTAGCATCAGTCAGTTCCTCCATCTGCTGTTGTGTTTCCAAGAACTCAGACATGGAACTTTTTTTTTTTTTTTTTTTTTTTTTTTTTTTTTTTAAGAGCAGCCTAACACATTTAATTTCTGCAATTTCTACCTATGGTTTTCCTCTTAAAGGTAATTTGTTTCCTTTCAAGTAATTACAAATAGTACATTTCCAGTCACATTATGCCAATGTCAAGACTGATAACTAACTAGTTTGATTCCACTCTTATCAACATTTTATGAAAATTAGAAGTGAAAACATCACACTGGGACCTTTAGAGTCGCTTTAAGTTGTTTTGAATAAATAACAGTCTCTTATAGCTGTAATGATTAGAACAGCTAAAAAGATTCCACTACAACATGTAATGCATCTCTTTTTATGCTTTCTATGAACCCTGGAAACCCGTTTATCCTGTTTATTTTACTTGTACTGCATCGTGGCATTCTTAGAGATGTGCACGAATACTTTTTTAGATTCTTGCATAGTTTAAGCTGTACTGGGTTAGAATAGCCTTTCTCTAACTAGTATTTGAAAGCAATCCTATTTGGGGAGAAACATTTCAGTTTGATTTGGCAAATATTGTCCATTCACAGTTATCATTTAGTAAAATCATTTTTATTGTCTTTTTTTCTTCATATGAATTGGACCTTTAGTAGTAAAATGAGCACATTTTATAGGTTATCATCTTTTTTTTTTTTTTAAAAGAAAGTGAGTATCCATGGTGTCTCTTAATCAGAAACTCATAGATTAATTTGACCTTACCTTTATATTGTGTGAAGATTCATAGGTGTCTCTGCTCAAAAGCTATTTCTAAGATAATGGCTGAAGCAACCAAAATGTCAAATTAAATTTCTGGCTTGGGAGAGGAATAAAGTGGAGGAAGCAATGGTAAAGGTCTTAAGCATGTTTTGAAGTGAAAACAAAACAAAACAAAACAAAAAACCAACAGCAACTTGTATTTTTCACTTAGATCAGTCGTAGTTGTCTTTTATAATATCTCTCTTCTACAGATTGAAAAGCACATTCTAAAATGCTAGTTTGAAATATTTGTCTCACAGTATTCATCTGCCCTTTTGCCAGATATTAGGCCAATAAATTCCCAAAAGAAAGCCCAAGATACAATAGCAGTTCTATGATTTCCTGAGAACCAGACTATGCAGTTCCCTGTTCTAACTGTAATAAGCTTCTCCTACACATCTTTTCTAAGGTTGTCTCAAAGCACTTTCTAAACTGTAAAGAAACAAGTGCAAATGCTGTCTTCAACAAGACTAGGATTTTTTTTCTTGGAACATAAAACCAGAAATCTAGCACCCATATTGCAAGCTCCTCTATATTGGTAGGAACTTCAGTGGGCCTCAGGCAAATTGTCCAGTAATTCAAGATAACTGACTGTTTAGAACAGAAAAAAAAAAGTGTTTGATTCTCAGCTTTGTTCCTGAAAACAGTGCGAGGCTTTCCTCCAGTATCATACCTTTGCTTGGATAGTCACTAAATAGTTTTTATATTTCTTTGGTGACATGCTGGTTTTGTATATATGTACACAAATAGGGCATGTGAATGATGCAAACATAGAAAGAAGATAATTAGAATTAACAGATGAAGAGAGAGGCTGAGAGATGCACAAATGTAGTGTCTTTGCCAATAAATCACCAACGAGAATGATTAAACAAGAAAATACAGTATATACCTATTTTCCAGTTATCTGATAAGCAATATGGTGGGAATAATTCTTTGGCTCTCGAGTTACATTCCATGTTAGTGGGTTAGTAATGGGTCACACATGACTGATTTAACAGAATAAAGGCTAAGATTAGATTACTCTTTTTAATAAAGTGAGCACACTTCAGATGAGAATGTTTTGTCTATTCATCAAAATTATGCATGTGGTGCCAGGCATCCTCTTCTTTTAAATGTACCTCATTGAAAATATGGCAAGTTAAACACAAACCATCTAAGCATGTGGAATTATATTGTAGCTACTGTGTTTTTTATATATGTCATGAGGGAAACAGCAGTGCTGCATATGAAGCTGGCTTCTAGACACCAGTTTCAAATACCAAACTAGTACTTTCAATATTTTCTTACATATCTAAAAAAAATTGAATATACAATATTTACATGTAAATAGTCAGTAGAATGGAACAAAAAAATTGTTCCCAAGCATAATAGATGAGGCTTTGAGGTTGAGACATAGAGCTGGTTGTCAGAAGATCTGATTTCCGATTTTCTGTGTGAATTTTTGTTTGCTTGGTTTTTTTAATCAGTCAAATTACTTCCAACCAGCTGCTAGTTATAACTAAAGATTCTCAAGCAGTTGCCAATTGCATTCCATTATCTGTACAAAGGGTTAATTATTCTTCAGGACATCTAACTGCTATGAGAATGTGCAAATTTTGAGTTTCTCAGATGCTAGGGAAAGCATACAGTATTGGAAAGGATAAAATATGAGAATAATAATAATAATTATTATATATAATATATATAATATAATTATAATATTTTATATATTATATTATTATATATAATATAATTATGATATATATTATATAATATAATTATGAGAATAATAAAATATGAGAATGGCAGCTTGTCTGAGGCAATGTATGTATTACCCTTTGATCACCTATGAAACGTGCTCATTTTGCCACCTAACACTCAATTCATGTTTGCACTCAGAATCATGGAATGGTTGAGGTTGGAAGCAACATCTGAGGGTCATCTTGCCCAACCCCCTGCTCAAGCAGTGTCACCTAGGACAGGCTATAAAGGACTGTATCCGGATGACTTTTGAATATCCCCAAGGATGGAGACTCCACAACCTCTCTGGGCAACCTGTGCTAGTGCTCATTCACCCTCACAGGAAAAACGTGTTTTCTGATATCCAGACAGAGCCTCCTGTGTTCCAGTTTGCGCCCATTGCCTCTTGCCCCGTCGCTGGGCACCACTGGAAATAGCCTGGCTCCATCTTCTTTATGGTCACTTTTCAGCTATTTGTACACATTCAGATATTTGTATACGTAACTTCCACTTCTTTGCATAGCAAAGGTGAACCATCCAGCACTATTTCCCCATTCTTTACAGTAGTCCTAGCCACTGGGAGCCCAGCTGACCTAATATAGTTAGGGGTGGGGGCACTTGTGGAATCCCCATCCCTGGTGGTTTGTAAGAAGAAATTAATCTGTATTTACATGCAGAATTATGCTGGTGTCCAATGCAGTTTAATTCTTCTCTTTTCTAACCTGACCTAATATAAAAACCTACTTTATAAAATGATGTTGTGTCCAGTTCTGGGCTCCTCTGTACAAGACMGACATGGACATACTGGACAGAGTCCAACAAACGGCCACAAAGATGATTAAGGGACTGGAGCATCTCTCATGTGAGAAGAGGCTGAGAGAGCTGGGACAGTTTAGCCTAGAGAAGAGAAGGCTTGAGGGAATCTGATCAATGTACATAAATACCTGAAGGGAGGGTGTAAAGAAGATGTAGCCAGGCTCTTTTCAGTGAGGGTGACTGAGCACTAGAACAAGTGAGCCAACAGAGGTTGTGAAGTCTCCATCCTTGGAGATACTAGAAAACCGCCTGGACATGGTCCTGGGCAGCCTGCTCTAGGTGGGCCTGCTTGAGCAGGGGGGTTGGACAAGATGACCTCCAGAAGTCCCTTCCAACCTCAACCATTCTGTGATTCTGTGATTTTTATTTTCATTTAACATTTTACACATCCAGCTTAAGAAGGGGGCAAACAATAATTTATTTTAGGAAAATTGAAGGCAAGAGCTAGGGGAGAGGCTGGAAAGTCGGTAGTGAGACACTATAGGAGCAAGATCTTCCACTAAGAGAATTACTCATGGAACCACAAAGCTAGAGAAATATCTGTCAGGACTGGTTTAGGTAAAGGACTACATGACCTGTTTTCCATGATCAGTTGGCTCCACATTGTAAAGGTCTATCAGCTAGATGAGAATAGCTGTAGTGAAGCTTTGGCCATTCTTCTCTCCTGAACTCAACATGTCTTCTAATTTAGTCCCTCAGACATCCCCTGCTCAAGGAGCATTGCCAGGCAAAGAAGGGAAGGCTATAATCACTTTGTGTAAAAGCTCATAGAGAAACTAAGCTATTTTCTAGTGCTTGTTGGCAAACTGAAATCTAAAATTGTTCTTTGAAATCTATGGGTAAAGAAGTTTTGATCTCACTAACAGTGAGTGGGAAACCATGTTTAGTTCTTCTATTGCTCTCTTCTTTCTTGAGATAATGAATCACTGAGGGACCTTACTTAGAAAAAAGATGTTGAAGGATTGAATGCTGACCTGAAGAAATACAGTCAGCTCTTTACCATTAAGAGCCTTCTTGCTGCTCGTCAGTGACCATTATCTTCAGGTCAAAGCAGAACTGCCTCTTATGCCTTTTTATGACCTGTTGTATATAATGTGTTGTTTGCTGCCTTCCATGAGGTCTAGGGGGAGAAAAAACCTGACTCCTTGCCACACATTGATCAAGTCTGATGGTTTGGAAGTTCTGTCTACCTTTTTAAAGGCCGCAGTTGGCTAGTCCAGGAGGTTAAGTTCAAAATATGGCAGCTTAGCAGGTGGCACCCTTGAGGGTATGTATGAGGAGAAGACAATGAGGCCCCAGCAACAGCTGGAATTAGTCTGGAAGGAGGGAAAGTTGACAGCAACCTTCAAAATAGGTTGGAACAATCAATGAAAGAATGATGACCTGCTCTGTATGACACATTGCTGGGTAATGTTGCCAGATGAGTTAATAAAGCCGTGGCCTAATTAAACCACATCCTTTGCATCATGTCTTCCTGCACAGTCAAGCTGTGTGCTTTCTGGCTTGTGTGGTATCATCAATAATACAGATTCGTCAACTAGATCATTTGTTGGTGGTGCAGGAGTTAAAATAGAAAACAGCTCACTTCCTCTTAGCCATATTTGGCTGTACAGAGCTAACAGGAGTAAAAAATTGTGACAATTTATTTTTATCACTTAAGTGAGTACACTTGGACTGACTACATATGGAGAACAGATCTACTGAATAAGCCTTTTGCCTAGTAACTTTTTCTGACTGTAGCCACATTTAATAATTGTGGTTGAAATGCTGGCTTTACATTTAAAAAAAAATGTTGACAGAGTATCTTTCACAAATGGGAACATGCTCACATGATTCTAAACATATGCTACAGTCCTTTCCCACATCTACATCTGTTTCTTTAATTGATATTGTACTTTAATTATTTTAGCTTATAAATACACACTAGGGCTGATAAACATGTTTTCTGTCAGATGTTTCTGGAAGGAAAACTCTCTCCACAGTTGCTTTTTTCTTAAAATATTTGTTTCCTATGGCATTTTTTTAAAGCCTTCAAAACTTCGTAATGGAATTACTTCTGTTAGCTTCTGCTGGATAAAACAGGGCAAGGTGCAGAGTATTCAAATCTAAATAGTGAGATAATCCCCAGAGTAAAAAAGAAAGATCATAATAGGAGAGTATGTGCTACTGTACAGTGCATTCACTTTTGCTCAGAAAGAAGGAAATGCTGGTATTATAAAAAAGATAAGCCACAAGTTAATTCCAGTGAATTGCAGAAGTAGCACAGCAGCAATGACATGTGCCATAGTGTTCTAGCACTTCTTTATCTCAAGACATAATTGAAACAATCTACAATTAGAAAAAGCAATCACAAAATATACTAAATTAGCCCCTGCCAGTACTGACAGGTGAGTGTCTCTATCTGAAGATCTCTATTTCACAAGGTTATTTGTTTGCATAGTACCCACTTCCTTTCCTTTCTCAATTGAATTCATGGTAGATGGATGAGAGCTTAATTTTTCAGAGGGAAAGGATTAGCTATTATACCAAATATGGGTCAGAATTGTAAGTGATGTCCCACCCAGTCTAGTGCTGATATTCCTAAAGGATTCCTTCAGTGATGGCCTTATCAGTCAACTCTTCACTTTTATTTACTTTAGCAGTTGCTTTAAAAATTCATTCCGACATCTGACTAAAATCAAGAGAGGGGAGTAAGTGTATCTGCTCTATCTCATTAGTTAACAGAGATGTACAATGATTTGATATCGGTTTATGTCAGACAATATTCTATAATTAAGCACAGACCATCATCAATTCTCTACCAGAGTGACCTGGGAGATTGAAAGGGTTTTTGTGTTTAATGAAACATAATTCAATTAAGATGAACGTTTTGGACCAAATTTTTTTCTAGTGTCTTGAGTCATAGCTCCACCAGAATCAGTGGACTCTCACAGCAGCAGCAAATTTCCATATTTATGCAGATGYCTTTTATATTTTAATTACAAAAGCTGCTACTTCTTTATCCTCAATTACTGTTTTAGTATCAGTAGTGAAATCCATGGAACATTTTTGTTGTAACTCGTTTAATGACTGAGTGGTGTTGGCATCTTAAAGGAAGTAAAATACCCTGACTTTGACCAAAGTCACAAATATGTCTTGAGAATAGCAGACAGCCTGTATTCCTACACTGAGTGAGAAAGGCTGGTATATCATGATTGAAATGCGTGAATAAAGAAACAACTAATGTTATAAATCATATCTCATGGATTAAGAAACAACTAATGTTATAAATTATATTGAATCTAAGTGTGGAATGTCAAATAAAATGTATTTTTTTAGGCCCTGCGTCAGTCTTACAGACGATCTCAGTACCCTTGGGATTCATAGACTTCATCTTTGCTGAAAATAGGTGACTCCAGGCATTCTTTCAGTGAATTGATCCGATCTTGCTCTTTTCTTTTAAAGTGAATCCAGTGATGCTGATGTTGTCCTCCTTTTTACAGCAGTACTTAATGTTTAGAATATTTGCTCAGAAAGTGGGTAACCTACACTCAGTTCTCTTTTCAAACAGAAGCTTTTTGAGCCTTCATCTCCTACTTCTTATGCTAGGGCAATTTGGGGATGGCAGCATTTTTCCTTTCCTTTTGAACATGAATCACTTTGCAGGAATGAACTCCAAATTCAATGGCAAAGTGAGGGCGGACATGAAGGGTCAAGGCACTGTAGTTCAGGGATTAACGCAATTATTGAAAGAAAGGAGCCTGGAATTTCAGTCCTCCGTCTGTAAATTGCTTCTGTAATTTACATTGAATAGTTATTGTGTTTAAAAAAAAAAACAACACAGCAATTCTTAGGAAACTAACCCAACCTTCTCTTTACCTAGGGGAGTAATCTAAATCCCAGGTTATTTCTGAAAATAAGCATCAGTCTCTGAGTGTGATGCTGAAGTCTTAGAAGGCGGGGAAGGTTAAGAAAAAGGTCTCCATGTGTTTTTTTCCTATTGGATAGCTCCAATCACTCTATTCTTATCTATCTACATCTTATCTCTATGTGCCTAAATTTCACTGGGTGTTTCATGGAAAGGCTGGATTCTGAAAGGGGTTTCTGAATGTCCAGCCCATTAAGTCCTTACCTATGTCTAGAGATTGTACGTAGTTTGGATTCTAAATGGCATAAAAACATACATAGTGTTTACATATTTAAGCAAGCACTGTTTGATACAGTGGGATTATTGATGTAGCTGCGGGCTATCATCTCTAGCTCATTTACTGGTAAGAGCCTTGTTGATACAGATTTCAGCAAGGCCTAATATGTCTCAGAGAGAAGCACTGTAGACATTACCCAGATCATTGAAGTGCTTTTGGAAATTTTACTCATTGTATGAAAATGGCTTTGGCTCATCTACCAGTATAATTGCTTGTTGTACTACTGTTTAGGGGAATGATGGCAACATCCTCTGAAAGCATTTGTGCTAACACAGCTGGTTTAATAGTTATGGGACAACAGGAAATCTTTGGACCCTGTGTGAATTCAAATTAATTGAGTTGAATTAGTAACAGAGTATTTCTACAGGCACCCTCACAGCGTATTGGAAAGGCAAGACTGAACTTTGCTTAGCTGAACTGTGGTGTAAAATTGTGTATTAATGCATCTGTACTATAGTCATCAATAGTGAGTTGGGATATTTCTTAATGCAAGAAAAGATCCAAGTAACAACCCAACGGAGAGCCTCCCTGCCTTACAACTGTGAAAATACAGTGGTCTACATTTCTGAGAAGGAACATTTGGGTTAAGATCCCTTTCTTTTTCCTAATATGAAATATGACAGGAACCTTCAGTAATGTCATCTGATTCAAATGCACTACGTCTCAGCTTTGTCTCGCTTCATAATATGTCTACTAGTAATCTGCATTTCTTATTGTCACTAAAGTGTTTAAGCATCAGTTTCTTAGAGTATCTATACATTTAATTTTCCCTTAAATTTTGTGTAATGACGAGAATGATAGCAGAAAGGTCTGACAAACACTAGATATTCCATTCTATGCAGTAGTCGGGGAATTAGAGATAGCTAGATTATGTGTCACATCTTCAGCACAGATGTAGGTGTCCCCATGAAACGGTAAGGCACTTTTCCAGCCAGGTGTGTGAGCCTTTCTTTGGGCTGATAAAATATCTTGGGTGGACAAAGCTTCCTTACTAAGTGTTAACCAGTGCCTCCCTGACAAAGCAATAGTAGACTTGGGTTAAGGTCTGAGGTATGAGAGCTGCCTTGAGCCTGTCACATAAATCAGATTCCAACACTGAAATATCAGGGCTATCTTCTGCAGAATACAGGTGTGTCATTGTTTAACCCCAGCCGGCACCTAAACACCAAGCAGCCACTGGCTCACCCCCCCCGCTCTGGTAGGATGGGGGAGAGAATCGGGAGGGCACAAGTAGGAAAACTCGTGGGTTGAGATAAAAACAAAGTAGAACAGTAATAATAACAATGATAACAACAACAACAATAGAATATACAAAGCAGGCGATGCACAATGCAACTGCTCACCACCCACTGAACCGACGCCTAGCCTGATATGCGAGAGCCCATCCCGTGACGCCAGAGCCCCCCCCCACATTTAGTTCTTATACTGAGCATGACGTCGCATGGTATGGAATACCCCATTGGCCAGCTGGGTCGACCGCCCCAGCTATGCTCCCCCCGCCAGCTTCCCGTGCACCTGGCAGGGCATGGGAGGCCAAAAAGTCCCCGGTGCAAGCACCACCCAGCAACAACCAAAACATGGATGGGCCATCAATGCTCCTATTATAACAAACCCAAAACACAGCACCACCCGCCCGCTACTGGGAAGAAAGTTAACTCTGTCCCAGCCGGAACCAGGACAAGGTGAGATTAGATATGTTTTGAATAGCAGATTTCAATTAATTTCAAGCAGTTGATTTAAAAAGAAGAGTTTATTTAAAACCCATATTGCAGTGATATTTTTTCATAGAAATTGCAGTCCCAAGCACAGCCATGGTTTTGTTTACATAGTGAACTCAACACCCTGTTTTCTCCTTACATATAGCAATTATGACTGTCAAGTCATTTATCTTCCCCTTTTTTAACCGTTGTCCAACATAAATCTGTAATTTGTTCATTTGCATACAAATGCTTTTATGTATCAAGTTCTGGTACTATTTGTCTGTTCTTTTCTATGCATCTTTTTTATTATTCTGTAGATTTTGTTACGGGAAATGCAGCTGACCCATACAAAACTTAAGACCTCGTCTGCTCTCTTCCCTCAACTGCTAGGGAGCATGAGAAATAGCTGCAGATAAAAAGGTTGTGACAGCTTGTTTTCTCCTCCTCTTTCATTGTGAAACCATTGTAGCTTCTCCCTGGTGTGTCTCTGCATAGCTTGCTAAGTCATATCCAAGAAAGGGAGTGTTAGACACGCACCACGTTTTCATCCTGGTTACATGACACAAGCAAGGAGAAGGGGCTCCAGCCTCATTTTGTGGAGGAATTGCTTATGTTTGTGTCTAAGATTCTTGGAAGTGTCTTCTAGCAAGCTCAGTGGCATTTCCCCTTTAAGCAGCATTAATTTTGGTTAGTTAAGATTTTGTATCCATTATAGAATCATAGAATAGTTTGGATTGGAAGGGACCTTTTAAAGGTCATCTAGTCCAATCCCCCTGCCATGGGCAGGGATATCTTCAACTAGAGCAGGTTGCTCAGAGCCCCATCC
This sequence comes from Phoebastria nigripes, assembly GCA_035582835.1. Classification (NCBI taxonomy): domain Eukaryota; kingdom Metazoa; phylum Chordata; class Aves; order Procellariiformes; family Diomedeidae; genus Phoebastria; species Phoebastria nigripes. The sequence goes on along the minus strand of JAYKAV010000356.1, from coordinate 112,394 downwards.
AACCTGACCTTGAATGTTTCCAGGGATGGGGCATCTACCACCTCTCTGGGCAACCTGGTCCAGTGTTTCACCACCCTCATTGTAAAAAATTTCTTCCTTGTATCTAGTCTGAATCTACCTCTTTTAGTTTAAAACCATTACCCCTTGTCCTGTCGCAACAGACCCTACTGAAAAGTTTGTCGCCATCTTTCTTATAAGCCCCCTTGAAGTACTGAAAGGCTGCAATAAGGTCTCCCTGGAGCCTTCTCTTCTCCAGGCTGAACAACCCCAACTCTCTCAGCCTTTCTTCATAGGAGAGGCGTTCCATCCCCCTGATCATTTTTGTGTCCCTCCTCTGGACCTGCTCCAACAGGTCCATGTCTTTCTTGTGCTCAGGGTTCCAGAGCTGGACGCAGTACTCCAGGTGGGGTCTCACCAGAGCAGAGTAGAGGGGCAGAATCGCCTCCCTCAACCTGCTGGCCACGCTTCTTTTGATGCAGCCCAGCATACAGTTGGCCTTCTGGGCTGCGAGCGCACATTATACCTGAATTCTGTGTAGAAACAAGCCTTCTCGATACAAAAAGCAGACTGCTGGAGGTATGGAAGAATGTCACAGCTTTACTGCTTTCTGCCCCGTATGGCATGTGCTTCTGCCCCAAAGACACAAACAGATTGTTACAAGAGAAATATGAGCAGAAGCAGCTCACAAAATGCTGTTCCCAACACCCCTAGCACTTTAGCAAGTACCACTTAGGGTATTCTTCATGAAAGTGCTAAGCACCTAAGCCTTGGCTACTTTAAGTACTGAACTACGCATAATTTAAGAGTTTAATCACTCTTGGCTGTAAGCATAGTCAAAGAAGAGAAATAGGTACTACTAGAGGATGATTCAGACCTTTAGCTGTAGTTTCTTGAACATAACCTTTTTGTCAGTTTGAGCAGCTTCCATTATCAATCACTTGTTCCATTTCTCTTTCTTTTTTACCAGTACAGCTAAGTGTGATGCTACACTGTAAACCTACAATAAAATAAAAATACAGCGAGCTGTGTATTCTGGTATGTAAGGAGGAATGCATTTTGCAGTGAGGTGTTGCTAGATTTTCTGTGGTGTTATTCACTGTACTGCTTGATCATTTCATATATATTCATTTTGACTTTGACTTTTGACATTGTCAAAATGGATATTATTCTATTCCTGTTCAAATACATCAAGTGTATATATATATATATATATATATAAAATTTGCTGATGCAAAATCAAGTCTAATTGCCCTCTGACACAGTGAATTGTTGTCCATATTTTGCCTGCAAGAAACAGAAAGGAGAGATTAAATTATTAAATGGTTTATCCAGTATCATACCTGTAAACCTGTTGCTGGGGATCTGAACTGAGATATCCTTGGTCTCAGGGCAGGAGATCATATATGCTTGCAAATTAAAGTTTTGCATCGAACCTTGCATAGCATTTCCCCTATAATGGCTCAGAAATCTGTGAATTTCTATGAGCTTGGTGATTTTAATTTTCACCATATAGTGAAGAATGGTTTGGGTTGGAAGGGACCTTAAAGATCATCTAGTTCCAACCCCACTGCCATGGGCAGGGACACCTTCCACTAGATCAGGTTGCTCAAAGCCCCATCCAACCTGGCCTTGAACACTTGCAGGGAGGCGGCATCCACAACTTCTCTGGGCAACCTGTTCCAGTGCCTCACCACCCTCACAGTAAAGAATTTCTTCCCAATATCTAATCCAAATCTACTCTCTTTCAGTTTAAAGCCATTACCCCTTGTCCTATCACTACACGCCCTTGTAAAAAGTCCCTCTCCAACTTTCTTGTAGGCCCCCTTTAAGTACTGGAAGGCCACAATCAGGTCTCCCCAGAGCCTTCTCTTCTCCAGGCTGAACAACCCCAACTCTCTCAGCCTTTCCTCATAGGAGAGGTGTTCCAGCCCTCTGATCATCTTTGTGGCCCTCCTCCGGACTGGCTCCAACAGGTCCATGTCCTTATGTTGGGGGCCCCAGAGCTGGATGCAGTACTCCAGGTGGGGTCTCACCAGAGCAGAGTAGAGGGGCAGAATCACCTCCCTCGACCTGCTGGCCACGCTTCTTTTGATGCAGCCCAGGATACGGTTGGCTTTCTGGCCTGGAAGTGCACATTGCTGGGTCGTGTTGAGCTTCTCATCAACCAACACCCCCAAGTCCTTCTTGGCAGGGCTGCTCTCAATCGACTCGTCGCCTAGCCTGTATTTGTGCTTGGGATTGCCCTGACCCATGTGCAGGACGTTGCACTTGGCCTTGTTGAACTTCATGAGGTTCACGCACAGGCCCACCTCTCAAGCCCGTCAAGGTCCTTCTGGATGGCATCCCTTCCTTCCAGCGTGTCGACCGCACCACACAGCTTTGTGTCATCGGCAGAGTTGCCAAGGGTGCACTCAATCCTGCTGTCCATGTCGCCGACAAAGATGTTAAACAGTGTCGGTCCTAATACCAACCCCTGAGGAATGCCACTCATCACTGGTCTCCACTTGGACATCGAGCCGTTGACCGCAACTCTTTGAGTGCGACTATCCAGCCAATTCCTTATCCACTGAGTGGTCCATCCATCAAATCCATGTCTCTCCAATTCGGAGACAAGGTGGTCATGCGGGACAGTGTCAAATGCGTTGTACAAGTCCAGGTAGATGACGTCAGTTGCTCTTCCCTTATTCACCAACGCTGTAACCCTGTCGTAGAAGGCCACCAAATTTGTCAGTTCCAATACAATGACAACATTAGTTTTCATTTCTGTTCTCACACAGTCACAGGTTGAGGTTGGAAGGGACTTCTGGAGGTCATCTTGTCCAACCCCCCTGCTTAAGCAGGCCCACCTAGAGCAGGCTGCCCRGGACCATGTCCAGGCGGTTTTCTAGTATCTCCAAGGATGGAGACTTCACAACCTCTGTTGGCTCACTTGTTCTAGTGCTCAGTCACCCTCACAGTGAAGAAGTGTTTCCTGATGTTCAGGCAGAACCTCCTGTGTTTCAGTTTGTGCCCATTGCCTTTTGCCTTGTCACTGGGCACCACTGAAAAGAGCCTGGCTACGTTTTCTTTACACCCTCCCTTCAGGTATTTATGTACATTGATCAGATTCCCTCAAGCCTTCTCTTTTCTAGGCTGAGAGTCCCAGCTCTCTCAGCCTCTTCTCACATGAGAGATGCTCCAGTCCCTTAATCATCTTTGTGGCTGTTTGTTGGACTCCGTCCAGTATGTCCATGTCGGTCTTGTACAGAGGAGCCCAAAATTGGGCACAGCACCCCAGGTGTGGCCTCACCAGTGCTGAGTAGATCACCTCCCTCAACCTGCTGGCAATACTTTGTCTAATACAGTCCAGGATACCATTAGCCTTCTTTGCTGCAAAGGCACATTGCTGTCTCATGTTCAACTTGGTGTCCACCAGGACCCCTAGGTCCTTTTCTGCCAAGCTGCTTTCCAGCTGGGTGGCCCCCAGCATATATCAGTGCCTGGGATTGTTTCTCTCCATGTGCAGGACTTTGCACTTCCCCTTGTTGGAATTCATGAGATTCCTGTCAGCCTATTTCTCTAGTCTGTTGAGGTCCCTCTGGATGGCAGCACAACTCTCTGGTGTAATAGCCATTCTTCCCAGTTTTGTGTCATCAGGAAACTTGCTGAGGGTGCGCTCTGCCCCCCCATCCAGATGGTTAATGAAGGTGTTGAAGAGGATTGGACCCAGTATTGACCCCTGGGGTACACCTGTAGTTAGTCCTCCAACTAGACTTGTGCCCCTGATTACCACCCTCTGGGCCTGGCCATTCAGCCAGTTTTCAATCCATTTCACTGTCTGCCTATCCAGCCCATGCTTCAACAACTTTTCTATGAGCATCTTATGGGACACTGTTGAAAGCCTTGCTGAAGTCCAGGTAGACAATACCCACTGCTCTCCTCTCACCTACCAGGCCAGTAATTTCATTGTAGATGGTTATCAAGTTGATCAAGCATGACTTCCCTTTGGTGCATCCATGCTGACTATTCCTGATGATTTTCTTGTCCTTCGTGTACCTGGAGATGGTTTCCAGTATTAGCTGTTCCATCACATTCCTAGGGATCAAGGTGAGGCTCACCGGCCTGTAGTTCCCTGAGTCCTCCTTCTTGCTCTTGAAGTTAGGAGTGACATTTGCTTTCCTCCAGCCCATGGGGTTTTCCTCCAGTTCTTGGAGTGTCCGGTCACAAAAGATGACCAATATATGATATCCAAAACACTGAATGGATATTAAGAATGTGTCGCAAAATGACAAAAGCAAGGATATGCACAGTTAAGTGGAAAATCATAGAATGGTTTGGGTTGGAAGGGACCTTTAAAGATCATCTACTCCAAACCCCAAAATATACCAGGCTTGCCAGTACAATAGCACAGTAAATGAGGCACTTTAAGAAAGCAAGTGTAGTGCTTTCATTTTTCTTTTTCAGTATTGCTGATTTACTGTCTAGGCTGTAATGCAATCTTAGATCTGTAATAGGACTGTTTTTTCTGGAGCTAACCCAGTCCTTGGGTAAAACCAGATGCATTGTGGACCTATTAGTGTGGTCATATTAGTTCTTTAAAGTAGCCATCAGATCACGGTACAGTCTTAAAAAAGTTCATGAAATCCAAGTGCATTACAACTTTCCATTGTTAGGCTATACAATTTGACAGAGTATACTCATGGATCTGATCACAGTGCAAGTTTAGGGAAAAACAAATGTTGAGTTTATGGAAAATATATTGCCCTGTCAACCAGCACAAACATTGGAACAAAACAGTAAACAAATTCAGGTTAAAAACTTCTCTACAGTTGCAAAATTCTGCTTTGCTGTTTGAACTTTTACTGACAGGTTTAGAATCATAGAATGTCTCACGTTGGAAGGGACCCACAAGGATTAATAAGTCCAGCTCCTTGCTCCTCGCAGGACTACCTAAAACTAAACCATACGACTAAGAGCATCATCCAGATGCTCCTTGAACTTTGACAGGCTTGGTGCCGTGACCACTTCATGGAGAGCCTGTTCCAGTAACCGACCACCCTCTCAGTGAAGAACCTTTTTCTAATGTCCGATCTGAACTTCCCCTGACGCGGCTTCATTCCATTTCCTCGTGTCCTATCGCTGGTCACCAGAGAGAGGAGATCAGCACCTCTGCCTCTGCTGCCCCCCTTGAGGAAGCTGTAGACTGTGATGAGGTCACCCGTCAGCCTTCTCTTCTCTAACCTGAACAAGCCAAGTGACCTCAGCCACTTCTCGTAAGTCTTGCACTTGAGGCCTTTCACCATGTTGGTTGCCCTCCTCTGGACACACTCGAATAGTTTGATGTCCTTCTTATATTGATGCACCCAAAACTGCACACAGTACTCGAGGTGGGGCTGCACCAGTGCAGTGTAGAGTGGGACAATCACCTCCCTTGACCGGCTAGCCATGCTGTGCTTGATGCACCCCAGGACACAGTTGGCCCTTTTGGCTGCCAGGGCACACTGTTGACTCATATTCAACTTGCCATCAACCCAAACCCCCAGATGTCTTTCCATGGGGCTGCTCTCCAGGCTCTTGTCCCCCAATTTGTGTGTATAACCAGGATTATCCCATCCCAGGTGGAGAATCTGGCACTTGATCTTGTTAAATTTCATACGGTTGGTGATTGCCCAGCTCTCTAGTCTATCCAGATCTCTCAGTAAGGCCCCTCTACCCTTGAGGGAGTCCACAGCTCATCCTAGTTTAGTATCGTCAGCAAAGTTAGTTGATGTACATTCGATTCCTGCATCCAGATCATTTATAAAAACATTTAAGAGCACTGGCCTTAAAATCGAGCCCTGGGGAACCCCGCTGGTGACTGGCTGCCAGCCTGATGTAACCTCATTTACTATAACCCTTTGAGCCCAACCCATCAGCCAATTGCTCACCCAACATATTATGGACTTGTCTAGCTGTGTGCTGGACATTTTATCCAGAAGGATATTGTGAGAGACAGTATCGAAAGCTTTGCTAAAATCCAAACCCACCACATCTAGTGGCTTCCCTTGGTCAACTAGATGGGTGACCTTGTGATAAAAGGAAATTAAGTTGGTTAAGCAGGACTTTCCCCTTGTGAACCCATGCTGGCTATGACCAATGACTGCGTTGTCTCTCAAGTGTTTTTCAATAACTCCCAGAATAACCTTCTCCATAATTTTACCAGGCACTGACAGGCCTGTAATTACCAGGGTCTTCCTTCTTACCCTTCTTGAAAATTGGGACAACATTTGCCAGCTTTTAGTCGACTGGGACCAATCCAGACTCCCAAGACCGTTGAAAAATAATGGAGAGAGGTCCCACAATGACATCGGCCAGCTTTTTCAGTACCCTGTGATGAATCCCATCAGGCCCCATAGATTTATGCCTCCAGCATCCAGCTGGAGCAGCAGGTCTTGAACAAGGGTCAGCTGGGAGTTTATCATCCCCCTAGTCACGGTCTTCCAACACAGGGCTCCAGGGGTCACAGGGCCCATCATCGGTGTTGAAGACAGAGGCGAAGAAGGCATTAAACATCTCTGCTTTGTCTACGTCCCTATTTGTGAGGTGACTGACCTCATTGAACAACGGACCAATGTTATCTCTGATTCTCCTTTTGCTGTTAACATATTTGAAAAAACCCTTTTTGTTGCCCTTCACAGTGCTTACGTTTTGTTTTGGTTTGTTTTTTAAGTTAGACAACACACTGAAAGGGAATGATTCCTCTACTATGCGGTTTTACTTTCTAGGTCTGATGCATTTTATGCTTGCTTCTCATTAAAATAACGGGAAGATGATTTTAGGAAGAATTTTACAATTATTTTCTTTTTTAATATTTGTTGTTTCTAAGTTTATGTGATAATTACTTTCCATGTTGCATTATCGAAATATCAAAAGAAAGTATGAGTAAAGAATAGATTTGTGACCACAAAAATAGCTCATTCCTAACTCCACAATCATGTGTAATCTCATTGGATTGTGTACACTAGAAAAATTAAGCATAAGCATACATGATGGAAGAGTTCTCAATATCCAAAGGCGGATGATAATAATCCAAAGGGAAATAATTCATACCATTGCGACTATGAAAGTGCGTATATGAATAAGTTTAGGAGTTAACAAGTAACTATATAAAACAGCTCCTGACAAGTGGCCTTGCTAGTGATCACATCTAGCCCCAAAAGGAACTTGTTAAAAAATAGTTATTTCAGAATTTTCTTTATTATTTGACTTATTCGAAAGTTTTATACTCACTTAATTTACTTACCTAATTTTACTCATGATTTTTACATTATTTTCTCATTTTGGTAAAAAACACAAAATATGAAAAATACTGCTTGTACTGAGTATCACAAAAATGTCTATAAGAGTAGACTTTAAACACAAGTTACTAAGGTTGATGTCAGAAAAATTAAAGAAAATTGAAAATACAACTTTTATATCACTTCAAGAGATTGATTTCATATGCAAGGGTAATAATACTTTGACCAGAATTTATCTGAGCAGTCTCTACAGAAAATAATTCCTTGTCTGTGTTAACACTCAGTGAACCTCATATTCACTTAATGTGAGCACAATGGGATCAGCTGTCTTGTCAAGTTAATCTATAACGTTAATGCAGTGTTTTATCCCTCTTTCTCAGGCTCCATGCGCATAAAACTTTAATATATATCATTTTCAGCAGAACGTTCCTGTGTCCATCAGTTACAAATGCATGGTTTTATCCCTGGACCAGTAAAGTGCCTCTATACCTTGCTGTTACTGTGTATGGTTGATTCCTAAATCTTTTACAAAAGAGCATGCAAATTGAAACGTAAATATGTATTCCAAAATCAGCATCTAGAATATGCTTCAGTACATATTGTTACTTATGCTGTATTTCTGGTTGGTTCTTATACTAGTCTGATAGAAAATAAAATCTTTTTGGAAAGGCCCTTTCTGAAATCTGTTGTAACAAAGGAACTGATACTTTGATTTGTAGATGGAGACCATTACTACATGTAATCCATTGAGAAGGCATACTTTTCACATACTGTTGCAATGCCATTGTTACTTGCGGGCAGATCTGTAAAGAGGCACAATGACCACATGGAAAGGGGATTAGACTGGAAATCTTACTTCTGGCTCTTCCATTGATTTACTGGGTGATTGTTAGTGAGTTATTGCCCCTTGTGAATGATTGTTTATAAAGGCTATGAGTTGCTTGTCATGGTACCTGCATGTACAACACCCCATACTTTGGATATCATTTATCACTTCCAGCTCCTGCTGTAGTATCAGAAGTGACTTTGGAAGTGTTTGTTTACATTTTTTCTTCTTCTTCATTGAGGAACTTGCATATATATTTGAAAGAGAAAATGACACCTGGATGAACAGATTAGAAAATAGGGTGCTAGGTTCACATATCTAGATACCAAGATAAGTGAATGATACAACATTAACACAGAAAAAAGAAAAAGCAGTTAACTTGTTATTTCTCTGTTGTAAAAGTTCTGCAAAGCAACATCTCAAATTACTCATTTGATCAACCATTTTGTCTTAGAAAATATTTTTTATTTTGTATTTACTAAACAAAAAATAATTTGATTGTCATGATCAAGTTCAGGCCTTAAATTAATTGTCCGTAAGTGCAAGAAGTGCAAGGAATGATTGGTTTGCCCTACAAAAGAGACTGCTGTTGTAGTATTTGGCTTTACAAATGTGTAGCTACATTGTTCAGGGTTCAAGCACTGTATGAAGTCTTGTGTAGTTCTTTTTCAGGCCCTTTATACAGGGCTTGAGTTTCATCTTTAATCAACAGCCACCTGTTAGGGCTGCTACTCATTCCTGACCTGTAATTACCCCAGAACCTCATCCTGCTGGCTGGCTTCTCAGGGTCTCCTGATATGAATGCTACAAGGTTGAAAGTGGCAAGAATTCCTGTGCAAAGGTACCGAGAGATTTGTACCTTTGCACTACAAATCAATCCAAACACTGAATGCACTAGGCCTGTTCTCCCCTCACCCCCCACAGTAATTTCCCCCTTAAATTGTGGCCTGCATTTCGGGTTGTAATTAAGACTAACAATGTGAAATCAAGCAAGTTTGCTTGAACCTGCCTCTAGAAAAAGAGGCAGGTTGGCAATTGGCAAACTAAATGCACAATATCCTTGCTGATGAGATCCATGTTTTTTGCTGGGCTGTCTGATTATGTGTTTTAGTAGAAACTGTGTAAGATTTCTAATGCAATGCATTTATTTCAGTAAGTTGCAACCATACACACACTTTATAAGTATTACAGATTTTAGTTGTCAGGAAACATTTACTTCATTGTCAGCTCTATCTACTGTATTCTTGAATTTTGAACTACATAGTACTGCCAACCAGCAAACACACATTTTTATTCCAGGATGAATGATGATTGCAAGCCATGAATTGGTTTCAGTTCTCTATCCCTTTCATCTGAGAACAGAAGCTTGTTTTTTTAAAAACATGCCATGTCCCTCAGGTATGTATTTTAGTAAACATATTCAAAGGAAAGACTAGAACAATTACAAGTTTTCATTGCTGTTACTACTAATTATATAGACAGCTCCTTTTAGAGCTGGCCACGATAACTAGCTAAATCTAGATTTATCCTTCTTTACCTGGGGGAAATAGCCTCACATCTGTTAAAAGATTATCATCTGATTAGAACATCTGAGATCAGAGATACTTTACATCAAGCTCAGGTCTCAGCAGTGCATGTACTCTGGATTACTGTCACAGTACATACAGCCAGGATGCTCACATGAAGGGGCTGATATATTCTGAATACCTACATTTTAAGTACTTGGTGAACAGGTGACTAGGATTGTGGATTGTAGGAGAGGTAGGAGACCTGGGAGTAAAAGATGAGCTTCTGTGCATGTATGTATTTCTGTTCATTGGAGAATGAAAAGCAGATCCAAGAGTTTTTAGAAATTTTCTGATTTTCCTCAGCTAAGCTATATGCTTATGCCTTTTTAATGGCTCTGATCTTTTTTGCCAAGCAGCTACATTCAACTTAACGTTTACTTGCTGAGAGATGTTAGTGGGAATAAATTGTTGCTAGGTTATCATGAAAAGCATCTTTGAGTATTTCCATAGTCAATGGTTTTGATTTTATCTGATAAACTCAAGTATTGCACAAGGGAAAAAGTAAACTGTATTATTAACATGGACTGTTGAGAAGAATTCTCTTTAAAATGAGCAGAACTCCAGGATGTAATATTAAGTATTTCTGTAGATAATTACATTAAGTCTAAAAAGATATTCAGCTCAGATCCACGGCAGCATGGCAGAGACTAAGATGGAAGTCAAACTCAGATCTGATTTAGGGGTTTTGTGGTTTGCTTTGTATTTTTTAGTTTTTAATGGCTCTTACTTACCTTACATGGTCATATTAATTGACCTTTTCTAGTCTTGTCTCCAGTCTGTATCTGAAATTCAACTACACACTGTACAAACAACTTATGTGTAACAATTTTCTCTTCACTGATTAAAACAAAGATGGGCATTATTTCCTGATAAAGTTACCACATAGAAAACTTTCTACACTGATGAAAGAAGGCAATTAATAAGCAGTAGGAACAAAGGTTCTGCTATATAGTTTCTGAGAAATATTTCTCCATATCATAGAAGAATGGCCAGGCTGTAACTAAATGCTATTAATACTTGCACCTTGACTCAGAATTGTTCTTGACATTTTCCCTATGCTTGTTGCTTAGAAGGTTGCCTCAGTCTAAACCAAGCGGTTCTGTTTCAGCTCAAGAACCTGATTGCAAATCTTTAAAGGTATTTAGGTCTTAAACTATTTTGGTGTCTCTTTTCCAAATAAATTGATAGAAGATAGGATATAAAATAATTTTGTGGTTCTCTGGTCTAAACCTCTTAGTTTAGGAGCAATAGAATAATCCTTGTTAGGGTGCAGTCGGTAGTGGAGGACAAATACTGGCAATGCCATTAGTGCAGACTGCTTAAATGTTTGGCTTTTAGAATTGTGTATGAATTTGCTCAAATTTAGTCATGAGGAAGATGTAAATTTTTAAGATGAGTCTGAATGAATGGGTGCCGGTATCTTCAGAGTAGAGATACAGTAATTCATGCACAGGTGAGCCTGTGATAATGCACAGAGTTGGAAGTGGAAAGAGGAAAGAAACAGAGTATCCCAAGTAGCGTAATTCATGGAGCAGAAAATTATTTATAGCAAACTAACTCCTAAGAAAAAAAGCATTAAGCCATGATATGACCTGGGCATGAGGAGTGTGAAAGACTATGTTCAGTTTGCACTTTCTGAAATCAAGCTGGCCATCTGGTCAGTTCAGTTACTCTAAGATTAAGGCTGTGGTGGGGGTGTTCAAAGAAGAAAGGGCAATGCTGAAACGTGATCCCCAGTTATCAAAATGGCTACATGGGTCTGTGGAAAGTCAGAAGGAAATGATGGCAGCCATTAGAAAGCCTAAATATATATGTAATAATACAGCCAGGCTACAGTCAATCTCAAAATCAGTGAAACACAAAAAAGTGACAAGTCTCTTTTTGTTTCCTACCACTGCATTTTATACTCAAGTATGTGGTGTATGCCTTTAAAATGCCATTTGGTTTATTACACAACATGAAATCCACCCCTTATTCCATACCATTTACGTCACACTCAGGTCTCACACTATCCAATACAACCTCATTAACCACCACGCCCCTTCCCATCCTTGATATAATACACAGATATCATTCCCTTAGTCTATGAACCACCCCTATAAAATGTCTTTAAAATGTCTGCAAATGTCCACAAAATGTCCATTGAGTTCATTTAGTCCATGACTTTGGGCTCCATCTATTATAGTGGTCAGTCAGGACAGGAGAGGTGGTGTGTTGCATGGAGTTACTGGGCACCAAAGCCAGCTCAGGTCCAGTCACTGCTGCACTTGCACTGCTTCTTGTAAGGCTTGTCCTCCATTGGTTCAGGTGGTTCCTGCTATAGTAATTATAACATGCAACTCAAATCCCAAGTTACAACAATTTAAAGGTATTTCCATTACAATCTCCACTCCTGGTCTCTTTGGGCCAGGTTATAGGATTTAACATTGCAATGAACTCCTCCCCTTGCTCCTAGCCTGGCTAGCAACAAGGGGTGTCTTGCTATAGTAATTCCCATAACATGCAACTCAAATCCCGGGTTATAACAATTTAAAGGTATTTCCATTACAATCTCCACCCCTGGTCCCTTTGGACCAGACCATCAGGTTTAACATTGCAATGAACTCCTCCCCTTGCCCCTGCTCCGGCTTGRACTTATCCACAGACTGCAGTCCCTTAGGGTTGTACCTGCTCCAAGTGGAGCCTTATCTATGAGCCACAGTCTCTTCAGGGTTATACCTGCTGCGGCATAGACTTATCCACAGCCACAGTCGCTTTGAGGTGCACCCATTCCAGCGTGGCCTTACCCGTGGGCCACAATGCCTTCAGAGATGTACCTGCTCCAGCGTGGCCTTACCCACAGCCACAGTCCCTTCAGAAGTAAACCTGCTCCAACATGGCCTTACCCATGGCTGCAATCCCTCCAGGGGGTGTACCTGCTCTGTCGAGGGCTTATCCATGGCCACACACTTTGAGGTCAGCATACTCCAGCATGACCTTATGCACAGCCACTGATGCTTCAAGGTGTACCTGCTGCAGCATGGACTTATCCACAGCCACAGATGCTTCAAGGTGTACCTTCTCCAGTGTGGACTTATCCTTGGGCCACAATCCCTTCAGAGGTATACCTGCTGCGGCACAGACATAACCATGGCCATAGATGCTTCGAGACGTACCTGCTCTGATGTGGACTTATTCATGGCCACAGACACTTCAGGGTGTCCTGTTCCTGCATGGACTCATCCCCAGGTTACAGTCCCTTTGACTCGAGTTCACACTGGAGTTCCAGCCTGTCCAGTACAGTAGCCCAGAAACAGCTGTGGTGCTCTGGCCATCTGCCAGCCCAGGCGCATGGCCATTGCTGTTATCAAAATGTTCCCAGGCACARCASAGTAAGATGATMAGCAGTRCAGCAGTACAGCAAGCAGCAAAAGCAAAAAGCAGCCACTAATGAGCACTAGACTCTAATATACAGTAAGGCAAGCAATCCCCATGGAGAACACAGGAGCCTGCCAATTAATAGCTAAACAGCAATAACAGCTATAAATTCGATCTAGCACATTCCAATCAAACCTGTCGTTATCTCGAACCCTTCAAGCCCCACCACATTGGGTGCCAAACAGGACTGTTGTGGTTTAACCCCAGCCAGCAACTAAGCACCACACAGCCGCTCGCTTACTCCCCCCCGGTGGGATGGAGGAGAGAATCGGAAGAGTAAATGTGAGAAAACTCGTGGGTTGAGATAAAGACAGTTTAATAGGCAAAGCAAAAGCCACGCACTCAAAGCAAAACAAGGAATTCATTCMCTACTTCCCATCAGCAGGCAGGTGTTCAGCCATGTCCAGGAAAGCAGGGCTCCATCACACGTAATGGTTACTTGGGAAGACAAATGCCATCACTCCAAACATCCTCCCCTTCCTTCTTCTTCCCCCAGCTTTATACGCTGAGCATGACGTCATATGGTATGGAATATCCCTTTGGTCAGTTGGGGTCAGCTGTCCCAGCTGTGTCGCCTCCCAACTTCTTGTGCACCCCCAGCCTCCTTGCTGATGGGGTGGTGTGAGAAGCAGAAAAGGCCTTGACTTTGTGTAAGCACTGCTCAGCAGTAACGAAAACATCCCTGTGTTAGCAACACTGTTTTCAGCACAAATCCAGAACATAGCCCCATACTAGCTACTACGAAGAAAATTAACCCTATCCCAGCCAAAACCAGCAAACCTCTTTAAATAATGTTTTCTAGGTAACATTTGCCTACAGAGAGGAAAAAAAACAAAGAAAGGATACACTGTAAGATGAGAGGTGAAGAAAATAAGATATCTGAAGTTAAAAACTAGAACTAATAAAGCATTTTTCATCAAAAGCAACACTGCAAAAGATAGGACTTTTTACTATAATTATGTATTTTTTAAAAGTATAACTCTTCAATAAAATGTATTCTTTAAAAGAAAATAAAAGAAAACAAAAACCCACAACTTTTTGATAAAACTGTTGTTTGTCTTTCTGGAAGCTTTGCAGGAACTGAGGAGAACCCAATCCCAAAATATATTTGCCAAACAAGTCCACCTGAACTCAGCTTCTCAGTTTCTCATTCAATGAGATGTAAGATGTTATCTACATCTGCAGTGCAGAGCAGCTTTTTGTGTGAGTCCCAGATAGGCAAGTACTCAAGAAAAGAATGGGAGACAAGCAAGGCATTAACTATTGCATGGTTTCCCTTTCCTAGAAAATCTATGTTAGAGGATAAGCTGGAATGATAATTGCTGTTCTGTGAATTTAAATAGAGGCCCCCAAAAGAACAGTGTTGCAGCACTTGTGGGTGGGCAGGGACACCTTGGCCACGTACAGCAGCGAATTCCTTCCCAGACCTGTAAGGTCTTATGAAAAATTAAGTCCTCAAAATGGTGTGGGGGGGTAAATTCAGTTTGAATGCCAAAGCTTTTGGAAACAAGGATCAAAAAGTAAATGCAATGAAACTCATTGTTATTTGGTTATTAGAGGTGACACTGTCGTTTATATTAGCTTGTTTCATAACAGATTTTGTTTTGCTGTGTGTGCACCTTGATCTTTAGCTTAAAGCCTTCTATGAGCATAATCCATGAACATTTGAGACTCCACCACATTTTTAAGGTTACTTTGCATGGAATATGATTTAAATGGTTATATACTTTGAGTCCTTTATCATGTTGTTTATATCTATTAAGAGAATCACCTTTTTTTTTAAGTCAGTTTATGAAAATACTGTGTTTGAACATCTGTCAAGGGATGAAGATTAGCTGAATAGACATAGGATGCCAGTGTATTTTCTGTTATCCTGTATACTGTAATTATCTTGATCCCCAAACAACTCTGCGACAGTTACAAACACTTTTGCAGACTTSTTGTTACTGCAAATTCAAAATTTATTTCATCTGAATCTAAATTAAACTAGTATGTAACAAAACTTTTTTTTTTTAACATTTCTATCCATAGATGATTAAAAAGCAGTAAAACACAGACTCAAATTTTATTTGAAAGGCAAACTCAGAAAAAAACATTCAGTTTTGAGGCAGCATAGGAATCTTTTCTAAAATGAAATTTGTTTGAAAAAATGGGTAAACTAAGTAGCCAAACTGGGGAGAAATGGATGCCACAGATAGTAGGTGTGCTTGGAAGTGGGAAGTAAATCTAAATCATAGAATCATAGAATCATAGAGCTTGGTGATTTTAATTTTCACCATATAGTGAAGAATGGTTTGGGTTGGAAGGGACCTTAAAGATCATCTAGTTCCAACCCCACTGCCATGGGCAGGGACACCTTCCACTAGATCAGGTTGCTCAAAGCCCCATCCAACCTGGCCTTGAACACTTGCAGGGAGGCGGCATCCACAACTTCTCTGGGCAACCTGTTCCAGTGCCTCACCACCCTCACAGTAAAGAATTTCTTCCCAATATCTAATCCAAATCTACCCTCTTTCAGCTTAAAAACCCCACGTCCTATCACTAGAGTCCCTGATAAAGAGTCCCTCCCCATCTTTCCTCTTGGCCGCCTTTAAGTACTGGAAGGCTGCTATAAGGTCTCCCCAGAGCCTTCTCTTCTCCAGGCTGAACAACCCCAACTGTCTCAGCCTGTCCTCGTAGGGGAGGTGTTCCAACCCCCTGATCATTTTTGTGGCCCTCCTCTGGACCCACTCGAGCAGGTCCATGTCTGTCTTATGCTGGGGGCCCCAGAGCTGAATACAGTACTCCAGGTGGGGTCTCACCAGAGTGGAGCAGACGGGGAGAATCACCTCCCTCAGCCTGCTGGCCACGCTTCTTTTGATGCAGCCCAGGATGCAATTGGCTTTCTGGGCTGTGAGTGCACATTGCCAGCTCATATTTCATTTTTCATCCACCAGTACCCCCAAGTCCTTCTCCGCAGGGCTGCACTCAATTGACTCGTCGCCCAGCCTGTATTTCTGCTTGGGGTTGCCCCGACCAATGTGCAGGACCTTGCACTTGGCCTTGTTGAACTTCATGAGGCTCACACGGGCCCACCTCTCTTAGCCTGTCAAGATCCCTCTGGATAGCATCCCTTCCCTCTAGACTATCAAGCACACCACTCAGCTTGGTGTCAGCCACAAACTTGCTGAGGGTGCACTCAAATTGCCTGTTTCAAGAGTAAGTGAATAAGCATGATGCCAGGGCAAATTTAAAAAGAAAGGGAGAAAGAGTCCTTGATCCACACTTACAAAGGTATTCTTTGAGTTTCCGTAGTTGTTCTTCACAACCACTAATTCTGACTACTCAGGATGTGTAAAATGCCGGGGGTAGTCTGTGGCAACAACTGGGAAAAAACAATTAGTCATGTCATCTTTTACTGAGGGTAACCAGCCAGAAAGTGACCCTCAGAAAGGTGTAATACCTTTGGAGTAGCTCCATTCCCAGGGCAAGGGCAAGAATTCTTCCCCCATCTCCCCCCACCACAGAAATAGTCCTCATCCCAAGTCACTTTTTTTTATCTTGGAAGTCATTTGGTTACCACAGTGCTGTATGATAGAATCAAATAGATGCAATGAAAAGCCTGACAGGGGAGTGGGAATAGGCTCCAGGGCAGGCCAAGGCTTAGCTTCTGGGTTGGGACGAATGTCTGAGGGAATGGGAAGAGTGTGAAGAGAGGAAAAGGAGGAAGATGGTCTTGAGTTCTGGCCATTCTGGTCACATTTCACAAAAAGGGCAATAGAATAACAATAGGATAATTTATGGAGTGTATAACCCTTTACTATTGATATGCACCAGAAAGAGAAGGGACCCATCACTTCTCCTGATGGCAGCTGTGTGAAGCTGAGTATGGTGGTCATGTATTTCTGTAAATTTAGACTTGGTATTATGTTCATATGTTGCTTCACATGAAGTGTTGTGAAAACTACAATAAATTCATAGTACAAAATATAAAGGAAGACTACTTTGATGCATCCATAAAAACAAAATAATCCAGCTTTATGCAAGATCCTTACAATTTTCTGATGTGTTAAGCACAAAAATGTATACTGTTACCACATGCATTCAGCAGACATACTGCTTTGTGCAAAGTCCAGTGGGAAAGCTAAGGAACAGGGGTTAATGTTGACATAAAGGCCAAATCCTGATTTCTTTGATGTTAAGAGGAAAGTTTTCATTGAGCCCAATGGGATTAAGATTTAGTGTACATGTTCTTGTTTCTTTCAAGTTAGTGTAGTCTTAACATTGCTCAAATCTATTAAATAGTCTTTACTAGTTCTGCTTTGTTGAATAAAAGAAAAATTTTTGTTCAGAACAACCTCTTTGCTCCAATGTGTGTACCTGCCAGATACTCAGAACTCTGGTATTTAAAACTGAAGGCTCATGATACCATACAAATAATTCCCTTCCTTTTCCTTCTGTCCAAACAAAAATCTCAAACTGAGAGGAAACTGCAACTGGAATCAATAGATATTGGTTTTAAAAATTGTAATATAAGAAATGTTTTTATTATTTACTTTTTAACCTATAGGTGTCTATAGCAATAACAAGCATGAAATTATGAACACTCAAAAAGATGGTTTATAACTTACCTTTTTTCATCCCTTCAAGCATTGTTTAAAGACCTATTAGGTTCTGTAAGCAAACAAATATTTTATCTTTTATATTAAAGGACTTTTTAGAAACAATTTGTAGTTAAGAGGCTTTGGTCTACAGCTGTTTCTTACCTGAGATACTGGTAATGTAGTCGTGTAGGCATTAAACAGAAGAAGCAGTGTTAATGCAGATATTCTTTATGTGATTGACAATTACTGTACTAGTGTTATGTCTGAGCAGTAAGACATATCATTTTCTTAAATGTGCAAGATAAAATCTCCTTTAAAATTTCTATACTGGAAAAGCAGTTAAAAACAAAAACCACTTACAGAAAGTCAAAACTGATATGTATTCCAACATGAAGCCCAGAAATGGAAAAGTAGTCTTTTGTGTCTTTGTACCTGGAATAGAAAAATATTGACTTAGAAATCAATTAATTTTTCATGTTTTTGAAGAGTAAAAAAACACTGGATGTAACACAACTTGTAGGTTTGAGGACTAGGGAGATCCATTTTGCAACAAAATTTAAATTTCAATTTAAAATATTTTTTTCCCAAAAATTTTTTACAAGGAAAATAAGCTTGCATTATTACCATAGATAAATATGCTAAATTCATTGCTATAGTTCAAAAAGCTTACAGTTGGAATATTGACAAACTAAAAATGCATTTTAAATGACTGTCTGTTTAACTCTCAGCAAATTTGATTTTTGTTTCTTTGATAGGAAAAATAAACTTAAAATTACATGTATGCTTACATAACCTATGGCATTTGACATTAAGTCCTAGGAAGTAATTCAGCTGATGGGGCTGAAGCAGTGGTACAAGCCCTCTGTCTCAGCTGGGGTAGTCTCACATTTGCAATTGCGTTTTAGAGATCAAATGCATTAAACCCTAAAGAAGCATGGAAAGGGTGACTACTTCAAAGGATTTTTAAATTGAAAAATAAACATAATACAAAACCCAATAATTTATACAAATGTTTTAGAACCAGTACAACTCATTATGTATGGAAAAAAGTGACACCTGTTCAGAGAAACAATTTAGCTTTTCGGTTTAAGCTAACAGAGCTTAACCATTTGTTATTCTAACCATTCTACTCAGTTCAGGTCTAAAATAGTCCATAATGCATATATATCACTGCATATATCTGCATAGATTATACACTAAGCGTTTAAGTTTATATTTACAATTCAACTTCAGAGTTTCTCGAAAGTAGGTCTATTTGCATTGCTCCTAATTCTGCAGTAGGTGGCAGTGGGTAGTGGAGAATATACAAGAATATACAGTTTAGATGTCATCACATTTTTAAGGGAAGCTTAAAAATGGCCAAGTATTTTCTGCTTTTGAGTTATGTATATATCAAACAGAAAGGAACTGTCAAACAGAATTTCTAAATTGTCATGGTTAAATAGTAGCTTTTGCAAAATATTATGAAAATAAATTCAACTGATAATGGAGTCAAATGAAGATACAAATACAGCACACATTTATGTAAATAAGTATGAAGCTGAGTCCATGCAAGAAAACTAAACTGAAGGCTTAAACCCAGGAGAAGGTTCTGCAGGGTAGCTTTGTAAGTTAGGAGAATAGTGAACACAATTTACAAACAGAAAAAGAAAACCACCATTTCAGTTTTATCTGTATTTCTTTGGAAATTGTTTGTATTAATTTTCAATGTTGTGCTGGCTTTTGAAAATAGCACTGTTATTAATGAAATGGAAAACAGTGGGATGGGAGAGGGTTTAGGCACCATGGTGGCAGTGTGGAATAGTAAAAGAATTTTGATAGGTTGATTGTGTGGGAGTATAAATTGGGAAGATTACAACAGAGCTCTGATTTTGCATTCCTTGCACACCTGAAATATGGGAGCTTGAGGGTATACAGAATGTGAAATTGGATGAAAAAGTCTGTCAAAGAAGCACATTCTAAGTCTCGTTTATTATTGATTCCTGTTTCATGCTTACCTGAAAACCTGGCTTGGTAGATTTATATAGAAAGTGCTCAGTCAGTACTGCTGATTATTCTCACATTTTCACCGGTGTATTTTGAGCTCCAAATAGAGAGACTAAGACTTTCGGAAGTGCAAGGCATCCAGTAGCTCACATCTCAAATACTTTGAACTGACCAGTAATTAGGAGTTCTTGTTTTGTTTTGTTTCCTGTCTTAATCTCCAACTTTTAAAAGTATGCAGCTGGAAGCTATTGAGTGCACAGTGTTTTGAAAAGCCTGGTCACATATACTGCTGGACCTGGACTTTGGAACTAGCCAAGGTAAAACTCCTATTGAAACTGTACAACACTTTTCTTGTTTATGATTTTGTGGCCAAACTCTGTCTCCAAAGACTTCACATAGTTAGGTAGTAAGAAAACATTAAGTTAAACAATGTAGTTGTACTTAATGTTAATTCTGTAATCATAAAGGTTAACCAGTGATTAATAGATATTATCTTTTGTATGAATAAATAGTTTATACTACAAATAGGTATAAGCAAATCAACAGAGGCGAAATGCTGACTCAAAGTCAGTTGGAGTTTTGCCATTGACTCAGTAGTAGTAAGATTATTGTAATCTCATTATGTTACTCATCAGCTAGTTATCTGTGAAATTAAAAATAAGAGTAGTGTTTTGATAAAACTAATAATTATGAATTGCTTCCAATGTGTGACAAAAGGAGAAAAATATGGAACACATGCAAGAAATAATGGTCACCTCTTGCAAGATATAGGAACACTTTATTGTGTCTTCAGTTGAAGGAAAGGCTCCGAAGTTAGACCCCAAAATAACAGTACTTTCATTAAAAAGTGCCCATTTTACATTTAAACTAAAAGGAAATCATTGACCCTGTTAAACCATGGTTGAATATTTTCTTGATTTACTTCTGCATTATCTAGTTTTATGCTGGTAAATTGAATGTTCTTAATGAAATTGTGCTAGTTTAAGTTTGAAATCATGCATTAATAACTTTGATTGTATTTGTGTGTGTTGTGTCTTATTCTTTGGGTTTTTTTTAATCTTGATTAAGATGCATCAAACATTGCATTGTTCTCTTGCAAACTGAATAGTAGACATCTCTGTGATAAATCTTCAGTCATGCTGAACAGTAGTTCCCAAGACTTGTCAAAGTTCTCTTTGAAATGTATCTAGGTTTTCAATTTTCTATGTTGTTGTTTATGGCTTTTCTTATACTTTTAGAAATATTGAATTCTTGTTGTCTGATTGAATTTGGTTTTCTTCTTTTTCCTATAAGTAAGAGGTTACCTTTCAGTGCTGTACATTTAATTTCTATTCATATGATTTTACCATTCAATGTTTCTGCATTATAAATCTTTCAATGACTACTCTTGCTGTGAATAATTGTAATTGTTTAGCAATTTTTTAAATCAGGAAGTTACTATTTTTAGGCATCTAGGAGTTCCTCATTCTTTCATGGACAATGCCACAAATGTCTCCAAATTTTTCTAAGTAACTTAGGGGGAAAAATAAAAGGCATAATATAGCATTCACTGTTAACTACAGATTTTGACATTCACAAATAGCTTTTGACTTTAAAATAGATGTAACTGAAGCACTGCTTCCTATGTGTTAAGTGTTGGGATTTGGGTTTGTTTTTTTCTTTTTTTTTAGATTGATCACTTTATAAATTTTCCAAAATCAATATTAAAAAATTCCACTCTTCCTTAGGTCATTAGAAGAAGTCCTGTAAAATACTCTGGTGTTGAATTGGGCTGTAAGTCGAAGAATCAAGTATGAAATTAAGATATGTAAAAAATATAAGAAAAATGGAAGAAAAAAACTGATGCTCTCTAATATGATGTGGTTTAGTTCTTTCAAGAAAAAATGTTGTAATTGATTATATATGTTTTTAGTAGATTAATGTAAATAAATTAAAGTAGGGAAATGGTAATTTTTGTTCTATTTATTGCTAACCTGCCAACACCTTTATGCTTGTACAGAAGAGTGCAGATAAAAACTTTTCAGGACACATGAATTGTGCTTGCTGTGTCAATGGACATGAGCTGAACATCTGGTCCAGACTGGACTTGAAGGCAAGGTATGACTTAATTTGCCTGTGCACAAACAAACAAGCAGAAAGAGTTAAAGCCTGAGAACATCCCAGAAAGGGTAAGGGAGTGCCTAGAGGCTAAAAGTTCTGAACTGGCCTTGTGCAAGTCACAAATGTTTTGCACCTTTTATGCTTTGAAGCTCTTCTGCTCTGACATGTGTAGAATTCTCTGTGGAATTTTGAGTACCCAAATATCTCTCTCAGTGCTTCTCTGCTGTGCTTTCTTGGTCTGCCAGAGATAAGACACTGTGTGTCAGGTTCCCTGATGAGATAAAATGAGACCAGAGCTGAATTTGGCCTAATCACTGTCTCCATGAAATGGCCGTTAGTGTGACTCTCAGTAGTGAAATACGGCAGCTTTAGAAGATGAGTCACCATCACCAGTTTAGCAGATGCTGAACGATAGTTATCCAGATTAACAGCATGATACTGACAGAGAAGTGCTCTGACTGAATGTCACGGACTTGGAGATCTGCAGATGAAAATATCTAGGAAAATTATTAATGATGAGAACAGCTTCATTTTTGCAAACCTGCAATAAGCTTAGAGCTGGGCATGATGAATGATGTAGAAAATGTGAGTAGGAGGTGGCATGTTCTTGAACAGAAAGTTCTCCAGCATACTTCCCCACCTCCCTACGCGATCTCAGTTTTTAAATGTGTATGCAAATACATGGCTACTTGTCTGGTAGTAGAAAGACAGTTGTGGCTTAATATTAGCACCAATTTTCCCTTTCTCCTAAAAGTTCCCAAAGGATAAGATTGGGGTGTAATCTTTTTTTTCCCTTTTTTTCCCCCCAAATGAGGCAAACTACCATGAAGATTAATGAGGACTCACCTTATTGACATAATGTGAACAGTAGCATAAGTTTGTGAAACACTAAACAGAGGTATAAGGATGCTGTTCCCTCTGAAAAACACACAGTATTAAAATTTTAAGCTTGGGAAAAAAGATACTGTTAAGACAAAGTGAAGAAGGTGACTTCTCTAATGCACTTATTTGCTCTATGCACTGTTGTAGTTTTGCAAAAAGTGCCTCCAACTACCCTTCCTGAATCTAAAATATTTAGAGAATAATTTAAAAAATAATTTTCTAGAAAATCGAAACTATCCACTAGTTGCCTTCCTAGCTACCATCATGTTTCTGACTTGTTCATTCCTAACATTGATATGACTGATGAGTAATTGTTTCTCTTCTCCTTGCTTTCCATTTGGTATTGTCCCTCAATCCAGTCCTAGTATACACGTTTGATGTTTAACTGTTTTAAAAAAAAAAAAAAAAAAGAATAATTTGAATGTCCAAAGGACAGAGATTGCCCAACTGTTACATGGATAAAAGAGAACAGGATGGAAAGTAGCGTTAACATATGGTATGAAAATTTAACTCTGGCTAGTGAAAGTTTTCCACTTCCTTATAAAATCAGACCTGAATGAGGTCTGTAAACTGCTCTGAAGTGAATTGAAATCTCATATGTCCAGTCCAATACAGAAAGCACCTAGGAAGCAAGCTGCCTAATCCAGTGCAGTGAATAAGAACAACAGGTTGAGCTAATCTAATAAAATTTTAAAAAACTATCTATAGTTCTGAGGCTCAGTATGTCTTACTATATTGTTGGTTTGAGACAAAACTGTGCATTGATTTCTTGTAATATGACAGAGGTCTATGGCTTATTCTTTTGTCTTTCTTCATAGCTTCCATTTATCTTCCTGAATGATATTATAAAGGTTTATATATCAGCTGGTTCTAACCTCTTAACATGCTTTTAATAGCTGCCAGAGGTAGCATGTCTCTTCCACTACTTGTCACTTCTTGTTGCTACTTACTGTAGTTGCCAGTTTCCAGCTGACAGGATGGCTAAGAGGAGAATTTGCTGCACTTGCTTGTTATTTTGTTTCTTTTTTCTAACTTTCTCACTCATTGCTTTTTAAGCATTTTTGCTTTTGAACAGGGCTATTTTTAATTGTTGAAGAAATATTCACTCAGTAAACACTTTGACCAG
The DNA here is from genome assembly GCA_035582835.1 of Phoebastria nigripes. Lineage (NCBI taxonomy): Eukaryota > Metazoa > Chordata > Aves > Procellariiformes > Diomedeidae > Phoebastria > Phoebastria nigripes. The sequence continues at coordinate 88,650 of JAYKAV010000356.1, read as the reverse complement.
GAATCCATAAGCCGTTTTGGTTCTGTATTCTAATTCAAAAGATGATCTGTCAGAATTAATTGAGAATGCCTTAATGTAATCAAGTCCAGTTCATTAGGCAAACACTTAAATTATTAATTTAAATACTGGGTAGTTCAACAGCATTTATGACAGTAACAAATACCAACGTATTTTAATTTTTAAATTCCTCCTGTGTACAAAAGTTGATGTCCTGCTATAGCTACTGCCGTTAGACATAAATAGTTTTCACCTTGCTAATATTTTACCTTTTTGGAGTCTGTTAAAGTATTCTGTTCAAAAAAGGTTTATGAAACAAAAATGTAGCTTTTTAAGCACAGGGTGCTTAAAATTAATCAAGCATAGAGTGTCATTTTCATTCTTGTAACTCTATTTTGGATCAAGTAGTGTTACACCAGAGATGAACTTGAACCAGGAAGTTTAGTGTCATGCCATTTCATTGATTTATAGAACACTGTAAATTAATGCATAATTATTTAGCATAAATCTAATGCTTTAGTATCTTAGCCATTCCCAATGCTTTAGTGCTGAGAAAAATAATCTCTTCATAAAATGAACTAATCCCACTCTCATTTTTAATTGCCTTTTACCTCTGTAATCTAGGACACAGAGATTCCCTGAAAAAGAAATAAATGGGGGTGGGGAGGGGGAGGAGAATAAAAGATGAGGGAAATTGGTAAAGGGTACAGGAGAAGCAATAAAGTGAATAGTGATGGCTGTGAGCTAAGGACATAGCATGTCTTCAAAGGCTGCATTCATTCAACCCATTTCATAGAAACATAGAACGGTTTGGGTTGGAAGGGACCTTTAAAGGTCATCTAGTCCAACACCCCTGCCATGGGCAGGGACATCTTCAACTAGATCAGSTTGCTCAGAGCCCCGTCCAGCCTGACCTTGAATGTTTCCAGGGATGGGGCATCTACCACCTTTCTGGGCAACCTGGTCCAGTGTTTCACCACCCTCATCGTAAAACATTTCTTCCTTATATCTAGTCTGAATCTACCTCTTTTAGTTTAAAACCATTACCCCTTGTCCTATCGCAACAGGCCCTACTGAAAAGTCTGTCCCCATGTTTCTTATAAGCCCCCTTTATGTATTGAAAGGCTGCAATCAGGTCTCCCCGGAGCCTTCTCTTCTCCAGGCTGGACAACCCCAACTCTCTCAGCCTTTCTTCATAGGAGAGGCGTTCCACCCCCCTAATGATTTTTGTGTCCCTCCTCTGGACCTGCTCCAACAGGTCCATGTCTTTCCTGTGCTGAGGACTCCAGAGCTGGATGCAGTACTCCAGGTGGGGTCTCACCAGAGCGGAGTAGAGGGGCWGAATCACCTCCCTTGACCTGCTGGCCACGCTTCTTTTGATGCAGCCCAGCATACGGTTGGCCTTCTGGGCTGCGAGTGCACATTGTCAGCTCATGTCCAGTTTTTTATCCACCAGTATTCCCAAGTCCTTCTCGGCAGGGCTGCTCTCAATTCCTTCATCCCCCAGCCTGTCTTGATACTGGGGGTTGCCCTGTCCCAGGTGCAGGACCTTGCACTTGGCCTTGTGGAACCTCATGAGGTTCACATGGGCCCACTTTTCAAGCCTGCCAAGGTCCCTCTGGATGGCATCCCTTCCCTCAGGCGTGTCAACTGCACCACTCAGCTTGGAGTCATCTGCAAACTTGCTGAGGGTGCACTCGATCCCACTGTCTGTGTCACTGATGAAGATATTAAACAGTGGTCCCAATTTCTACTTCCTGCTCTCTGAGTTGCCCACCTTGGCAACCTTAGCAATGTTTGTGCACAGGGTTTTGTGTGATTGTCTCGATTATGCTTGCCTTAAACCATACCTGCCTGTGTGGAAGTGAGAGTAGATTCTCTGGGGCTCATATATGTACTTGTGAAAACACAGGTATGATGAGTAAAGGAGTGACAAGTGTCTCCGCCTGGTATTCCAGGGGCATGTGCTATACTAGGTTCAGGACTAGCAAAGGGTATTCTCATAAAACAAGTGGAAGCTGGGAGGCATGCTGCAGTAATTTCTAAAGTATGTTTGCTGATGGGCTGAAAGGACCTGTTGTAAAGCTATAGTCTTGCCATATGTCACCTTTACTGCAGGAATTTTAATACACACTTTGTTATTTTTTTAAAATTATTATTATTGCAAGAACTTAACTTTGCATTCAGTTGTAATTCTTTACACTCAGTTTCACTTAGCCTTTAAATACGTTTACATTGTATGTCCAGTTTCTAGTCTTCATTTTACTAATTTGAAATGCTCCTAAGTTTTTTTGGTCTAGTTTTTATTTTTTAAACTATAATAGCATGGTCAAGTATGGCAGAGAGTATTGTGAGCATCCTTAATAATTGAGTGTGGCTTGCATTTTTTCTCTATTCATGTTCTCTGGAATATTAAAAATATATGTTTAGTAGTAAGTCTTTGCCATTTTTTAAATTGTAGGTTGTCTAGGTTAAGTTTGTAGAAACATTTTGTTACAAGAAACAGGGTCTTCACCCTCATTGTTTTCTGTGTTGTTGGAAGGAAAATAACTGTATCTGAAAAGAGGAAGCTTCACTTAATAAATGGTATTCACAGGATTAACAACAAGAGCACTCAAGCTGAATGTTGCATTTTGAGCTGGGGAAGGATCAGTAAGCAATACTGAAGAGGTGGACTTTAAAAATCCTTCCAAACAGAAAGTGTATGACATTGGGGAAGGCACAGAAACTGAAATTAGTTTCACAGATAGAGCAGAAAGTACTGGAAGAAGGCACAGAAATGTGTGGGCATCATCTTTAGAAAAGTCAAATCAACTGCACAAAAGTGGTTAGCACCAGCTCAGCATTCAGCTGACAAACAGGCATACCAAGTCCCATCCTTTTAATGTAAGAGTCACTCAGCTGGCCTCTGGCTTGCATTCCTCCCTTTGGTACCAATTGCATGTACACCGCCTGAACAACTTGCTGATTTCTGCGTATCTGCAGAATCCATGTGTCAGGGCTAGTCAGGAGCACATGATATGTGAGGCCCAGCAGCAAGACGCAGGTGGCGGTGCTCTACTACTCTGGGGGATGTCTCTCTTAGCCGAATGCACACAGAACAAAGCTCAGCAAGAAGGTTTGTTCCCCAATAGCCTTACACCACAAGTCCTCTCCTGTCACTTGATCTAGCTCGCACATAAACACACACACACACGTGCACACACACACATGCATGCAAGCACTCTTGACCATATGGCTTAGCACATGTTTATGCACACCTATTATGTGACCTGCCAAGCATGCCATTTTTGTCCTTCATCACGTATCCTAGCATGTATGGTTTTGTGTCAGTACTTTCAGCAGTTGAGAAGCCTGGCTATGGAGAAATATTATATATGTAATAGTGCTTGGCTTGTGATTAACTAATTTTATGAGTCACAATAAAGTCTTGTGTTTAGCAACCGTGAAATGATAGAATTCTCGATTCTTGGTGAAGTAAGGAGGGGGGCCAGCAAAACCACTACCATGGACTTCCGGAGGGCAGACTTTGGCCTGTTCAGGACACTGGTCGAGAGAGTCCCTTGGGAGACAGTCCTGAAGGGCAAAGGGGTCCAGGAAGGCTGGACTTCCTTCAGGAAGGAAGTCTTAAAGGCGCAGGAGCAGCCTGTCCCCGTGTGCCGAAAGAAGAACGGGTGAGGAAGACGACCGGCCTGGCTGAACCGGGAGCTYTTGCTGGGACTCAGGAAAAAAAGGAGAGTTTACCACTTGTGGAAGAAGGGGCAGGCAACTCAAGAAGAGTACAGGGATCTCGTTAGGTCATGCAGAGAGGAAATCAGAAAGGCAAAAGCCCAGCTAGAACGCAATCTGGCCACTGTCATAGGAGATAACAAAAAATGTTTTTACAAATATATTAACAACAAAAAGAGAGCCAAGGAGAACCTCCATCCTTTATTGCATGTGGGGGGGAACATTGCCACCAAGGCTGAGGTACTTAATGCCTTCTTTGCCTCAGTCTTTAATAGTCAGGCCAGTTATCCTCAGAGTATTCAGCCCCCTGAGCTGGAAGACGGGGACAGCGAGCAGAATAAACCCCCCGTAATCCAAGAGGAAGCAGTGAACGACCTGCTACGCCACCTGGATGCTCACAAGTCCATGGGGCCGGATGGGATCCACGCGAGAGTGCTGAGGGAGCTGGCGGAGGAGCTTGCCAAGCCACTCTCCATCATTGATCAGCAGTCCTGGTTAACAGGGGAGGGCCCGGATGACTGGAGGCTTGCCAATGTGACACCCATCTACAAGAAGGGCCAGAAGGAGGATCCGGGGAACTACAGGCCTGTCAGCCTGACCTCAGTGCCAGGGAAAATTATGGAGCAGTTCATCTTGGGGGCGCTCGCAAGCCATGTGCAGGACAACCAGGGGATCAGGCCCAGCCAGCACGGGTTCATGAAAGGCAGGTCCTGCTTGACCAACCTGATCTCCTTCTACGACCAGGTGATCCACCTAGTGGACGAGGGAGAGGCTGTGGATGTGGTCTACCTGGACTTCAGTAAAACCTTCGACACTGTCTCCCACAGCATTCTCCTAGAGAAGCTGGTGTCTCACGGCTTCGACAGGTGTACTCTTTGCTGGGTAAAAAACTGGCTGGACGGCCGGGCCCAGAGAGTTGTGGTGAATGGAGTTAAATCCAGTTGGCAGCCGATCACGAGTGGTGTCCCCCAGGGCTCAGTTTTGGGGCCGGTCTTGTTCAATATCTTTATCAATGATCTGGATGAGGGGAT
>JAYKAV010000356.1:42506-83168 GCA_035582835.1 Phoebastria nigripes | reverse complement strand
ATGAGGCACTTAGGGACATGGTTTAGTGGGCATGGAGGTGTTGGGTTGACGGTTGGACTCGATGATCTTGGAGGTCCTTTCCAACCTTAATGATTCTATGTTTCTATGATTCTATGATTCTATATTTAGATTAAAAATTTCCAGTTTTTTATTTCATCTGATAAAAATAATTAAGGGGGAAAAATTAACCAAGAAAATACTGAGAGATTAAATTTTTGTTTTTCAATTAACTGATTTAGATGATTCTGTTATTGGAAATGGGATGTAAAACTACTGTAGAAGCCTTCCTAGGCAATATGTTTTTATTTAGCCTTATATTACTGGTATAATAATGCCATGTTTTATATGCCTACTTAATACTTTTTACACCTCTCTGATAAGATTTCTGCCAAAGAAATATAAATATTTTTCTTTTATCACCTTTTATTCTGTATGGCAAAAGCAGTCCATAGCTATATCTGAGTCATTTTTGTTCTCTCTTGTCTTTCTTGAAAGTTTAGTGTTTAATGGGGGGAGGGCTAAAGAGACTTTATTTCCTATCTTTCCCCCATTAACCCTATCTTCCATTCCCTTTTGACAATGGTGCTATTTGACCTCCTGATCTAATATGGCTTCCCTTCAAAATTTGAATGGTGTCAAAGAGAGGGGAAAACCAAGACAAAGTTAATGAGGTGACAGTGGGAGCTTAAGCATCTTTCCCAAATGTTTCATACTTCTGAACAAAGAAAACAAATTTGACTCCATAACTTCAATGAATGTTAAAAAGCGTTAACACTAAACAGCAAATAGATTAAGCAAACCTGTTGTGAACAATCCATGGTTCAGATGTTATTCATGTTGTTCAGGGTGTGTGGGCACACCTCTATATTTGAGTGGAAAAGCACACAGAAAGTATGACAAAACTAACTCATTAAAAGAAACATAGTTTTTAATTTTTTCTATCTCAATTTCCTGAGGAGGATTTCTGCACACAGTCAAAGGAAATAAAGAGCATGGGTTGTATTAGAATTTATGTATTCCTAAATTCCATTGCTGTTTGAAAAAATCTAGCATTTAATAATACTTTTAGTTCTAATTTTTAAAATAAAAGTACACAAGGTTTTATTTTTCTCATTATATTAATACAGTTCCATTAAAAATTTTGACAGTTACAGGATCTAGGATTTCATGGTGAGATTTGACCATTTGAATATCCCAATCTAAACTTACACTTTTCATCTTCCCCTTCAGACTGTTTAGAGCATACGACAGGGTAAGTGCATTATCACAGTGGTTTTGTCTCACAGCAGCCCACAAATATTAGATAACCCTCATAAGAAACGTATAAACAAGTTGTTGTTATGTATTATTAGACAGCTTTGTAGATGAGTAAATGTAGGCATGGGAGGGGAGTTAAAGTGCTTTGCCATGTTTACACAGTGAGTTAGTGTCAGTCTCAGGAACAGAACTGAAGGGTCGTTGGTCTTAAGCACATTACCTACTACTTTCTTTGTAAAAAAGGCCAGTGTTTCTTGAAGGACTATGGTGCATGTTATTACTGCTTTATATCACTTCAGTTCTGAGTGTGTCCAATGTATTGAATAATGAAATCAGGGCTTGTGAAGGATGGCTGAACCACAAAATGTCCCCTGGGGTGAGCTTACTTTTAATAGGGATCGGGGCGGGGGGGGAAGGAAAAAAAGAGAAAGACCTCCTCTTTTTTTAAAAATAATTTTCTACAATAAAGCCAAGATCATCCTTTCCCCCCTCCCCCTTCCCCCCCACCCATTTACCAGTATTTTTCTTGTGTGATTGAAAAGCCCTTAGTTTTGCTCAGGGGAAAAGCCTCATGCTGAGAAGTAAGGGATCCCAGTTGTACACTTAATCAAAGTGGCATGCTCCACACTTTGTTTCTGAGTAATTTCCGTAGCAAACTCATGTGATCTGTATGTTTCACTTGCATGAATCAAGTCCAAAGTTTGAAACTGACTCAGTTGTTACTCCTGCTGACAGGCAAAGGAAAAGGTTTTTTTGGGGGAGGCAGGGGGATGGGGTTCAACTCAATTCAGGTTGCTGAAAGGAAATGAAAAGGATGATTTGAAAACTACAAATACTGGATGAAAGATTACAGATACTGAACAATAGCCGTCCACAGTAAATTGTTGATTGGAGTATCTGTATTAGGTGATGTCTGTAGTCTCTACATGCAGGATGATGGAAAACACAGATTATGGCAGTGAAAGTAGAACAACAATGGAGTCTGATTCTTTGTTTCCACTTTTCAAAGGCTTTTTTCCCCTTTTTTTTTTTTTTTTTTTTTTTTTTTTTTTGATAAGGCCCAGGAAATTGTTAGCAACATGCTGGTGGGAACCTATGGAAAAGAATACACACTGTATCAATGGTGCAGTTCTTATCCCAAGAGCTGTGTTGGTGGGTGTGGGAATAGCGTGCTTTCAATGTGAGCTGTTGCAATGAGATAGCATTGAGAAACCAGGGCAGAGAACAGCACAGATTTAGTCTAGGGAACGAAGGGCTTTATCCAGCAGTAATGTGTGTAAGGACAGACAATGTAACACTATATTTGGTTTAACAACAAAGAACTGTAAAAGGATTTGATAGTAAGGGATTCGCAGAGAAGCTGAATGTATCTGCACAGTGCAGTAAGTATTTTTTTAAAAAGGTATTTAAGTGATAAACTTACAAAGACAGTATGTAGAGTTACCTATAATAGACATTATTTTAGAGTAGGGTCGTTTAACAACAGTGAAGGCTTACTAAGTAAAGGACTCAAGAAACAGCTAGTATTTTGTTGCAATATGGGAATAAGAAGCCAGAAGAGGCACATGGAAAAGCAGGACTGACAGGTCTTTTTTACAAAGGTCTGTTTTCATTACTGCATTTGATTTCTGGATACATTTATGGCCAACATCACTGGGAAATCACTGAAAAATATTCGTGTCTATCTCCCATTCTCTATATGCCTATTTTGTTTTGATATTTAAATGAGAGCAAGTTTTGGCTGCAACTTCAGCAAGACACCATGTATTCACTGGAGCTATGTGGGCTTAAAATGAGCAAATGTCTTTATGAAGCCTATATGGTAACAGGGTAAATAGTGCTACAGTGTATGCATGCTGGTTGTCCTTCAGAAGGAAATAGCATTTCTGTTGTCTGTATAGCAGCTGTCATGACCAACGAAACTTGAAATAAGATTTGTAAATCCTCAATATGCCACTACTGGCACATTTGGCCAAAGGTGTGAGTGATCAAATGATCCTGTCTGTCAGCAGCAGTTCTGCTGTGGGAAAGATTACAGAGTAGGAAATTCAGTATGGGTCTGTCTTTTGCCCTTGTGTCTGGAGATATGTGCCCTTTTTCTAGCACAGGAAAATATTCTGGCAAGACAGGTAAAAATCAGTTAGGAATGTGGGCAACTTTTCGTGTTTAGTATTTGGTAGTTGCTTGACAAAACTTTTTGACGATCCCAGCAAAGGCATCTTTGACTAAAAAAGATCATATAAATGGATGCTTAGGTTAGAAGTATGTAGATCTCTGTTGCATAGTTGGTGAAAATTTCTATTGAATTGAGAAAGTTGTGTAGCTAACCTCCTCTGCAGTGTGTGGACCTGTCTATGAACTCGAAATACCAAATTGTATTTTATGGTTTTGTGACCTGCATGACTTCCATTAGGGAGTGAACAGAAGCATCTAAATCCATTGCAATACTCTTATATGGAAAGATGCCCTTAGGAATCCCTCCTGTTGTGTACGAAAGTACAATTATGTGGTTAACATTTTGAAATGTAAGTGAATGGCTGCCACTCTGTCTGTTCTTTTAGATTAATATTGTATAAAATGCCAGCCACATTGTCAGTCTCCAGAACAGTGCATTTTGCAGTTCTGATGTTCCAGAATAATATGACATCTTTCTGACCCCAAAATAGCCTATAGAGGTCTTCAGCCAGCTTGCTAGATACTTGAACATTATATCATTTATCAGGTAAGATACTTAAAAACAAGAAATAGAAAGTTTCTGAAGGTCCACTCCAAACTTAAAGATCAGAAAATTTGAAAAGGCAAATATAACTAATAAAACTGCTCTTGCACATTTGCACAGCAAAATTGAAGTGAGAATATTAAGTTTTTCAGTCTTGCATGCCATTTTTAAGACACATTTTATAGAGACATTCTGTTAATTCCCAGAGAACAGACAGACTACATGATGTATGTCTACAATTCCATAGCTTCTTGTTGGACATTCGCTGCTTGTCTGCAGGCAGCAGAGAGGCTAAATAAAATTAATGAGGGAAAATGTTTTTTGGATTGGGGGAAGGGAGGGTTAGAGGCAAGATTAGGATGAGTAGAGACTTCTTAACAATGTATTTTCATTTATTTCACTGTAATATCTTTTTTTTAACTGCATACACTTCACAGATAATGCAAAATTGGAATTACAAATATTGCTGCTTTGTAGTGAATGTATTGCAAGATTCTTAAATAATTAAATTATGCAAGTTCTTAAAATGGAGTGTAATTAGCCATTAATGAGCAAAATCTGTTGCTGTGCAGAGTTGATATATGCCATGCAAACTGTCCTTAAGTTTTACAGGATTTGGTTTAATTTCTAAATGCTTATGTGTAGTAAAAATCAACTGTTGTATATCTTGTAAGATAATCACTAAATTAGCTAGTAAGTTACATAACGTATCAAATATTTAATTTTAGTATAATAAATTATAGATTTGTCAATGACTCAGTTTTCTGCTTCTGTTTAATGAGAAGCTTGGTTTAGAATCATAGAATCATTAAGGTTGGAAAAGACCTCTAAGATCATCAAGTCCAACCATCAACCCAACACCTCCATGCCCACTAAACCATGTCTCTAAGCGCCACATCTACACGTCTTTTAAATACCTCCAGGGATGGTGACTCCACCACTTCCCTGGGCAGCCTGTTCCAATGCTTGACCACTCTTTCAGTAAAGAAATTTTTCCTAATGTCCAATCTAAACCTCCCCTGGCGCAACTTGAGGCCATTTCCTCTCATCCTATCGCTAGTTGCTTGGGAGAAGAGACCGACACCCACCTCGCTGCAACCTCCTTTCAGGTAGTTGTAGAGGGCAATAAGGTCTCCCCTCAGCCTCCTCTTCTCCAGACTAAACAGTCCCAGTTCCCTCAGCCGCTCCTCGTAAGACTTGCTCTCCAAAGAAGCATGGTAAGGAAAGGTTTGATATTAACAGGGATTAATAAATTTAAAAGTGATAGGCCTGGCATGTGGAGATGGCAGTTTTTCACTCATAAACTCACAATTCAAATTCATACTACACAAGATCTGCATGAAAGACATTGTCATCTAATGGCCATTGGATATACAAACAAATACATTATACTGCATCTTGTTCTTAGTGGTATAATTGTGAATAACTGAGGCTATTTTCTTAATTAGTACTAGCAACTAAAAGCTTACCTTTTAAAGTGTATAAGCATAAAAGGTAAGGAATGAATGGAACATGATGCCCTGGGAGGAGGTCAAGGGAGATGCACATTCGAGACACTGCAAAGAAATTTACATTTCTGCACTTGGACTAAAAAATTCCCTAGTATTGAACTAAGCAGATGTCTTGTTAGAATCAATGAAAAACTCCCACCCCTAAAAACTTTAAGGGTTGTGTACCTTGCAGGATTAAGCCAACCAACAATGGAAGCTTCTTTTGATTGTTTGTTAAAAACAATCCTTAATAAGCAGCAGCAAAATAGGAATAGAATCATAGACTATTTCATTAGGGAAACACGCATTTTCCTAATGTTGGCACTTCTGCAAAAATACAGTTAATCTTAGTTAAGTAAATACCATGTGTTTAAAACTGTGGTTAACCTGAATAAATTGTAGGAGTTTGCTCCACAAGCCAGTCATTAAAAGCTCTATGGTATACAGCGCTGCCTTCAGTGATCCAATTAAGGATATTGCAAAGATAAAGAGCTTTTTAGACTAGTGTCCTCTGTTTTGTTACTTTTTACCTCATTTTCTTTATTGTCAGTGGGTCAAATTCTTTTCCTAGTGAAGTGCTGAATCTTTGCTTTAGTCAGTCATACAAACTGGTTACAGAAGTGAAATGCTGATCTTAAGGCAACATCATTTAATCTTTGCAAGAACTCTCCTGACCCTTTAGTGAAATATACAGTATGTACTATGGAAGTACAAATACTTCATCCTCAGATGACTTTCTTTGATGTAATCACATGCTCTCTTTATAGTGCCTTAGGTCATGACTAAATCTCAGTGATGCTGGGCAGAGAATGATGCTAGTGTTTCAGCAATTGCCATTTATTCTTCTTACTTTATATTGAAATTGGCTTAGCATTAGGGGCTAGTGCACAGCAAATGTTCCTCATCAGAGGTAAAGGAGAAAAAAAAGTGTGATCTGTTTTCCTTTGTTCCTCTTTCCTGAAATACAGGAAATTAAATTTAAACATAAGACTTTTTTTTTATTTGTTTATTTGGTTGGTTGGGGTTTGGTTTTTTTTTTGGTGGTGGTGGTTTTTTTTTTTTTTAAGCTGTGTGGGTGGTCAGACACTTGCACAGGTTGCCCAGAGAGGTTGTAGAGTCTCTGTCCTTGGAGGTGTTCGAAACCTGATTGGACATGGCCCTGCTATAGTTGACTCTGCTCTGAGCAGGATGGTATAGAGATGCCTTCCAACATCAGCTATTCTCTGATTCTCCAGTTAGAATGAACATCTGTGAAATTAGTTGAGATAGAAGTGACTAGGAAGAATTTCATTTTATTTTGTTAAAGGCACCAGTCCACCTAAGAGATTGAACATTTCAAAATGCAAACATAAGTTCAGCTTTATCAGCGAAGAAGAGAGAATAATACTCAGCATTTCATCATTCCAAAATATCCTCGGTGGTACATGCTCACCAGGCATGCTGTGACTGGTTCACTCACATAAGTAGCCAAATGAGGAAAAATTCAAAAAGACAATGAAAGAGAAGAATATGGAAACTTCTACAGCAGAAGTAGTTAAAATTTCCAAAATAAGTTTTAGACCAGACAGTAAAGAGATTATTTGATATGTACGAATTGTGTACAGAACTATATGACTGGTTCAGGAAATCATGTAAAAATACAGGTTTATGAAAGGATTGTTGTTTCAATCAATGAATAATTCACTTCCGAAAAGAGAAGCTCAGGATATTAAGATAGTTTTTGTGTACTATTTTTCTGTAGTATTATTTAAATTACTAAGAATAAGCACATAGATAAGCACATAGATAATGTGTGGTAGTCAAAGCGAGGTCTGATTTGTGAGTACAGAATGGTCCTCAGTGTGTATTATGCTTCCTAACTTCCCTAACTTCCATAGTCTTCTTCATGCAGGAACATTCCTGCTGTAAGAGAGGGTAATACAGTCTCCCTGCACTAGAGGACCATTTGTATCTGATGAGGATGTGCTACCAAGTCCATCCTTGCCCTAAGAATTTGGGATTTCATGTGAGGGATGAAAATATATGGTGACCATATATTTGCTGGATAAATTTCTCCTTTGTACAGTGGAGGTAAAACTGCTGTGCTGCTAGTTTTGCTTGTATTGTATTCTTGCTTCAGATATAGTCAAAGTCACACAGAATAACAAATGGAATTCTTTTCAATACGTTCTTAAAAATACTTGTTGTTAATTAAGCAATTAACAGTTTTAAAGCTTTTCCAGAGGCTCCAATGGAAGTCACTGTAAAAATGCACAGTATTRTCATTCAAGTATTTAGTAATGATTGTAACTTAAGTAAAAAATCTTCAAACTCTTAGAAACTCGTAAATTAGCTATTTTCTTGGCAGTGTTTGCAAAACACACACTGTAAAATAACTTGGTTTTAAATTTATGTTAAACTGGTATCAAAAATACATATGGTTACTTTCACTGCTGAAGATGTGCTGCTGTGTGTTGATCATCCTTTAGTGCATTTTGAATGATAGTTAATCTGTGGGGACCAGTGAAGACCTCCAATTAATTATTACTGGAGAACATGAAATCATAAACAAAATTCCTTGTAATAAATTTTTAAAATGAGATTGCATGTTTTATTTACGGTACTGGTCCATTTTGGGGCTTTAAATCTATGAACAAAAACAAACATGCTTTTTATCAAACTGAAATAAAAAATATCAATAGTATTTCTTTCTTATCAAAGTAGGACACAATATATGAACTGGACTTCTAAATAACTGCAGGGAAAAACAAGGGAAGAAGAAGAAAAGATTTACTTTTCTCTAATTCATAGAAAGTGATTGAGAATATATATAAACAATATGGAAAACAGCAAATGCTTCCAAGCATAGTGATGTTTATTAATCATTAAGGTAGCTGATATGATGGAATTATTTCATAGGAAGTGTTTATTAAATACAGAGCTATTAACTAAGAACTCTCGTAATTATCACATGTATTTACAGCAGAAATTGGTTTTGTTTTAGATAGAGAAGCAGCAATGCTGAGGATATGCAGTAGTTTCAAATATGTTTGGAGACAAAATCCTCCAACAAACATACAGCTAAAGGTGCTTCTTGTCCCATAGGGATCATAGCAGAAACTACAAAACAAAGAAGGAAATATGATCAAATAATAAAATAAGAGCTGATAATCACCCAAATCTTTCACTAGAGTCTTGTATCACTTTTTTTTATTCTCATTCTCATTTGTCTTTTAGATCACAGATTCAATCCATCTGTCTGGAAAATGCAAAGTACACAATAGATATGCTGCAGTTTAATGGCCAAATATTAATAGATGAGATTAAGGGCTTCTTTCGTTGAAATGTGTGGAAATTTTATAGTCTGGTTTTTTCTCACCATTGAAAATCTCTTTCTGCCTTCCTACTACAAACAATACGCCTTCTTTCCCATGTTCCATCAAGGCAATTTACTTCTCCCTTCACCCAATCAAACTGGTTCACCTTCTTCTCAACTCTGACTAACCAATTAATCTACACCTTCATAGGACATGGATATCTCAAAATGGTTTCTGGCTCTGAGAGTTGTGTGATGACACCATGATATCAAAATGTGTTTTAAGCAAAAAACTTTATCAGAGTGATAAGTGTCTACTGGAGCCTGCAGACATTTTAGAGAGTTTAATCCAAATATATCCACAGGTCCTGCAACCTGGAAACTGCTGGTTCAAGTGGACTCAGTAATCCTTCATCAAAGGATTATTTGGGCTCTTTTCCTAATGCCATCGATTTTTGCGCTAGCCAGATAGACAGCTATGTCCATGACCTATATTGCTGCCTCTCTCTTTATTCATATGGAATTATAAAGTTGTAGCATAGTGCCAGGGCAATGCTGTGTCTCAGTTGAGTTTTCTTAAATTTTTAAGTTCCTTTAATCTCCCTGTGATACAATTCTGTCTAATTTATACAATCCTTTCTTCCTCATTAGAAAAGACATCATCAAATCACTTCCCAGTTTCCCATAACTTTCTTCTAGGTGCCGCCTTATTCTCATGGAGCCGTGACTACCTGTTATGTATTTTAGTCTCTTAGTTCCTTGATCACAAACCAGTAGGAGAGCACTGTGCAGAAATTAAATTTTCTTGGCTCTCCCTGATGATGGGATAAGCATTGCTGGAACCTCTCCTATGAAATCGTTACTGATCACTGCAAATCTCTTCCTTCTCCTCCAACTCATGATTTTACTTTTTGTTCCAGGAATGAGAGAGGAGAGGGCTACACGCAACCTTATTACTATGTGGCTGCATCATGTTAGACAGTGGTCAACTCAGTCATCCTTTTTCACATTTGTTAAAGACACATGCATGTTTCTAGTCTTTGGTGATATTGTTCAGATCACAGCATCACTGGAACTTCGATGCATGTGTCACTGTCATTTTTCACAAAGTGCTATAAAAGTGCTTAAGGAAGTGCAACAAAAGTACTAATTCAGAATCTGAAGAGGGACTGCCAACAAGCCAAGTTTATCAACATTCAGACCTTTATTACACAGAAATTCAAATGTCCATTTAGGAAGAAAAACAGTCACAATGCTTTTATCTCTGGGCCTGAAAAGTAGGGCCTTTGATGTACTCACTCTCAGTTTACTCTGTCTTTTTGTTAACAAAGGGCTTTGTAGCATAGAATTGCTACTGTAGGAGTAAAAAGATACATATACAGAGGAATAAAAAAGTCCATTCAATGTGGAAAGAGGGATAGAACACAATAACTCCTAATACATCCAGGAACAACATAACCTGTGGAAAAATAGATTATACTAATGTATCAAGAAAAGCAAAACATACTCACTTGCAGGCTTCCATACAGAACAATGCAGCATAGAGTCATCAGTCACTATTTAAGCATAGGGTTACTGGTCACCATTTGCATGATAGTGTATGGAAGGTTTTCCAAGATCTTGGGCAAGACAAGATTCTTCCCAAAAGAAATTCCATTTTGAATTGACGCTCTGATTCCATGAGTGGTATAGAATAGTGGAAAGGACCCCATATAAGAGGAAGTGGTAATGAGCTCAAGCCTGAACATCATAATTAGGGTCATCTTACATAACTTTAGTTGTCTAAAGGTTACTTGTCTCACATAAACTATTCTTCTGGGCTCCTTTTACGGCTGAGGGAGGGGAAATAGGCACCTACAGACAGGAAATACTTCCAACTGTATTAGACAGCTACTTTAGGTATAAATCATCTGCTGGGTGAATCTAGACAACTGAATTAGAAAACTAATATTTTGATGTCTAAAGATATTTAAGGTGGTTATAGAAGGTGTATATACTCATATATTTATTTGAAAGTGACAGAAGAGAGGTTTTGGACTCTGTATCCTTGAAGATGTTCAAAAGCTGACTGGATGAGTCCTGAGAAATCTGATTTAGCTTTGAACTTAACCCTCCCTTGAGCAGGTGATTAGACTAGATGGCCTCCATAGGGCTTTCCTAACCTAAATGATTTTACAGTTCAATGAATTCCACCCTGGTGTTTAATTTCCATTCTTCCTTTGATAATTATAAAATCTAAGAGTTAAGTAATAATACCTGCAGGCTGTCTTCTGTGCTATTGCTTTGAAAAGTTTAGAGTTACCCTATTCACTGTGAATAATAGTTTTGTTATTCTCTTGTATCATATCCATGTGTGCAGAATTTTAAGAAAGATGTCTGTGGGAAAATAACTGAGATAAGGCCAGAAGGATTTATTAGGGTAAATTTCACTTTCTGAATAATCTACTCACCTTATACTCTAACAGTGTTTCAACTAAATCTAGAAATTGGAAGCCTAATGGAAAATTTTCCAAAGATCTGTTAATACCGTTCTTGTGGGATAAAAGTATTTTTGTTACAAATGGAGTGTTTCTACTTTTTTTTTAGCTCGTTTTTGCAATGTATACCATCTCTTTTCTTTCTCCTTCCACTATTTTGAAATAATTTCCCTCCTGTGTTGCTTGTGCTTTATTCAGTTTGTTGTGTATTTTTTTCTTTTCCCCATAGTTGGTGTTTCTGTGACACCCACCTACAACAGCTTCCGAACTTCTCTCAACATTCACTTGGTGAGTAACCTTTTTTGCTGTCAGGTTATTATCATCCACGGTCCACTTCTGTAGTTTCACTTTGTTGTTTCTCCCTTTGCCCAGACTTCTTCTCCCATCCTTAATGTATATCCTTTCTCATTTTGAAGACAGCATGGCAATAACTCAGCTGCTCTTCCTTCTTAATCTAGTTTTCTTCTTTCTTTCTGATCTCTGCTACTCAAAGTCTAAAGAAATTATGTCTCTATTCTCACAAGCTCCCAACAGAGCAAAACTGGCTGATACATCAAATTTTAAGTGTTTATTATTTTTAATGTCTAATAAAGCTTGTAAGTGTGCTACTGATGCACTGGTAGTACTAAACGTCATATGAGACTTGTCAGGACTGAACCTTTCAGGTCAGCATTTTGTGATTTAGTAGTTGAAGATGAACCTTTGTGGATATAGCTGCAGCACCAATAAAA
The DNA here is from genome assembly GCA_035582835.1 of Phoebastria nigripes. NCBI lineage: Eukaryota > Metazoa > Chordata > Aves > Procellariiformes > Diomedeidae > Phoebastria > Phoebastria nigripes. The sequence goes on along the minus strand of JAYKAV010000356.1, from coordinate 71,199 downwards.
CCCTACATGAACAAACAAATGTGCATAAGTAAGAATTATAATAGACACATCTGAGTTTTAAGGTTTAGATCAGGCTGAGGAGTTATACCACAGTGTTAGCATCTGAAGAGGACTAATACACCAAGATGGGTACATAGCATGTCCAAGAAACCACAACATAAGTGGTAGCCATGTGATGGACTGGCCACCCAGGTAGTCAGTCTCTCAGACCCTTTCAATATCACAGAAAAGTGGGCAGCCGAAACCACTAATTTTTATTGTCATTCTCATGGAGTCAAGTAGCTATTCCTCACGCTCTTATTAAACCCATATGTTACAGAACTATGTTTTCTCCTCTGGCACCCCTCAAATAGTCCATTCAAGCCTAGTCCTCTAGAGTTTTGCTAGCGAGAGTGAAGATGCTGTCAAGTCCGAAGTTCAGCAGTTTTGAAAAATGTCAGTGTAAGAAATCCACTTTCTCTTTGTAAGTTAAGTTTCCGATATGTTTCCAAAATTCATATTCAAAATAATTAATACTAAAAAGCTTTCACAACTATTTTAAAATGAATGTTTTCATTTATGGTTTTGGATGGTGGGAGAAGTAGTAAGATGGAAAAAATATTCCTTTGTGGTAACATTTGTTTTATAAAAGTACACAAATAAAATATTCCTAAAGTACTTAGCCATCAGTATTTGAAGGCCTGTGGAAGCATCTGAAAGACAAAAAAGAAATAATTGATTAGTGGATTTTGTTTGATCTGCTCAGGGATCAAAGGGACAAATACTGTCTACAGGGATGAAAGGGTGGAGAACTGCTCTCCATACTGTCTTGGTTATCTGGTTATTCATATGTTCTTGCTGTATGTTAGAGCTGCCTGTACCTGACCCTCTGTCATGCTTGAGGAAAAGAAAAAAAAAAGTATACTGTGCTGCAATTCTGAAAGGTTTCTCGTTAATCAGACATGAAAAATGTAATTTAAAGTCTGTAAGATGGAATACTGAGTCTGGATTTTGGTTTGTAAGCAGTATTGGCTTTAATTGTCCAGGACATAATAGTGGCTCTAAATTTTTTGAAAAAATAATGCATGTGTTTAATTTCAAGCACGGGAATGTACTGAGGACCAAAACCACCTAAGTGCCTGTTAGTCTGATATGTTAGTCATACATCTAAATCCTAAATGACAAACATTGTGTGTTTGTGGGCCCACACCCCATGCATCAGTGTCTTTCCTGGACTGGGGAGACCAGGAGGGGACAGAGGAGTCCAGATGCAGTCACCAAAGTAGCAAACAAGAGAGGAGGAAAGCATTTTTACTGTTATTTTCTTGGTTTATTTGTGTTTTTTTTTTTTTAATGGGGGGAGAGGGATGGGGGATGGGAAAGAAGGGCTCACACCACCAGTGGCAATCAACACAATAATTGTTGATGCCGGGAGATAGAATGGGTGAGCCTGCAGGACGCCAGGCGCGGAGGCTGGGCCTCCCAGCTAATGGCAGGTGCGGCAGCTAGGCCGGGTGCTCCTGCGACACTGGGTGCTCCTGCAACGCCGCTGCCCTGGCATGGTGTAGTGGTGCCAGGGGAGCCATGCTGGAGGTGGATCCACTTCCATCGGTTCTTCTTGATCTTCAGGTGGACCCACCGCCATGGGCTCCACACCATCAGCCACATGGTACATGTGGCTGATGGTGCCCCGTCTGAAGCTGCCTCCTCTTCCTCTGCGGTTCCTGCAGCCACGCGTCTTCTCTCCCCCCACGCAAAGATGGGCAGCCACCCGCTTTGCTCTTGGACCTCTTGTTTCCAGGCATCCCTGGAATCTGAGGGCCTCGAAGCTCAGTGAATTGTGGGCCAGCTGCTGGGGTCCCTGTATTTATAGGGCCCAGAACAAACGGCAGCAAGGTGGCTTGTGACAGCAGGAGGCCGCTGTGATGGGGATGCATGTGGCCAAATATGGCTGTTCTGGGAGCTGGGGCGCCTGTGGCCTGATAGATGGCCTCATGTGGGAGAAGGAGGAGGGTTGGGGGGCTGAGGGCCCCTTTCCTGGGGATCGCTCCCCTGTGCCCTTCTGCTGCCCCTTGGGCACAGGGACTGCCCTCCACCTCCCCTCGTGTGCCTGGGCTCCAGCCCCCTCCTCATCCCGTGCCTGGGCTCCCCTGGACGAGATGGTGGCAATGGTGTTCCAGGAGGGTCGGGGGTCCTCAGTGACCCCCCACCGACCCGGCTCCCTGCAAGTGGCGCAGCCCCCCTTGCCTGACAGTGGCTGTGAGGGGACAAAGCATCCAGACATTATATGGGGTTTAAAAAGTAGAAAATATCAAAATTGACAAAAATCTTAATGTTGAGAATGAATATTTAACCAGTCATGGTTTTTCATAATGCCTGTAATACTTTACACTTATTTGCATACAGGACTGTCTTGACCTGTTTTGAGTAGTCAGGCATCTCATTTTTGTTCAGACCTATATGGAGTTTTAGATAAACCTGCAAGAATGTGCTTTTACAAAGTAAATTTTTTAAAGAAACCCTTTGGTATTCTGGAGTAAATGTATTTATTTACCAGTATGCGCAATGACTGATTTTTGTATTTTCACATAATTTACCTTGCGTATGTCATAGAGGTTCCGGTGTTTGTCAATACAGAACACTGTGCAGAAATATTAAACTTAATTTGTTTGAAACAACTATGTCTTTCCCTACCCAAGGTCAGAAATACCTTGATAAATTACCTACAGAGTATGCAGGTTATTTAACGTAGAGTTTCCAGTGCCGTTTAAACTGTATTTTTACCTTTAACACTAATATGAATTCAAAACAAAACACATAGCCATAGAAAGTTATACTATCAGTCCTGACTTTACCAGATCTGTAGTCATTTTCAGCCTGTAAGTTTTCTCAAACTGTGAGCTCAGACTTGAAATCGGTACACACTGTAGAAATACTCCTCTTACCCGTTTTCATGAAGAGGACAGTGAGATTCCTAATGAATCTCACAGGCCGAGCAGAGGCCCAGTTGTTTGCTGCCTTAGGTCCCTACCACCCGATGATCTTGTCCCGYTCCTGCTACCTCAGTGCTGTTTGCTGTGAGCTAAACCAATTCTTTCCAAGTCTAGCTGTTGTTAAGGACTGAATTTTTGGCCTGCTCATTTCTACCAAAATTAGTCTGGAAAATGGTCAGAGAAACCTGGGATGTAGTCCAGTAAGGACAAGAGCAAAGAACTATACTTAGGCAGGAATGATCAACTGCCCAATTACAAAAACCACCAAGCTTCAAATATGTAAAAAGCTATTGGAAAGCAGAAGAGGAGCATCTGTCCTCYGTATCTCTGATAGACAGAACTGATTCAAACTGCAGTGGGGTTAGACATCAGAAAATTCTCTGACTACAAGGCTAGTGAACAGACCTTTTTATCTGAGAAACTTTCAGTGACAGGAGACTCGCAATTTCCTCTGCCAGGAACAATATATGTTTGGGTCATCTTGCATTTTGACAGGTGGTTGATCACAACAGTAGTTAGCAGCAGAGAGGAGGAGTGGTCGCTGGGCACTAYCTAAGCCATCCTGGGAAGATCACTGAGAAAAATGAGCATATTGTCAGGTGCCTATTTGCTCTCTAGGAATCTGTGTCCCCCCTGAAAACTGGTGAAGCTCCAAAGCTGAGAAAAATCACTTGACTAGACCAACCTTTCCAGCTGTATTTGTACACGGGATGCTCAGTCTGTCTGATCTGATGCTGCATTCATTTGCTTTGAAATATGTGGYTGSTATAAAAGCATTGAAAAATRGGTCCTTTTCTAACTCTTACCTGGGTTCTCTTGTCCAGTGTTTGTGATATGTGAGGTTAGAAACCATATGTTTATTAGGATGTGCAAGTAAAAATCATTTAAATAGAGGATTATTGCACTAGATTGTTCTGTGACCTCAAAGTTAATCATAATTTTCTGACCTTGAATGTTTCCAGGGATGGGGCATCTACCACCTCTCTGGGCAACTTGGTCCAGTGTTTCACCACCCTCATCATAAAACATTTCTTCCTTATACCTAGTCTCAATCTACCCTCTTTCAGTTTAAAACCATTACCCCTTGTCCTGTCACAACATGCCCTACTAAAAAGTCTGTCCCCATCTTTCTTGTAAGCCCACTTTACAGAAAGGCTGCAATAAGGTCTCCCTGGAGCCTTCTCTTCTCCAGGCTGAACAACCCCAACTCTCTCAGCCTTTCCTCACAGGAGAGGCGTTCCATCCCCCTGATCATTTTCATGGCCCTCCTCTGGACCTGCTCCAACAGGTCCATGTCTTTCYTGTGCTGAGGRCTCCAGAGCTGGAYGCAGTACTCCAGGTGGGGTCTCACCAGAGCAGAGTAGAGGGGCAGAATCACCTCCCTCGACCTGCTGGCCATGCTTCTTCTGATGCAGCCCAGGATATGGTTGGCYTTCTGGGCTGCAAGTGCACATTATCAGCTCATGTCCAGCTTTTCATCCACCAGTATTCCCAGGTCCTTCTCGGCAGGGCTGCTCTCAATCCCTTCATCCCCCAGCCTGTCTTGATACTGGGGGTTGCCCCRACCCAGGTGCAGGACCTTGCACTTGGCCTTGTTGAACTTCATGAGGTTTACACAGGCCTACTTTTCAAGCCTGCCAAGGTCCCTCTGGATGGCATCCCTTCCCTCAAGTGTATCAACTGCACTTTGGTGTCATCGGCAAACTTGCTGAGGGTGCACTCAATTCCACTGTCTATGTCATTAATAAAGATATTGAACAGTATCAGTCCTGATACAGACCCCTGGGGGACACCACTTGATACTGATCTCCATTTGGACATTGAGCCATTGACTGCGTATTCAGCCTGGAACAGGCTCATGCTGGCACATGGAGAGGATGAAACAAAGCAGAGATAAGCGACAAGTTGTGGAGGAGAGGAGACATTACATATTTTCATGGCAGTGATGGAGTATAGCCTCAATTTATGAAACTGATTTTCAAAGTGCAGCTTAGTATGTTTAAATTCTGAGCCCCAGCTCCAGGCTCTATGAATGAAGGATTTACCCAGCTGTTCTACAGCCATTTCATTACTCTTCTGTGTCACACTGGTAACTTGAGAAGAAGGGGAAAATTTGTACGTATTCCATATGTGTTTTTATCCATGTGTTCACATGTACATGCACAAAGCATGCTCCATTTTTATATTTTGTTTCTTCACATATTTCTCAATAATTGTTTCTTTATTTTATCCTTCGTATACTGAAAACTCATGACAGCTGGTTTTGTCCTTTTCTCTTGTCTTATGTTTGGGATACTGTCTCCCTCACCTTTGACTTTTAAGTCTTCTATTTTTTCAGTAATTCCAAGTAATTCCAGTATAGTTCCAAGTTTACCCATGCTGAAATAAAGGCCTTCCCAAACAAGATCATTACATTAGCCCCAGCATGACCATGGTACACATTTGTTTTAAAAAAGACATACCACAATTGTTCCTTTTAAAAATAACTAATTTCAAAGACATTCACTTTCATTCTACAGCAGGGGTTGCTTTGTAACACATTACAGAACTCTAACATTTTCGACAGTACTTCTATTTGTCCCGGACGACTGGAGGCTTGCCAATGTGATGCCCATCTACAAGAAGGGCCGGAAGGAAGACCCGGGGAACTACAGGCCTGTCAGCCTGACCTCGGTGCCGGGGAAGATTATGGAGCGGTTCATCTTGGAGGCGCTCGCACGCCATGTGCAGGACAACCAGGAGATCAGGCCCAGCCAGCACGGGTTCATGAAAGGCAGGTCCTGCTTGACCAACCTGATCTCCTTCTATGACCAGGTGACCCGCCTAGTGGATGAGGGAAAGGCTGTGGATGTGGTCTACCTGGACTTCAGTAAAGCCTTCGACACTGTCTCCCACAGCATCCTCCTAGAGAAGCTGGCGGCTCATGGCCTAGACAGGTGTACTCTTTGCTGGGTAAAAAACTGGCTGGACGGCTGGGCCCAGAGAGTTGTGGTGAATGGAGCTAAATCCAGTTGGCAGCCGATCACGAGTGGTGTCCCCCAGGGCTCAGTTTTGGGGCCGGTCTTGTTCAATATCTTTATCAATGATCTGGATGAGGGGATTGAGTGCTCCCTCAGTAAGTTTGCAGACGACACCAAGTTGGGCGGGWGTGTCGATCTGCTTGAGGGTAGGAAGGCTCTGCAGAGGGACCTGGACAGGCTGGATCGATGGGCTGAGGCCAACTGTATGGGGTTTAACAAGGCCAAGTGCCAGGTCCTGCACTTTGGCCACAACAACCCCATGCAACGCTACAGGCTTGGGGAAGAGTGGCTGGAAAGCTGCCAGGCGGAAAAGGACCTGGGGGTGTTGGCTGACAGCCAGCTGAACATGAGCTGACAGTGTGCCCAGGTGGCCAAGAAGACCAACGGCATCCTGGCTTGTATCAGAAATAGTGTGGCCAGCAGGTGTACGGAAGTGATYGTGCCCCTGTAYTCGGCACTGGTGAGGCCVCACCTCGAATACTGTGTTCAGTTTTGGGCCCCTCACTACAAGAAGGACATTGAGGTGCTGGAGCGTGTCCAGAGGAGGGCAACGAAGCTGGTGAAGGGTCTGGAGAACAAGTCTTATGAGGAGCGGCTGAGGGAACTGGGACTGTTTAGCCTGGAGAAGAGGAGGCTGAGGGGAGACCTTATCGCSCTCTACAACTACCTGAAAGGAGGTTGCAGCGAGGTGGGTGTCGGTCTCTTCTCCCAAGCAACTAGCGATAGGACGAGAGGAAATGGCCTCAAGTTGCTCCAGGGGAGGTTTAGATTGGACATTAGGAAAAACTTCTTTACTGAAAGAGTGGTCAAGCATTGGAACAGGCTGCCCAGGGAAGTGGTGGAGTCACCATMCCTGGAAGTATTTAAAAGATGTGTAGATGAGGTGCTTAGAGACATGGTTTAGTGGGCATGGAGGTGTTGGGTTGACGGTTGGACTCGATGATCTTAGAGGTCTTTTCCAACCTTAATGATTCTATGATTCTATTTATTCTAGAACTGCTCATTTATCTGGTCATATAATGAAACAATATTGGCCAGCTATAAGAGCCCAGGTCAGGCAGAGGACAAGTCTTTCAGACTCTTGTAAAGATGAGGGCCAGAAAACACACTTGAAAAGACACTTTGTTCTACATTTAACAACATTTCAGTTCCAACACCACTTCTTTCCACGTGGTCCGATTTGAATCCTATTGCAAAGCCTGTTTCAAATTGTGATGTTGGCCAGGATATTCAGGTAAGTAAATCTAGTATCTGACTTTCACAATTGCTTTACAGTTGAATTTTTAGGATAATTCACCAAATCCGTGACAGTTGTTTTGTACCTTTCTTAATATTTAAGCCAGAGACTGGAGCCTGAAACTGTGAGAACAAGGACAGTCATTCCTACTGGCTGTTAACTAAAGTACACTGTCTGCTAGTGTGGAAGATCTTTGGTACCTCTACTCGTATCTTGCTGAAAGGCTGAGTAGAAAGAATTGGAAAGAGGTCAGTCAGCCTTATGTCATGTACAGATCCTTTTATATCTGGAGAATCTTTATAAATGGGGTAAAGTATAATAAGGACAAATGCATTCAAAGTCAGCTTAATTAGGATTCCCAAAAACATATAATCCTCATCCTTTATGGTACTTCACCATGTTACAGGTTGTTTTCATTTACAAGTCATTGGAAACACACTATTTATGTAGTTTTAGTTTATACTTTCTCCATACTGAATGAGATCATGAGGGAGACTAGAGGTTTGATGATGGTCTGATTTCATCACAATGCCAGTCTTCTCTTTCAGAGTTTTTTTGTAGTTGTCCCCAGTTCTGAAACAGAGGTATCCTCTTTCCTGTCTGATTAAAGATTTGAGGCTTTGTTAAAATATTTGTTTATTCCTTCTTATAAAAATCCTTGCTTGTTGAGCCACTAGCCAAAAAACTACTCTTGATGTGTTCTGCATAGGATCTGCTTATTCTGCATAGAAGTTGCCTGAACAACTGTTTGATGCAGATTGCCAAATCACCTCATAAAAATCCCTTGTAGCTGGAAATCAGGAGAAGACCTAAATGACCCTGGATCAGAACAGCCTTTGCAGATCTCATAAAAACTTTACCTATTTCTTCTGCACATAGAAAATAGAATAATACCTAAAGGTCTGGTCAAAAAGACTTACTAGCTTCTCTCACCGTATGCACGTTTTGCCAAACATTCTTCTTGTATTAATTCTTAGCTACTCCAAACTTCTCATACAGTGCTAGTAATCTGTCTCTAAGCTCTTTAAGTGCAGCTCTGCTGTTCTGTTCTCACAGAGGAACTGGCTCACAAATTTTACTAGATTCATTGAAATGTGAATTTGAAGATGTACATAAGAGCACAAGTACTGATTCAGGGACAAAAGGAACATGGGGAAGAGTATTGTTTTGTTTTTCCCATCCCTAAATTCTCGGTTTAGCTAGAAAATACAAAGTTAAGAAATTATGCTCTGCCCTCCTATTTTTTTCTAATATTTTATTTTTGATGGGAAATTTTCACTTGATTTTATTCCACAGCAACATTGTGTAAAGCAAAGTTTCTGCAAGCTTTGGGTTTTTGTAAGTCCCTGTTTGAACATACATCTGAACAAGGTGTCTGTGCTTATATTACGTTATTTAAACTTTATCTTCCAAGTAACCAATAGTACACGATATATGCTACTTATTGTGTTCATGGTGGCCTGGTGTCAGCATCATCACACTAATCCTCTGGAGACCAGAGCCTTTACCTTCCATGCCTTTCATAAAACTTTGAGATTCACAATGAAAGTTGCAAGATAGAAAGCATTGTTTATTACTCTTAAAGTATACCTCAAGTATTATGTAGTTCTTAGAACATATCAGGTGAAGGATTGTGTATATCTGTCGTCTGATGGGAACTGAGAGTCAGAGAAGCTGATCGGCTTACAAAGGAATCATTTAAGTTGTTGATTGTGCTAACTATACCTATAGCATCCAAAAATCATTTTCTTGTTCTTTTTCACCTGTAGCCAGTGATCCTGGCCCTTCAGTGTGACTGAGAACAATTAAAGCTCACTCGTCATACCCTTCTCTTTGCATTCTTCTGTCTCTCCTTGCTCTCTACATGTATTTCTATGGAAGTTTCATGGTTGATATAACTGTAAAGTAGGCAAGAGCCTCAGAGACTCCTGCTCACAGAGTCAGAGGTATCACATCTGAGATTCATCAGCTTAATGTTTCTCTCTATGGACAACAAATACCTGATGTGACTATTTGCATTGACCTAAACTCATGTGTTAATTCCATGGTGGAAATAAAAAGCCACTGAAAAGAAAACTGCTCTTTCAGAATTTTACACAGCCATATGACAGGCAGAAAAAAGTCCCTTCGAGTACTGTGTGCAGTTTTGGGTGCATCAATATAAGAAGGACATCAAACTATTAGAGTGTGTCCAGAGGAAGGTGACCAAGATGGTGAAAGATCTTGAGGGCAAGACTTATGAGGAGCAGCTGAGGTCACTTAGTTTGTTCAGGTTAGAGAAGAGAAGGCTGGGGGGTGACCTCATCACAGTCTACAACTTCCTCAAGAGAGGCAATGGAGGGGGAGGTGCTGATCTCCTCTTTCTGGTGACCAGTGATAGGACATGAGGAAATGGTATGAAGCTGCATCAGGGGAAGTTCAGACTGGACGTTAGAAAAATGTTCTTCACTGAGAGGGTGGTCGGTCACTGGAACAGGCTCTCCACGAAGTGGTCGCAGCACCAAGCCAGTCAGAGTTCAAGGAGTGTATAGACGACGCTCTTAGTCGTATGGTTTAGTTTTAGGTAGTCCTGCAAGGAGCAAGGAGCTGGACTTATTAATCCTTATGGGTCCCTTCTAATTCGAGATATTCTATGATTCTATGGTGAAAAATAAGTAAACCCATCACACAGAATCTCTGCATAGTCATTTGGTCCAAATCTACTTATTCTAAGTGAATGTTCTTCTAGCATTTAAATGTGGGTTGATTGCCTCCAGAGTGCTTAATTTCTTCTCTCATGTCCACCAGTAATATCCACTTACCCTTCYAAAAATACCTTTACCATTGTTATAAATATATATCTAATTTCCACTGAATTGAATGAGTTGATAGAGAAGAGGAGGTTCTTGCCATTGTTCAATGACATCTCTCTACTAGAAATGAAAATCTGTCCAGTAAAATATATCTTCTTTTTCTGGATGGGGCATAATTTACTATAAGGGGAAGAAGATTTGAAGTACTTTTATTTAGGAGACAGTCCCTTCTCCTGTTGGGAAGTTTTATTTTGAATTTTGCTGGGTTTTCCTCCTCTCAACCTCTCAAAAGTTGAGTAACAGGCTTTAAATTTTGTCTGTGAAGATTTGAGTTGATGGAGAAAACATCTGTAAGTTTTGAAGCAAGTCATAAGGGGTTAACATGAGATGTGAAAAAGATAAACCATCCAACTCCAGTAAAATCTTGTAGGAATGATTTGAAAAAAATGGTAGATAAAATATGATTTATTAGATTCAGGTAGCTGATATCTAGTTTTCCAAACCAAAATGTTTTTAACCTAATATTCAGATAAAATTCAAATATTAGTAATGATAGAAAAGTATTCATATTGTAGTCAGAAGCAGTATGTTACATTTGAGTATATGCTGTGTTTTGAATGTTGTTTATTTTTATGTTTTATTGTAATACTGTCTTTTATTTTGCAAACCCATGAAACCCGCAAAGCAATAAGGCACAGTCTTTACCGTTCTCTAACTAGGGATAAAAATAGAACACTTCATCTAAAGTGGAAGGTCATTACTCATAACTGAGCTCTAAACTATTTGTCATTGGTCAGAAAAAAATGTAGCTGCTCTGCACTCTTGACCCGGTAAGCGGTAGCTTACTGCTTAAGTTGTTTATTCACGGAAAATATTTATACATATAGAATAAAGGCTGAACAGAAACTTTGTGATGGAGTAAGGGTAAATCTCATTCTTTCTCCAAAGTATTTGTGAAGTAAGAAAAATTCAGATTTATTTCATCCTTTCAACCAATCTACAGCTCTCCTTTGCCACCTTCCCCTCTAGTCTTTTTAAGCATGCAAACACCACATATCACATTGGGTATTCTTAGCAAGGACTTCATCCTTTGTTGACTAGGTATGGATAGCCCTAATGCTAAGCCTCTGCCAATACACAGGAGAATATTCTGTTTTATTTAAAATTCACATACCTTCTACTGTAGCTTGTTAAGCTCCACCCATAAACTTTTGGGGTTTTTTTTGCAATCTTCAAACAAACATCACAATGAACTCTTTATTTCTGAGCCCTGTAGAAATCTCAGTAGGATACACAGGAATTTGCCTTTAATTAGAGCTTCTAATAGAAATGTCAGAAGGGGATGCAGCTACCTTAAAGCATAACAGAAAATTAACAGGTTTTTTAACTGCCGTGTTTCTCAACAACAGTCTCTTTTTTATGTTGAAAGACGACGTAAATCAGGCCACATCACCAGGAAAAGACAGGAACTCCAATGTTACTCTCACATAGAGTCAACTTAAACCAAACTTTTTCTTTATTACTTTTTTCTGGGTTTAGGTTGAAGCTGTAACTTTTGAGAAGTAGCAAGAGTGCTAATTACTACATATTAAATGCAAAGTTCCAAATTACCTCCTTGCATTTTTAATAGTAACCCTTTTGAAGTGATGTACCAGTAACGATCATACTAAAATGTGTATTTAAGTCAAATAATCTAGTACAGATTCAAAAATCAAATAAGCCCTTCTCACATAGTCATTTCAAATTAAGTGTGGTTATTTAAGTAAGGAGAGAGGTCTTAAAAATGACAAGAAAGATGCTTTGTCTCTTGTTTACATCTGTTCTTTATAAGGCCAATTGAAATACTACCATTTTCCCATTGCAAATAGTGTATTACACTTAGAGAATTTCCATTTCAATAAAGGAGCTACTTGTGAAAGGAAATAGTGCCCAGTGTGAGGGCAGAGGACACACTCATCCCCTATGTCTACACTGGTTTATTTCCCAGGGGCTACCATGGCATAGTTCCCATTAGTAGTTGCAGAAGATGGTCATGTAATGTAGATAAAATCCACAAGTAGGATTAATCTCATCTAATTTTAGGATGCTACAACATAGATATTTACATCTGAACCACACATTCTGATGCACTCCATAGTCTGTGGAGAAAAATAAGTCCCTTCAGGGGGTGATTAATTTCATCCAAAGGAACACTGAAAMTAGGTGAGGTGATCCACACCCTGGGAAGGCCTATTTCTCTCCATTGACTGTAGAGACAATCTAGACACCTTAGCTCAAAAATGGACATATGCAATGTGGACATTAAGCTTAGATGAGATGAATCCCAATTCAACTGAGAACCTCACTGTTTTGTCTAGACCTACTTGGACTGACCTTCCATTATTTTTCTCAAATAAGAGCTCCGGTTTCTGGTGCTATGTGATGAATTAATTTGGGAGCAAAAGTATACAACAGGCAAGTACTATGATTGCTACAAGACTGAATTACATGAAAGAAAGCACTCTCTGATATGAGCAGATATCTCTCTGATATCTCTATGATATGAACTCTGGAGGACTAATAGCAAAGATTATGAAGATAAATGCAAGTGATGATAATCTACTTTATGACAATTTCTCTGAAATAACTGACTGTAGTGACTATTGTAACAATAACCAAAATTGTCTGTACTGATTGAACCTATACACAGGGGTGTTTAAGGTCCTAGTCATGGTACAACCCATGATGGAAATGCAAAATAGTTTCATTTGCTCCTGTAAGACATGCAGTATTTGTGGGCAGATAGAAGTATCTGTCATGGGTCTTTATTCTCTACTGTAGTATTTTTAGTTAAAGTATGATAAACAGAAGGACCTGGAATGAAGTCTGTTTCACCTACTGAATATGAGTAAGAGTGTCTGAATAGCTGAAACATTGTAAAATAACCTTTTAGTAACCTCTAATGGCAATTCTGGATTCTCAGTAACTCCTATGAATTAGTGACACCACAATTCAGGCACTGCAGTAGTACTGCGTTGCACGTACGCTGCAATGACTTGTGAATCGGTACCAGATTCATTGATCTGGAGGTATAAATATAAACATCTATACCTAGAGAATTAAATAATTGAATTCATTGGGCCTCTTTGTTTGTTTGTGTGTGTGTGTGTGCGCGTGTGTGTGTAGAACAGATGAAACACACCAAAACCACTGAAAAGGAAATGATAGGAATGCAATGGGATGAACTTATCAGTCAGTTTCTTTAATGAGCATCCATTTCCAAAATACTGCCTTTGAAAGAACTGCAACTTCACCACAAGTTTTAAATCTAACTTATGTCTGGCCCCTGACTTGGGCACAGAACTACCTGCTTGCAGGTGCTTGGGAAGAGAAAGCGTGGTGAAGATAGAATCAAAAGGTATTAAAAGTAGGTTGGTTAAAGATTAAATGGTGTATTTCAACATTTTCAACAAAGTACATACTTGACCATATTATACATTAGGAAGCCAAGCTGGTTTGTAAACACTTTTTGTCTCATGTAACTTCTTTACTGGTAATGAATCTTTTTAGCTCCTTCATACTGCTTAGTACATTCCACTGCTCAGGTTGCCTAAAGCTGAGGTTCATTTCCTTGAAAGCATCTTCTTTTAAACCCATCCGACTTTGATAATTTCCTTTTTAATAAAAGCTGTTTCTGGCTATCTACAAGTACAAGACTGAGTAAGGTTATCCTTGCATACAACTTTTGTCATGTTCAAAAATTAATGAAAAGCTAAAAATACTTTTTCTTAAATTTTAAAACATTTTTTAAAATGCACATGGTAAAAATATGCAGCTAAGGACACTTTAAAGCAAAATGAGCACAACAGCTTGATTCTCAAATTTTATATTATTCTGAGAGTCTAAAGAAACCTCTAAGTGGGTATCAATTATATTTGCACCCATTTTCATTTGCTACCTTGCCATAGTTTTAATGTTAAAATCATATCCTAAGGTCTTTTTTCTACCTGCCTGCTAGTCTTCCAGCTCTTTTTCCTCTCACTGTTTGATGTCATCTGGCAGGGAACATAGGGAAATACTCCCATGTTTGTGTAATTAAGCAAATCATGCAAATATTCAGCACTTGTGTATTGATAGACATATTAAAATGGGAAAACTTGGCAATACATTATGCTGCATAAAACATCTGAATTTTGATGTTATCAAACTTCTATCACAGTGTAAAACCCAGGGAACTTTCATTGCCTGAGAAAAATGGGAGGTGTCTCTCAAGAACATTAGCAAATTACCTGATTTTTTTTGTTGTTGTAGATTGATTTTTATTTATGCATCACAGTCCAATTTTCAGTCCAAGCTTTCAGCTTTTACATCTGGAATCCTATCTTATTTTTCCTGGCAATTTATTAGTAGTGTGAAATTGTTGACACAATTCTCTGTGGGTGAAAAATTGCTCCTACTAAAGAGTAGGTTTGAGAATCAAGCTTCTGTATGCATTGATTACTATAGAGCACAATGTGGTATAATAGGTGAGAACAAACCATGGTTATAAAGATCAAGTCTATTGTAGGTACAAAAGCCTATTTTATGTACATTAAAGAGCCTTGATTATTTAAAGGCATTTGCGCTGTTGGTTATTTTACACAGGTTATTTACACTGTTGATTAAATTGCTTGCAAAGCAGTCAGATTTCCATACACGAGTAGTCTAACAGAAATATTATGCAGCCAGCAATTTGCCAGTTGTCTGTTGACAAAGACAGAGAGTAAGCCACTTACTACTGTTTTTATACAATGAATCATTTTTGTAAAAATGGAGTAGTCTAATGAAAATTCAAATGTATTGCTTCTCTCGATTCAAAAAGAAATCCAAGCACTTCATATACTCTGCAAATAAGCCTCATTTGCCACGGTGTATCAACTAACAAGCAATTTCAGTTCTGCATGCAGATTTTAAATAAAATTCTCAAAATTTAAACAGGTAGTTTCATTTCACTTCCATAAACAGATACTTTCAAAATATTTAGACATCTGGATATATTACTGTTTAAACTGTTTGTTCTAAAACGTAAATAGGTATCTCAGTGTTTGAGTTACCACCTGGTGTCTTTCTCATTTAAGGGGAAAACATAAAAAAACACTGGGATAACTGGAGTCAGGAACAATGCTTACACAGCATGTCAGCATCTTTTATTGTGTCTTAATTATTAGACTACTTAGAGGGGAACTGTGGGTAGACTGGCTCTACAGGAGAGGTGAAGTGCCTGGTCTCAGTGAAGTTACTAGTTGCTTTGCTCAGGGTTTTGCCAGGGGTTCTGTGCTCAGCTAACATAATCCAGAGCAGTGCCACTGTGGAGGAAGGTGTCTCAGAACTAGAAACAAGAGCATAAAATGACTAACCTTACAGAAGGGTTCCTGCCCCTTTGCATGCCACAGTGCTTACCAGGGTACCATGTGTCAGACCCATCTATAGGACTGAGCCTTACTAATTTTCTCTTTTACAGCATTCTAGATATTGATGCTTTATTGCCACTACTGCCTCTATAAATGGGTACGATCTTTTGAACATCTGGTATGCGCTATTGCTGCAGAACACTTTGGGATTATTGTCTTCCCTACTCACCACTGTGACCACACCATGCCATTTCCACCTGTCTGGTGCATGTCTGGTTTGTTGCACGTAGTGCACACATCTGTTATATCGCATATTTAGTTACTTGAATTATTACAAGCTGCAAATGTTTTCTAATAGGTAAGTATTTATACCTAAAATTATATTCTCTTTTTTGCACTATATATTTAGAATGTAGTCTAGCTCTCTGTGAAGTTAATGGAAACTGGATCAGGTCCTGATCATAAACATTTTTTTCATGTGCCAGTTGGCAGAAATATTAAATATAATCAGATTTCAACCATATTTATGTATTAGTGAATTGGAAAAGATTTATGGTATATTTAGAAAATAAATTTAGAAAGGATTAGAAATTTCATGTTTAATTTCATCTGCTTCCAAAAGAAGAAATCTATCTGAAAAGAATTGTGTACTCAAAATTATTATTTTTAAAATTTTCTCTTTCCCAATATGCTTTCTGTAATTTACTGTATATTGTGAGAAATCATTCTTTTCTCTCAGTTTCACAAGGTCTTTCACACAGCATGAGAGAATACAAAGACTTTGAAAAGTGGTTATAAGATATTTGAAACATGATTGCAAGCCCACAGAAATTGGCACAAGCATTCAGACATAGATATAATACTTGAAACTGCTTTTGAATCAGTAATGGGAATTGACTGGATTATCAATTGAATGTGCCTTTTTAAAAAAAAAAAAGTTATATACATCCAGCAGTTCATTCTAAATGAACTTGCTTCATCACTTTCATGGCACTACTCTAGTCTTTGGCAAAAACTGCACTGAAATAGGGAGCTGTATTTTCAACCTATATATATAGTATGTATTATATATATAAAATACATATAGTATATATAGTATATATAGTGTATTTATAGTGTGTATATATATAAAGAAAGTATGTATTTGTCCTCAGAAAGATTAGCTCGTAGGAAAAGTAATTTTGATTTTAAGATCAATTAATAACTCGTAAGAGATAAAAGAGTATCTGCTGTCAAGGGTATGCATTTCCACTTATGAACCGTAGGCCTCCACAAAGTGATGGAGAATGAAATACCCTTGCTAAGCAATGAAATTTCAGTTAAACACAGCATGTAAACAGAATTGCATTCCTGCCCAGCAAATCAATTAAACATGTGCTGAAGTTAAGTAGATGCTCTAGTATTTTGCTGAGTCAAGGTCCATGTAAAGAATTACGGCTCTGGATGAATAGCAAGTTGTTTCTTGGCAAGGGTTGTATTGCAGTTCAACTATCTGCAAACTTAGAGACTGCCTTTTTAAAAAGAAGGTCACATCATTTTTTTGTGAGAAAGAATAGAGGTGTGGTCTTTTGTTTTAGAAAAAAGTAATCAGTAGATACTCATGTTTTTCCAAATGCATTACATACTGATTGGTTGTTGCTGTTCACTGTCACGACCAATGCTATTGGTCGAGCCAAAGTATATGTTTTTTTTTCCATTAATGTATGGGTTTTATATATATATAAAATACAATATCCATTATATCATTCTTTTATCTAACTTCAGATATATTAGCATAGAATATCAGAAATAAAATGATAGCTGGAATCTTTTTATCATAACTAGAACTGTGAAAAAACACATGATGAACTGTGTGCCTTACAGGAAGAAATATATAATAATAGCTGCTGTATGTGCAGAGGGGAAATGAACTTGAGCATTGTCAACAAGACACTGTGGCCATGTGCTCAGCTTGACTTTTCAGTTTTCAGAAATAAGGATCAAGGAAGTTGTGTATTCATGATTTATTATCAGGATTCTTCAGATCCTGTCCCCTGAAAGACCACATGGTTCTTTGACCACACTAAATCTACCTTTTAGAGATATTTGTGTACCTTGGGATTTGTTCATTTTGTGGGTAATGGGTGGTGTGTGTAATTGAAATATCGAAAGCTTGTTTACTCTGTGCTGTTCTGTGTATATGTGTAACCCTATTTCAGAAGGTTGCATGGTTTATGTATTATTGACTTTTAGTCCTAGAAACAGCACTAAAATGGCTTAAAGAGGAAAAAAATTCTGCTTGAATAAGTTAAAAAGAGAATTTTGGAAAATGTAAATAATCAGCCTTTATTCCTTTTTATTAAAAAAAAAAAAAAAGATCCCACAAAAGTACTCTGGCTTGTGCTTTCAAGGTCAAATCAGGAGAGCAAAGGTTTTCTGAAATGTATGTGTTCTAGTATATTTATTTTTCAATTATTCTTTTTCATTTTTAAAAGTAAGATTATTCCTGCTCATTTCTTGTTCTTGGATTTTGTAAAGCAGCAGCAAACCATATAATGCACTGTATATTTTTGAGAGGGAAGTATTATTATTTAGATGTCTAGCTTGAGAATATTTATCACTGTGCTATTGAAGAAAGACATGCATTCTCCGTCAACCCAGGGTGTGTGTGTGTCTTTCAATTAACTTTACCTGAGCTACTAGCAATAAGGATAGAATATCACAATTAAAATTTGAAGTCTGTGTCAATGTTTGTAGTAATTTGTGCACAAAAATGAGTAAGGTGAAAGATCCTGGATTTCTAGGTCAATTCATGCAACGTGTATGATTTTACAAACATCTATAATGGTGGTGCTCCTTTATTGTGTCCAAATACAAAGCTGTCTTTTAACAGAATCAAGAAATAGGTATTATGTCTCTGTCCTTGAGATTGCTGGTCAACATGATAGTCTTTGATATGCAAGCCAGTTTAAGAGGTGCCTGCCTGTATCTACAGCCAATATAGCTTGTGGCCTTCACAGTGGGCTGCAACAGCTGTTTGAAGGACAGTGACACAAACATGGACCATTGAAATGACCCAGGCTAAAACTAAACTATTTTGCAGGTTTATTTTTAATCCAGGTCACATCTGATATTGATTGATCAATCTATCTATATGTGTATTGAATATATATAAGAGGAAGTATGTATGTGTTTGTATGTATTTTATAACAGATGTTTGTTCCTGTATGAAAAGTTCTATGTCAGAAGATAAGCACTATCAGCTTCTACAGAAATATTGAGAATGGCAAGGTCCTCAGCATCTCTGGAAAGAGTTTAGGGCCTAGAAGATTTGTCTGGTATGTCTAATATAAAAATTGCTCTGAAAATTTTCTAGTAACATTAGTGATTTTTAAGGCAATACTTTTTAGTCATTCTTAACATATCACTTGGCTAGTAGAAGCCCTCTGTGGATCATCATGAAAATTAATTCTTTTATAAACCCCCAAAACTAATGTAAATCATCTGCCAGAAGAAAATGGCTTTTATGTTAACCATTTGTGCTTTGCAACAGCATAGAAAGATCTATCTGAACAGTGTTGCTTTCAACGTATCTGTTGCTTATTTGCTTTGATACTGTGGTACCAACATTTCAGTAGAGTCTACAGAAGAAAGTCTCATTTGTAGCTTCCTAAGAAATACTTAATTTACTTTTTAATGAAGTTCATTACTTAAGACTTTGTATGATACAGTATTGCTGGGAGCTGGAACCTGACCCCACTTTGCCTTTTCTTTCTTCACACATTTGCTTTTATCATGTCAGTTTTACTCAAGTGACACTGAAGTATGGAGATTTTTCCAATCTTTTTTTTTTTTTTTTTTTTTNTTTTTTTTTTTTTTTTTTTCCTTTCTTTTCCCAGAAGGAGCTTATCAGTTGCAAGGCCTAGATTGTGAATGCAAGCTTTGACGTTAACAGCCCCAGTGCCTTTCTTCTTTATTTGGGGCATTAAGTTCAATTACATATTCGAAGTATCTGTTCAGTGCTTTTGCTAGAATTTTTCAATAATTAAAATAACTGAGCTTTTTTTAAGTACTCTTTCCTCAGTGTTTCAATCTTAGTAGAGATATGACTCAGACCAAATCTTGTTCTTTCTATCAATTTCACTGATTTCAAATCTCTTTATTGGTGTTCTCAGGCCAGTATGTTTCAAAAGCAGTACTTTAAGAAGTTTTCTGAAAACACATCAGCCAAAAGAATGTTTACTGTCTTTTGTTTTGTGTGAATAAAATTATACACTATAAAGAAAGAACTGCAATTTAGAAATTCTTACTCCATGAAAAATATATTAAGTTCACCCTGATGTTCACTGACCAGTGTAATGAGAAGCAAGCTATAAGTCTTTCAGTGTTTCAAAGGTGTTGTGCTTTATGGAAAAACAATTGCTTCATATGTTTTAAGAGATGGAAAAAAACCAAAACATCAAAATCATTTTAACTGAACTGCATTTGTCCACTAAACCTTTTAACAGGATTTTTGTGATCCATTCACAGAGTTCCCTTAACATGATAAGATAGCTTATTTTAAAAAGAAATTTCAAAGCAGATGGAAGAGTGTGTGTGAGTCTGGAGATACTCTTTTTCCACTTCAAGCTCTCCAAGCAAACTCAAAGCCTAGCCAGTTTGCCTCCGAAGTTCCCAGTTGAGAAAATAAAATCTTGAAAAAATTATGTCTCCTGTTGTTATAGCCAGGCAGATATTTTTTAAACTTAGAAAAGATTATCAAGCTTCATTTAAATCCTTCAGGAAAATAAAAAGAACACAGGGAAAAAGTAGAAATAGTCACAGGAAAAACAAAGAAACAAACAGAGGTGGCACTCCCACTTAAGGGTAGTGGTGCTGGTAGAATAGCCACCAGAGTCTGAAACAAAGGATTTTCTAAAATTATTGCTGCTGTTGCTGCTGGCAATGGGCTTTATTTGCTAATATTTTTCCATGCTATATCTTTGCAAATCTTTTCCAACCTTTGCTACTTCTTCTAGACTTTTGAAAATCACCATGTTTCTGGCTTTTGTGTATTATAAACCTTTTCAACCACATATAATTTTAAAATGTGTTTGATTTTCACATGTCCCAGGCCAAGAGTCAAACAGCCACACTTCCATTAAATAGTACCATGTTCAATAAATAGTGCTTTGGCAATCAGTATAAGTACTATACTGTTGATAGGGTAGAAGAATCTGACCATAAATGAACAGGGTTAGAACATGCAGAGAGGCTCAAAGATGCATGAGTTCAGACTGTACTGAGAAAAATTAGAGATGAGTCAGAAGTGGAACATTCCACTGACACCCACTAGTCCCAATTTCAATGAGTCCGTCAGAACGAGTATCTGAACCTGAATTCCGTGTTTCATCTTGGTTTGGAAAAAAACAAAATCCTACTGATGAGGTTTCACAAAGCCAAACCCCTGACTTCCTCAGCTTATCTTCCATGAAATAACTCTAATGTGGAAACTACTGTTATGTCTAGCATAAGCAGGTGAATATACAATTGTAACTAGTAAGTCAGGAAGCCAGGCATGCAACACAGAAGTGAAAGTATTTTGAAAAGATGAGATAATACATTCAACAACTTCTTAATTGAAAAGCAATSTTTTTGTCACTACAGAACAAGAGCTTTTCAGCTAATGTACCATGAATTAATCTGACTACCCATCCTATGATATTGTATGAGTCCTTTCCATGCCTTTAGAGTGATTGTTTTAAGTTGTTGCAAGTTCTACAGAAATTTCATCTCAGACTGAATCAGTGGTTCTATATTTTGAGGGAGCATAGGGGGTTAAAATTATCTTGGCAGGAGAGTACAAAGAAAGTGCTGTTTGGCTTATATCCCAAGGATGTGCAGTGGCATCAACAGGGAAGGATGCAATGGCAACAGCTTTTAGGACATCAAAAGTGTCAGCATCAGAAACAGCAGCAGCATGAGCAGACTGTGCTGATGATGCTTCTTTCTTGCTCTGCCATTAGAAAGTTGACATGTGCCAACAGTTATCACAAAGTGGAATCCAAATTACCATAGTTATTTCCAATCCTAAGTTTCAGGAGAGAGTTGCCCAGTATTGACAGAGACTGGAACACATCTTTCTGGTTACTAGGTCAGAGCCTCAGCCATCCTGGATCAACGCAGCAGCAGGGACTTCAGTGGAATGACGTCAGTTAATGCCAGCTAGAGATCTGACCCTGTGCTGTATGATCATCTACTCTAACGCCCTCCAAAGACACAAACTAGGTCTTCTTCCAGCCAGAATCAGAGAATAGCATGGTAACAGCTAAAGAGTTAAATCTAATGCTCTGCCTTAAATACAAGGCTTTAAGCTGTGAAAKGCAAAGAGGAAAAAGTATGCAGTTGGCTACTATCTTCTAGGATGAGAGCTAAAATAGATAGGGAACATCCTGTTCCTGCGGAAAGTTTTGTGTAAAAAAGTGATAACTATCTTGGTTGTCATTTTGTTTGAAAAAAAAATCCTTAAAATCTTGGGGAGAGTGGTTGCAATTAAAAAATAATTTTTATTTGCTAAACATTGCTTAGATCTCCCCTGAAGAGTCTTGAGAAAATTGTCTTCGATTAATAATTTTGCAAAAAAATTTAATGGTATTCTTTTGCTATTTAAAAAAAGTTTGATTAAATGTTTCTCACCAGTCATCTTACAAACTTCTATGACTACCTTTAACTCACAGGACGCTTAGGTAACTACATACAGAGATAACCAAGATACTGGAGTTTAACTAGGTATCTCACAGTAGACTGCATACTTTAGCTTGTAGCAAAGAAAAACCAGGTAATATGCTTTAGCTCTTTGACTCCTAGTTAATGCATGGTAACTCAGCAAGGCAAAAATCTACATCTCTGAGCCTCATGTCTTTTTGAATGTAAGTGCTATCACCAGTGAAATTACTTTTGTGATTAGACTGATTCTCTTCAGTGATCTGCATAAGCTGTGGAAGAAGTCAGTGCACAAAACTCTTCATATATATTTAGTTTCCTCATGCAGTCAACTATGTATGTTGATAGCTTGGCCCCAATTAAACCAGTGGAACTTAAATAAGAAAACACAGCACTGCAAAAATATAAAGTAACATTTTGGAAATAGGAAGATTTGCAATTCGGTGATGGCACTACTCAGATAAGAAGTTTCTTAGTAAGGAAGATCTTTTTCCATTACTAGGATTATATTCTTTCTACCAGACCCAAGCATCCAAGATTTTTGTCACAGGTGAAGGATGAAGTAATAAAACAGCTAAAATCAGCACCCTGTCAGGTGACAGATTTGCCTGTTATAAAGTGGCTTTTGCAATAACCTGTAATGTAGTCAGTGGTTGTAGATGAAGTTTTAAAATCAACAGGATAATGTGAAACCCTCAAATATCAGCAAAGTCAAAATATTTTTATAATCCCTCTAAATGTCATGGGAATCATACACTTTGTATGGCTAACAAGAATTATTCTGACACCATGAACTTTTTTGGTAAAAATATATCTGTAGTATTTATAAAACCTTTCAGTGTATATTAATTTTGGGTCAGAACTGATAGCTGAAGATGCAGTTAATATGTATTGGCGATATTTGTGACAAATTCTTGTTGCTGGTGTCTTGGTCCTTGGATGGTTTTTTTGGCTTCTTCTCATATGCACATGTGCGTGCGCACACGCACACACACACACTGGAAGTTCAGGTATTATCTGCATAAGATATGATCTTGGCCTACTGGTGAACACAGTCAATATCAATTCTTTTTTTCTCCCAGCTTTCCTCCCTTCAAATAGAGGGGGGGAAAAAAAAAAAGGAAAAAGGAAAATCCCCATAGTCAAAATGTTGGCAGGCCTGTTTGTGATTATGTTTTGTCAAATACCTGTAAGATCAATGCAGTAGTAAGTAGGTATAAGTAAATCTTTTATTTGGACTGGTGGGGTCCCATTTTAAGCCACTTGTAATTCAAAAATTTAAGCATTTCTAAATCTTTCTGCAGAGGCTAGCTGCAAAGCTGTCATTATGAGAGTAATGAGTGTTTTTGTATTATTCAATGCCCCTCCAATCTCACCTATTAGTAACTCAGAAAAGAGAAAGGAGATATAATAAGCCGTAGGCTTATGTTCAAGTCTGTCCCCAACAGAAGTCTTTCAGTATTTAAAAGAAAATGCAAGAATAATAGAGGAATAAACCAAAAGCAGATTGTAGTGCAGCAGCACATCTCAAAAACCTTGCTCAGTCACTTTAATAAAGTTCAGCACAGGTTCTCTTGCCCTTGCCCAGATGAGTTAGCCTTTCACATGGGTTTGGAGAGTGGGAAGGCGGCAGGGCAGTTAGCACACAACAACAGCAGGAAAAACATAAGAAAGATCCTATTCATAAGCAGTGGTGATTGGAAAGAGTGAGACTTTGGTGTTCGATGGGGTTTTGGTTCAGAATTAAAGAGAAAACTCTAACCAGGTCCAGACATACGTTGTAACCTGGGCACTTTCTTGGAACTGCAGTAAGTTGATGCAGAAACTGAAGTCAGTCATTGCTAATGCAATTATAGAAGATTTAACATGAGAGATTATATATTTGGATAGTCTTTATATAATTTCATCATCTAACTTCATTTTTTCTGTTATTTCCACAAGGAATACTGTACATGCAGACAGTCCCATTTCGAAAAAAGTAAGGAAATCATGCCTGGCTGACCTTTTTCTTACCTACTCTAAAGACACAAGAATTTGACGCAAATATCACATTTGCGCTAACCAAATCAACACTAAATGCTCTGTGAAGTGGATTGAATGTGTTTTTGTAGCTGAATACAGCTTTCTTTGAGTTTCTTTTTGGGGCACATTGCCTTTGGCTAGACTGAGCCCAAGTCTTGATGTTTGCCAGGGTATTTTGTGATTCTGAAGTTCCCTCTGAAGACAGTGTCTAGTCTGTCCACTTCTAAGCAAACAGAAAATAAAAAACCAGGACACACTACATTAAAACCATGAATGTAGCCCACCTCTGAAACAGAAAAAAGTTTACCTGGAGTTGGCTGCTGCAATAGCCTTTCTGTGATGTTTGGAATATGAATGTGAGTTTAACAAGATAACTATTTACTTCCTCAAAAAAATGGGTAATAGTAACTGACCTTCCACAAAAGTCTCTAAAGCCATTTTAGCCTGGAAACTGACCTTAGAGAGAGTGGTACTTTGTGATTACATACCGACTACGTTACACTGATTCCTCTAGTGCTGCATCGGAAGCAGCATTCAAGAACTCGAGTAACAGGAACATCCACACTGAACAGCATTCCTCTGAGTAGTGGTGACCCCCGACTAGTGTATGTCTGTCCAGGCTGTCAACACTTCTGGCTGTCTTTCAGATCAAAAAAGGCACATAGGAGGGTCAAACACTGAATGAAGAAAAATACCCTGGGGAGTTGTGCTCCTAAATGGCTGTGCTGTGCATCTGCATAGCTTTGCTACGTGTGATATAGGAAAGCTTGACATCCCAACCAGTGCCAAGAGGGCAGGGCATGGGGAGGAAGAGAGGAATTTATCAGCTGTGGCCCTTTCTTTCTCAATCAGCATAAATCTACGCCTGAATTTTTGATCTAACAGCCTCCTTTAGTAAGTCTGTAAGATTTCTAATAAAGCGAGACCAAAAATGTACACTTGGGTGTTAGCTGTCAAATTGCACTGATTCCCCTCAGATATAATTTGAATATAATTTTGTGGGCCAACTTATGCCATTAATTGTACCAACACACTGGTCTTAGATTGTTGCCTTAGTAATATCAGCATCATGGCTCATTATAATGGAGATACCCTTATGAAAGACATTTCTCTTTTATTTTCAAACAGACTGAAAATTAGTGAAACCACAGTTGTGTGGTAAGCCCACCAGATGTTGCTAAAATTTATGATTTAGGATAGGACTGTATTTTTGGTAGCCGAGAGTAATTAAGCAGGTACTTGTCTGACTGTGTTGGTTTTTCAATGCACTTCTACAGGCTAGAAGAACCTCACAGAAACAAAGAGGGAACCTTTGGTTATGTGTTCATGAACAACTCAACCTACTCCATATTTCCCAAAAGTGCAAAGTGCTTTACAAATATCTGTATGTAAAGGTCTCTACCTTCCTGATAACTGAAGGCAGTGCTTTAGCTCAGCTCTTTAGGCTGGAATCCTAGCATTATACATAATGCCATATAGACAGACATAAAATGTAGCCAATACTCATATCCTGGGCAGCAGGTCTCCTGATTGTAGTTTGTTCATGAGCAAATCATTCCTGGAAGCCAAAAATATGTAGATCAGCTGCCCTGTAAAACTCTATTCCAACCAGATCTTTAAATAACCAAAACTCTACATGTCACTTGGAAATACTGGCCTGTCATCAGAAGGTAGCAGGATCACAGCAGCAGGAGCTTGAAGTGTGAGGGAAATCCCAATGAGTTGGGTTTTTTTAATAGAAAAGGGAAAACTACACAGGTATAAAGTGAGGTGAAGGCTACGGCAGCCTTTCCCTTGCAAGCAATAAAATGCCAATAGCTTACCAGTAGCACTATCCCGGCTCACCCCCAGCCCGCAGCCAATACCGCTTATGAGTTACAATGCTTAAAATCTTCTGCCCGCCCAGAATAGCAGATGCATGAGAACTGAAATGTTTGCGAATAGAGTATTGGCTGTTAGCATTCACAGAATTATTATTTTCCCCTTCCAACAAATTAAAGAGCATTGTGTTTTGGGAAATCTGGTTTGCCCAAGAATGGTGTTGTGGTGTTTCTGTACTGGTTGTGTAAGAGTGATTTAATTATAGCAATTTGCACTCACAGTCTTTTGGACAATGTAGTAAGCACTGAAATGATACATCTTACTTGGAAGTCTAAAACCTTCCAAGGCATGTGAAGAGCAATCATAGATTACCGCTCCTCTTATTCAAACTGACGAGGAATCTGTCAGATGAGCCACAAAAAAAAGTATAGGTGGCTGTTTCAGATGGATCTTTGTCCACACTGCTGTGTTCACTGAACAGGCAGGACTTTTTTAGTACAGGCACCACTGTGCATTGAGTTGCCTAATAGCATCAGGACCAGCAGTGCTTCATGCCCACAAGGTCAAAAAGCACGTGTGGCTACTGTGTGAATCTCTGCACCTTGTCATTTAGCTCACAGTAGTTGCAACTTATGCATTATGTTTGGACGTCAAAGAAGGTCTCTCTACTATTTTTAGGAGATGCATTGGACGTAGTAAGGTCAACAGGCTGATGAGATCATCGTATACAATTCTCTCTATATCTCTCTAGATTAAAATACACGATCTAGGTGCAATGAACCTGGATAAGATGCAACATTGTTGTTTTGATGAAAGTGAGGTTTTAAAATGCACCTTCTCAGATCATGTTTCTGCTGTTGCGTTCAATGAACCGCATCTTTAACTGGTGGTGATACATTAAGGATATCTTCAAATTTGCATCGCTGTTTGTCATCAACAAAAATTACTGTTTTTTTCACTGCTCTGGCACATCTTCAGTTAGGAAAATAGAAGCCTAATGTGATATTTTATAACGCTGTAAATGCTACTAGCATCACTACACACAGAACCTTTCATTTCACATGTTAACCCCAATCAAATTCTTATATTTTAACAATTACTATGGGTCAGTAACAATCGATAAGTATTGTGATTTTCATTATGAATCTCATACTTTTGTGCTAAGCACAAATATTTTTAGACTAATTACATTCTAGAATTATAAACACATTTAGGATTAATATTAATATTATGTAGTACCAATTACATTGTGATCTCCTGCACAAAGAATGTTACATTTTCATAAAGTGTCATACTTATCTAAAGATGAGGCTAAACAATTCAGAAATGTGTACATTGCTAACAGGGTATAGAAGAACCTATTTATGAAATGGTTAAAATGGAGCAAATGGTGTGGACTCAGAATATTCTGACACATGGTTTGAGTTTCACATTTCCTCAGAGGCATTAGCATAATTAGACAAAGTTGGGAAATTATTTATACTGTTCAAAAGTTACGGTTCCTCTCCTGGTGATCCAAAACAGAGATTAACTTTCATTGTCTTTCTTACTCAAAGACAAGAAGACTCATAGAGGAGTAACTTGCTAGTCAGTGACTAACACCGTTACTGTTTTGTAAGTATTTACACATATACATATGTTTGACATTCACGTAGTTGAATATGATCAAGGATTAATTCATTCAAAATTTTCCATTTGTTTTTTTGGGAGATTGGCTTACATATTATTTGTTCACCTCTGAAGGATTTCAGTATTATCGCGGATTCACAGAAGAGTGACATGATACCTGATAGAACATTATACTGGGACATAGCGTGGACCACAGAGTTACCTAAAGCTACTTGAGGAAGCCTGTAGAAAAATAATGAGTTAGCATGACATAACATTCTGTTTTAATACATGTTTCTGTGGATAACCCTTTTCCATGTTAGTTCAAGTTCAGAGAGCTTTTCTCAGATCTGTTGTTGTTCCTAGTCCTTTCAAAGAGGATGTGTACTGAATATTTCGTCAAAGACTGAGTCCTGCAGCTCATTTGTTGAAAGCATAAAAAGGCAAAGCATCTGCATTACATCAAGAAATACATACAATCTTTATTAATGGGAGTATGGCCATTTAAACCTGAGTGTAGGGAGAAACGGGGACTCTGATGGAGCAATATGCATTTGGACAATAGTCACAGAATTATAGAATATAGAATATAGAATCATTAAGGTTGGAAAAGACCTCTAAGATCATTTAGAGCTCTTAGAGACCAGAAGAAATCTTAATCCAACTCACTGAACTGAAGCAGGCTCACAGGCACCTGGACTATCCACATTTGTTGTTTGCCTAGTCTTTTCTTAAAAACATTTGGACAAGAATGATTGTACCTTGTCATTAAGTAACCCATTCCAGCATTACACAGCCCTGATAACTGTTTTTACATGTAGTTTCATTAATATAACTAGGAACCGTGCACTCAAAGATGTGTTTGAAATAGGTAACAAGGCAAGTCATGGAGTCTCAAATAATTCTAAGAAAAACATATTTCTTATAGTCAGCTACTACTTGCGTCCTAATCAAAGTGCCCGGACAGCAGTAGCAGTTTTTCCCTTCAGTTTACCCAGTATAAAGGAAATGGAGTTATGAGGAAGCAAATTAGTTGTATTGTAATTCTTGGATTGAAATCTGGTGAGCACTTTTATAGCTTAGCCTTTTTTTTTTTTTTTTTTTTTTTTTTTTAGAATTACTATTTTTTTTTGTTTTTTTATGGAGATAGCATTCATAACATTTGTTTTTT
>JAYKAV010000356.1:17246-42430 GCA_035582835.1 Phoebastria nigripes | reverse complement strand
AGGAAGCAAATTAGTTGTATTGTAATTCTTGGATGGAAATCTGGTGTGCAATTTTATAGCTTTTTTTTTTTTTTTTTTCTTTTTTTCATAGAATTACTATCTTTTCAGGTTGTTTTATGGAGATAGCATTCATAACATTTGTTTTTTACAATGGTGCCAGAGTTTCCACCTTGAAGTGTCTTGTATTATTTATCCAAATGGAGATCTAGCTAGATTTCTAAGTCCTTAGTAAATTTGTTTTTAATTTAAAAGTTTTTTTCCCAAAGTGATCTTATTAATCACATACTAGACTCTTCTATCATGTCTCCAACTTTCTTTATGTAGCTCAGATATCCTAAAATATCCAAGTGAAGAGATTAGCACCTACAGTGTACCGAACAAGAAAAGTTTTATGGAAAACTGTGAAAGATTATCATCTCAAGCGTTATCCCATTTGCCCTAAATACTGTATGTGGTACAACAAGTTCAGATTTGACTTTCTGGTTACAACATTAAAAAAAAAAACTTGTGTGGTTTTTTTTTTTATTAAAAGTATATGTGGCATTTCTTAATAAAAGCACATTTTTGCGAATGATTTTAATTCCGTCAAAGCCCGTATTATTTTACTATAACAAAAGTTTTATAAGAACTTGTTTTGAACTGTTCCCAGTTAATGTTACCATGAACTACTATTGAAAGAATATCTAGTAAGATGTAGCATCTACAGTGTCCCATCCATTACCTCAACAGCAGATTTTTGTAGGCAGTAATGCTTGTTAAGTTGAGCAATGGGAATGATGGATCTGCAGGCTCAAGGGGGTTAATGTTGACAATGAGCAATTATTATTTTTGACAAGAATACCAAAGGGTTTCAAGATGACTATTCTAACTGAAAGCAGATTATGACTTGAGTTTTATTACTAACTGTCAAGCATAGCTGTCAAGCATATAAAAGTGTGATATAAAGGAAGATCATTTTATTATAGTAAGAGACAAAGCAGAGATCGAATTGATGACCTTTTTTGTGGGTTTTTTTTCAGTTACCCACAGGAAGAAGGAGGCAGAGTCCTCAGCATCTTAAAAAGGGAAATGGGGGGAGAAAACATCCGGGAGAGGACACTTTCCTACAGATAAAAAACCTGACAGCAAAAAGCACAATATGATTTTAATGAAGTCAACATATGTGGATGTCTGTGGGTACTGGTGTGTGACTTCCGTGTCTTTCTTGTAGATATAATGTAATAGTATGGGGGTGGGACAGTGTGCCTCAACAACCTTCCAGGGAGCAGTTTTCTGCCTGACTGATAATCACAGCTACAAGTGATTTTTTGTTTGGTCTTTAGCCGAGATATTTTCCCCTCTGGTCTGTTGGTATGTGTTGTAATCTTGATCTTAGAGATGCTGGTCTTTGTCAGAGCTATTATTCAGACCACACTTCTCTGATGAAAGACAGAAAATATTTACTAGAGGCAGCTCCACCTCTCATTTGTTTTATGTGTGGCTGTGACAATAGCTGGTAAATTTTGCTTCTGCTGAGAAGTAACAACCTTCTCTCTTGACCAGGGCTCAAGTGTTTCTTTGGCTCCTTATTTATCACATTCACTGAAATACCAAAGGCAGTTCTGATCAAAACAGTTGAACTGAAATAACCCAGAATTTCATGAAGGTTTGAATCTAGAACCAAATTTCGTTGCTGACCTTAGCTGTAGAATGGGGGGCAAGTAGAATCCCTTGTTAAAACAGCTTTTGCAGATATTACAAGGCAAAGACAAACTTCGATGCTTTGCTACTTGCTCAACTTATCTTTACATGGAAGGGAAGTCATCTGCACTCTTCTGTGGGCGAATTTGAGCAAGTAAAAGATGCAGGAACTCAGGGACATAAAGCATAACATAAAAGAGTGTTAGAACTTCTTTGAATGGATACAATGATTAAATTTGTTGTGCCAGAGATTGTGCTGACACCTTTTGATTCTGTTCCATTATTCTGCTGGAGACCCCAAATCTCTTCTTCCTTGTTTTTTTTTTTTCTGCAAACAAATGGAAAAAACAGTCTGTAAAAAAATCCTTTCACATAATTACTGATTTTTCTGACATTTAAAGAGGCATTTCCTAGTTACAGAAAATAAAACTAAATTGGCAAAGCAAGCTGAGAAAACAAAGATGGTGTCTTATAGCCACAAAGATGTTTCTGAGTTTTTCAAAATTGCGAGAGTCAATATAAYGTGTACTGAAGATGCCATGAATGCTTTTTGGAGAAAATCAAGGCATTTTCACATTGGTTGAATTTATGATGAAAATAAAGCAGGTATATCATGGTAAAGAGCAACATGCCCAAAGTTTTTTTATTTACTGCTATAATTTTCAGATAATTCTTTCATCTACAGATGCATAGTACCTCAGACTTCCCTCAACTGCTCTTTCAGATATGTTATGTAGGAACTGATCATAGTAGGATCCTTTAAACCCACACACACACCATACATAAATCTGTTTGTTCAGTCTAGGCCCAGAAGAGCTAGGGGGATCTACAAAGCCAATTTCTTCTCATTTATCCTGAGTGGTAAGGTCAGTTCAGCTTCTGCCATAAGTTACAGCAACACTGGATAATTCTCATTAGGACCATTACAGTAGTCTCTGTGAGACCTCTATCTCCCAGAAACCATAGCTGCCGAGAACATAAATGGAACCAGTTGCTCCAGGGTTCCTACCAGATTCAAAAAGTTCAGTGTGAGAGGAATGCCGGGAGGTGCATTGCCTGATATTACTGAGATTATGTTTGAAAGCATTCATGAACTGTGCAAAAAATTCTGCTTTTATAACAGTCAGCTAATAAATATCTTATATGTTCCTTGCGTGCTGATTTCTACATCTAGTCCTTCCTTGCAAAGGATGCTCAGCACTGTCCTCTTATAACCTTTGCCTCATCTTTAGTTTGCTTATCCATCTCCTCTGGTAGCTCAATGAAAGTATACTATGCAGTCTGGAATGTGTAGTATAACCATATTTTCAACTGCAAGACAATGTTTAAAAATCCAGTTCAGAAGGGTTCAACATTTTTTAGAGGGTTACATAGTTTCCAAACAGGAAAGCTAGAGGTAAGGTGTCTGTTGCTCATTGACCTGCAATGAAGAAAAGTGCTCTGGTCTTTCAGTATGGAAGATGGTCAGATATCTTTAGTGCTTCCWAGACACCATAATGATGATTTTGCAGGTCTCAAAGACATCAGTGATCATCTGCTTGGAAGTTTCTGGTTGAAACATAAAACTTAAATAATATTTTTAAGTTTTTCCATCTCTTGTCATGTGGAGCATATTCTTGCTATGCAGAACAGGCTTCAGATGCCTCAGTGCCATCTTTCTCCTTTTTTTAGGAAGGTGCAGAGGGCTGTCAACAGGCTTCAATTGCTCACAGAGGAAAACAGCAAGGACTAGGCTGAGGGGGTTCAGAAGAGTATGGTCTCACATTAGATGAAGGCAGAATCATGGCATGGTCTGTCTCTACCTCATGCAGGTAAGTGGAGGAAGAATGGACTTTTGCTGCAGTTCCTGGGTAAGATGACATATTTTATTCTGTGGTTGGATAGTGAAAGGTATAATAAGGCTTTCAGATCAGACAGGCTCTGGAGAATCTTATTATAGGTGATCCTGAATTCCTGATTATGCTAAAGATCCTTTCAAGAAGGCACCCCACTTCGTAAAACTAAATGGAAGAAATTCCCCAACTCTGAAGTCTGTGGTCTTTTTTACCTTTGCCCAATGGTACACTTAAGGAAAAAGTGGTAGAACATTAGATAAATTCCTTAGATTTTGATACAATAACATTTCCTCTCTCTTTCTCTCAGCATACATCCATGTGCATGTGCGCACGCACACGCACAGACACACACATACATATCTATCTGTCTATATATAATCTTAGGCGGAAGCTCATGTATAGGGGAAATTCTGGGAATAATTAAGAAAAGGATACTGCATGCTCCAGCAGACGGAATACATCTTTTTCATTTAAAGCAGTTTTTTTTTTCTTTACCACCAACTTGCTGCAATTAGGAGGTTGTTGGAGAGATATCAATTGAGATTTGGGAACTGTTTTCTGGAAATGTTTTGAATTAAAATCTAATTGGTAGCTTTCTTTGATAACTATTTTATTGTTGGGTGCAGCTAAATGGAAATCAACCACAAAGGGAACTCAATTTTGTTTGTCATTAATTTTAACTTGATTTCACAAATGATTTACATATACGGTATTTTCCCTATTTGTTCTGTACTGTTCTTGAACTCCTGTTAGCAGCCCTTAGACTTATGTAGTGTCATTTTCCCATTTATTTATGTTACTTTAAAATACTCTGCATTACCTTAAGTATGGGTATCAGCAAAATGGTGAAGAAGCAGTAAGTGGACCAAAGTGAAACTTCCTGCAGTTTATGAAAAACTGTGGAATTAGTGGCCCTGAGGACTAAATTTCATTGGTTTTACCTAAGACATGTTTGAGTGTTGTGGTCAAAGGAAGGTAGACCTACACTGCAAATATATGATCATAACAAAGCAAAATTTTGAAAAGATCAAATTACATAGTAACCATGTGAAAAGTCAAGGGTCAGATACACAGTCAAGTTACCCCAGTTAAACATGTTACCAGGAGGACATGAACTGAACCATGGCCGTGTGTGATCACTAAGCAAATGTAAATGTGAGCTAATTCAATGTACCATATGAAAAAGGTGAAAGATACCTGTAAATAAGTATTGGAAAGATTAATGAATAATTTTATGGAGGGAAAATGGGGTACAAGAATCACAGCAGAGATGTAATTTTACTAACAATGAATGCCAAATAACCTGGGCATGCAGGACCCAAGCCAAAGCACACTTGACCGAGTCCAATTGACTCTATGGACTTTGGACCATGCCCATGGAATGTAAGAGAAAACAGACATTTGCGGAGGCCAAAATCCTTACAAGGGAGACATAGCTGATATTTGTCTGGAATTAATTAAGACTGTCATTAGTACCAGACAAAGGCAGGTATATAAGGGTTTGCTCATTGTGGAAACACTAATATTGAAAGCTTTTTCTCTTGAAAATTGAGTTAACAGGCAAAAGTACAATAGGGGTTTCTTTGAGTGTTTGCAGCTGAAATACAGTGCTACTTAACAGCAAAGAGGAGGATAACATCTTGCTAAATCACTGTATGGGAGCCTAGCATCTCCCCTCTTCTGATTGATTTAGGAATAAAATGGAGTTCACTTAATGGGGCATGACAATGGCAGAGATGTACCTTTCCCATGAGTCCCAAAGCAGAATCACAGTACTGCTGCCCAGGATACTCCACCAATACAGGAGAGTTGGCAGGAAGCTGAGATGACACTGTGCATTGCAGTTTCTTAAGTAACAAAACAGCTACACCTCCACTGCCTCAGTGTTGTGCATGGTGCTGCCTGAAAGCCTGTTCATAGTTGTAGTTTGGTTCCTGCTGTCACAAACTTTTGGCTCTGCAAGACATTCATTCATGTTAGGTTGTCTCCCTGCTTTATTTGGGTTATTTGCATTGTGGTTCCACTCCAAAAAGCGTTTATATAAAAAGGCAATCTCCTCTCTTAGCAGATGTGCCCCTCAAGTGCTTTAAGTCAAAGATGTTACTGACTTTGGTGACTCAGATATTTCTCAAATTCTTTTTAACTGTGGTTGCATTGCAAAGGGAGACTTGATTTATATGTCTTCTATACATCATCAGTATACCAGGCTTATATACATGAAACTGAGGCTAGAAGTTGACCATGAAACCTCTCTTTTTCTTTTTTAATACTGATAGTAATGTATAAGAAAAGAGACAAGTGGTTTGAAAATAAAGTATTTTCACTTCTAAAATAAGGAGCTATAATTTGGAAATTGCTGTGAGACTGTAACTATGAACTACAGTCATATGGTTTTTATACTTCTCAGATGGAAATTATACATATCAATGTTGCCTTGCATTAACTTTAAAAATATTTGTCTTTTACAAAATATTTTTTCAGGATGTTTAATTAAATGAAATGGATTTCCTCCAAAGAAGAGATTCCTTTGATAGTTTTATAAATTCCTCACTGTGAACTTCAGAATTAGGAAGATCTCAAGAACTTTGAGATTGGCATTTAAATTGCTTTTTTATATGACTTCTTGCTAATTTTGCCTGTGCTTAGGAAGCATTTTGCCAATATTTCTTGATAGCTATCTTTGCTTATCCAGTGTCTCTTTTGCCATTGTGCATACATAATCACAGGTTAGAAAGGCAGTGTTTGATCAAAAGGGTCATACTGTCAATGAATATCCAGGTTCTTCTCATTATTTTCTGAACAGAGGCTCTTTGCTCCCAGGAGGATGTGATAAGCATTTGTCCGTAAGTTTTCTCGTGGAAAGGTACCACTTAAGTGACAAAAACTGGGGCTCAGGCTTGCCTTTGTTGTAGGAAACTATATAGCAGAGAAAAGGCCACTGGAAAGGTACCCACTCCCAAGAGGTTCTCCCCGAGATTTCTGTGTGCAGACTGCTTTGCAGCTATTGCTATGGTGTGAAGAGTTAGACCTCTCAGACCATTATGGCCAGAGTATGAATAATTCTGGAAATGTACAGAAATGCAAAGAACCCCATGGGAAATAAATATGTCTTTTAATAAACAGTATTGCTGTCAGTTTGATCAGCAATGAGAAAGAGAAGGCATTTCTAAACAAGACAATTTCTAAACAACATTTGAAAAGGTTAAAAAAAATCAGTTGTTGGGCAACTTTGGCCATCTGAGTTCTATTCTAGAAATCTGAGTAAGGTTCTTTAAGCTGTTACTTTATCATTTCACCTTGGACTGTGAAAGACAAATCAGGATGGATGTCAGATTCTGTACAGGTGACAGTTCCATAGTTCTGCAGAAACTTGGGAGATAGGTAGAAAGGACTCATCTTTGCAGAGCTTTTTCACCGACAGCTTTTTAGAAAGAGGGGAAAGTCATCACCAGGCCCCACAAATCCCTGTGTGTGAGGGACAGACAAAGTCTCCATGGCAGAACTCTAACCGGGGCTGGTAGGTAATGACAGGTGTTTGGGAACTCAGAAGATTATTTCTGTCCTCTTCATCGCGCCATCTTTGTAAAATCAGTTCAGGCCTGGAGTCAGTCTCAGCCGGGCGCCAGCTTGCTATCATACTTAATTCCACCAGGGTGTGCCAACTAAACAGACTGCATTCTGTTGCATAGGGATACAACACAGTATTGGAGTGTATAAAAAATACAGTTAATCCTGAGTGCTTTTTTGCTCAATCCATTTATGAAAGTGTATTTTAAGGCCGGTAAAATAATATTGAACATGCACACGACAGAAAAAATAATGTGTATCCAGAGTATTTTTAAGTAAAGGGTTTTAAAAAAATCAGTGCAGACATGCTGGCTTTTTACCTCCTCTTGTTTTAACCTATGACTGATTCATCAGTTGAAGTGTAAAGAAACAGATTTTCTTATGGTAATTGATTCTCAGGGGCTATTAGTGTAAACGTAAATGCTCAACATAGATGTTACGTAGGTGGGTGTTAGAGAGAAAACATAAATTTTCAGCAATATAAGGCAGTCTGTTCATACCGTAGGGTGAGAAAGTGAAGAATGTTAGAAATCAGAGACTCAGAAATACCTCCCAGAGTTGGCTGTGAGTGCAGTCTCCCATTGTGAGTAATTATAAGAAACATACTGTGCAAGAGTCGATTCTGGTCCTTTAGTTCAACAGGCAAAACACTTACTTGAAAATAACAGATTTCAGGTGAGATTTGCAAAAGAGCTTACAAGAGTTAAGCACCTGGCTGCCACTGACCATCTGTGGGAGGTGGACACCTAAATTTTTAGGTATTCCTGAAAACTGTTGGAACTTTATATTCTTCTATAGCCCTGGACTAGAATTCGTTTTTCTTCAAAGCAACTGTGATTTTTTAAACCACAGAGAATAAGAGAACAGCATACAATGAAAGCCCAAGATAATATTCTAGTTGACCTAGCCCATCAAAAATTGTAAGATTAACTCCAAAATATTAGAAGAAATAATAAAAACTGTTGGTTCTTGCCTTCTTTGTTTTTGAACCATTAACAGTTTATGCTTTCCATCTTTTCTTTGGAATTCTAAGAGTTTAAAACATACTTTCTTTTTTTAACAAAGATTAAGATTTTATATCATCACATGACTCCAGAAATCAGATCTTCCAGGGAAGCAACAAATAAATTTTAAGAGTTGTGATAAAGTTAGGAGACTAAATCATATTGTATTTATAATTCCTCTAAATCATCTGGAGAATATAATCTGCATTATGAAGAATATGCTGTCTGTATGAGCTTCTCCCTTGTGCTGCATCTGTCTTGATGGTGACTGCAGGAGGATGGCTCTGACACAATCCTGTCATAGAATCATAGAATCATAGAAACATTGAGGTTGGAAAGGACCTCTAAGATCATCGAGTCCAACCGTCAACCCAACACCTCCATGCCCACTAAACCATGTCCCTAAGCGCCTCATCTACACATCTTTTAAATACCTCCAGGGATGGTGACTCAACCACTTCCCTGGGCAGCCTGTTCCAATGCTTGACCACTCTTTCAGTAAAGAAGTTTTTCCTAATGTCCAATCTAAACCTCCCCTGGAGCAACTTGAGGCCATTTCCTCTCATCCTATCGCTAGTTGCTTGGGAGAAGAGACCGACACCCACCTCGCTGCAACCTCCTTTCAGGTAGTTGTAGAGCGCGATAAGGTCTCCCCTCAGCCTCCTCTTCTCCAGGCTAAACAGTCCCAGTTCCCTCAGCCGCTCCTCATAAGACTTGTTCTCCAGACCCTTCACCAGCTTCGTTGCCCTTCTCTGGACACGCTCCAGCACCTCAATGTCCTTCTTGTAGTGAGGGGCCCAAAATTGAACACAGTATTCGAGGTGCGGCCTCACCAGTGCCGAGTACAGGGGATGATCACTTCCCTACTCCTGCTGGCCTGTCACCACTGCCCAGTGTGAATGTTGCATGTGCATCCTGACACGGGCTATACCAGAATGAATGTGGTCAGCCCCTGCCCTAGGGGATAAGAGGAGGAAACAATCTTTTAAAACTCTTCCCCACCTCACATACAATTCACAGTCCTCTTCAGAAAGGCCCTTAGGCAAAACTCCTAGGCAGTACAGGATCAAACCTGTACTTAGTAGGAGACGTTTTACTTCCTCATTAATTGTTAAGTGTCAGTTCCCAGCAGCAAGCACATTCTAGTATGCTGCCTTTTTATGAAGATGTGAGAACCACAAGGAGTCTGGGATTCTAAATTCCTTTCAGATCCTTTATATAAAAAAAAGTCCAGATGTCGCACAAAACATTTGAAGAACTTTATTTGAAAAACATTTTCTTTCTAAATGGGAGTTTATGCAGAGTACAATTAAACATGTTTTTCTAACTAAACATACTAGTTTGTATCTTGTGGCAGGGAAAAATAAATATGTAAAAATAAAAACAATCTGAGACTCAAAGTTAATCATATTGTGACAGCTGGATTCAGATCCCCCAATGAAAGGACATGCATCTTCTCCTGCTGTAATGCCAGATTCCTAGATCTGCCCTCAGGACCAAGGTCTTCAGACTGAAGCCTCAGTCCTGCATTTTGTAGGGAATACATCTCAAGCTTCTGAAATTCTGCTGGTCACCATTCTTGCAAATAGTAATGCGCCAATCCAGGCAATTACATTGGTGAATGTACCAAGAGAAAATTGCGATGTATCCAGTAAATTCAGGGTGCAGCTTTCAGAACTGAACAATGATTTCTGTATGTAGTTTAGGACACATTATGCTCTCCTGACTTTTTGAGACAGGTGCCTTTCTAAAAGCCAGCCTACTTGAAGGCCCTTTTTCCCCTCTTTTAAAGACAGTTACTGTGTTTGCCTTCTCCAGTCCTGTGGGACTTCCCTCAGCCTTTCCGTATTCCTGAAAATGCTCATTTCTGGTTCAGAGATTGCCTTGACTCACTTTAAAAGAACTTTAAGGTGAATTTTCTATCAGACCCTGCTGGCTGAAATGCATCTAACTCATCTGAACACACTAACTCATGCGTTTCCCATTGCAGACTCTACACATGTCCCTCTATTAAAATGAAAAATCTTGGCTTTGCCGTTAACCTTTTTGATGAAGAATGAATTAAAAAGGGCAGAAAATACTTTAGTCTATTCTATGACACCTACTTTTCTTTCTTTTTTCATGTTAAGTAATGGATGCTTCCTTTCTTCTTTCCTCATTTGTCATGGGTTGACTTTTTTTTTCGTTATCCCCTTTTATTTGTTTTGATACTGATAAGTCATTTTGTCTTCAACTTTCTTGATCTAAACCTTACATGTCAGTCTATTTCTTTATACACATCTTTAGTCATCACTGTTTCCATTTTGTTAGTCTTTATTTTCTTTTGACTTATACTATAGAGGTCCTGAAGCTTCTATATTGCTTTGTTGTATTTCTTCTTTTTYTCCTCCATTGAGCCAGATGGCTACTGTGCCTTTAATATTTAATGTCATAACCACCACTTTCTCTGAAGTCCTATTTTCCATAAAATTTCTTCACAGTCTATCTACCAGATCCCTGAGTTGGTCAGCTTTTTTTTTTTTTTTTTTTTTTTTTTNTTTTTTTTTTTTTTTTTTTTTTTGTAAACCTGCTGTCCTACTCCTGTTACTCTTTGTAAACCTGCTGTCCTACTCCTGTTATTCTCATCACCTTTTTTTCTTGCATATCATGAACACTCTTGCTTTACTATCACATCCATCTTCAGATTTTTGACCAGTCACTCCTTACTAGTTAGAATCAAGTCTAAATTGTTGTTTCTCTGGAACCCTTCTCCACCTTCTGAAACGTGTCTATAGTACATGCCAAAATGACCTGCTTCTGCCTTGCTATTTTGCCACAGATACTTGGGTAATTAAAACTCATCTCCAGCCCCTTTTGCCTTCCCCATTACCATGGTTCTCCCTGTTCAAATAAGTGATATTAATCTCCTTCTTCAGATTAAGTAGTCCATGCTCATCATGAAATTGTTCCCGTCCTTTTCCTGGTTTATCTTTCTCTCTCTCATTCCAGGACTACAAGAAAAGTGTTCTAATTCTTGGCATATATTGAAATGCTTTTCATTTTTCCCCTGCTTCTCCTGCCTGAAACTGTACCATCCTAGATCAGTATTGTCACCCTGTGATGTGTTCATTTCTGACACACCAGTTAAGTGTCCATTTCGTTTCAGTTTATTTCCTATTACTTTTGGCTTTTGTGTATAAGCATAACAGATATTTGTCAGGTTGACCTGATACTCCTTTTTGTCTCTYTTGTGATTCACATTTCCCTCTAGGAGTCACAATATTTTTAGTGATAGATGGACTTTTACCATCACCTTACTTCAAGCCTTCTTTAAAAAGTTCCTAACTAGACTAATAGGTCAATGCCTTCGGATGAATTCCCTGAATTGTCACAGCAGTTTGTGGAACACTGCTGTTGTAGAAGGTAAAGCCCTGGCATCAATATAATCTGTGCCTCAAGGTATTAATCTCTTTTGCTGCTTATTCTGATGGTCACTTCTGGCAGCCACTGGAAGAACCAAAGATTTTATAAACATAGACAAGTTTAATCCGCTCAGGTTCAACTATGCATAGCAGCTCAGACACAGCACCATGGTAATGTGGCAAGGAAGCGTGGAGTGGAGAGGGGAATGGCAACTTCTTAAGCAAGCTCAATTAAAAAAGATTCATAAAGCAACCTTCAACAGTGCTTCAAGAGGTAGGTATTGCCATTCCTAAATTCTTCCTGTGATGATAGCTGAAGATATATGAATGTAATGCAGTGTAAAATGCAGTGTAACTAACTGCCCTTTCCAGCTGCCAAGGGTTTTACCGAGGGGTAATGTCTTATGTTAGGCCATACCCGGAAAACACACAGGTAGTAGCTTTCGGGTACACTGAAATAGGAGGATCTTTCTTTTATTTTATTTTCAGCTATAGTGGTGAGTACATTTCTATAATCAGGCATAGTTTCATTTTGCTATAGCTTGTTCTCACATTAAAAAGTTTCATGTAATAGTGTTACCTCTGGGTCATCTGGTATATCATGACAGTAAGAGACAAGTACAGTGGGAAGTTTCTGTTGAGGCCATTATGTTGATTGGATTTAAATTTTGAAAGATCACTTGATCTCTTCCAGTGTAAGGCTAGATGCAGCTGGCATTTTTTCAATCTACTGAGAAACAAACTCTGAATTTACAGATGACCATCAAGCTGAAAGTGTATTTTGTTTTGACAGAATAGAATAAGAATACTTTATGTAACAGCAACAGCTTATAGTGGGAAAGAGTTTTAAGTAGATAGGAGGATTTAAATATGTGTCATCTTTTAGAGATTATTTAATGTATCAATCTGATGGGAAGCAGCTTTATTTTATCTTAACTCCTATATGCTTCAGTTTTCATTAGAACCACTCATTATAACAATAGTATTTTTATGTTTGGCTCCTGAGATGGTGATGTGGAGAGGATGTAGTACAGAAATACACATGCAGGTTTTATGTTTCAATTTCTCTGTCAATTATTTTTTTATCTTATTTGCATTCATGTTGGCTTTCTGTACAAGCATCCCTTGTACAACTGATGCTTTCTTGTATTGGATTCTATTGTGCTGTCAAGCCTGGTTTAAAACACAGTAATCTCATAGACACTTACAATTATGAACTTCTTCTGAATTCACAAATGTATTAAAGATGCGCAGGTAGCAAATTAGCTGAGAATCTCAACAAACTGCACTTACAGTAAATATCGTACTTTTAGAGAAGTAGGATGCCTTTAAAAGTCAACAGTTGTTTTGGAAGTACTTTGTCACATTTATGAAGCACTGCATCACATTTATGGCACACAGTGTCATGATAAGTTGTCCAAAGTGCCTGTCAGCTTGCCTTACAAGCTGAAAAAAAGGAACAACTCAAAAGATTACCTTAAAGAGTAACAAGCAATCTTCAGAGGTTAGCATATTTTTTTCCTTTTTCCATAAGACTCAAGCAGTGTTGTTAAACTTTCTGTTTCTCCAGTTTAATTTTTTTGCAGTGTAATTTAATGGAAATAGACTATTTTAATTTTCAACCATGAAAAGTTATAAATAAAGACATTTTAAAAGTAAATAACTTTTAGGAGCTTTTTTAAAAGCGTGCAGCTGTTCTAACATAAGAGATCCTAGTTAGCTATTTTTTTAATACAAACCACAAAGAGGTCAAAGAATCCAGAATTTTTTACTACCCATTCACATTTAATGCAAATTCCAGCAATATATTCATGTTATTTCTTTAGGCACCTTCAGAATGCCAGCAGGTAATTGAGTAATCTGAGCTAATGGTGCTCGTGTCAGGTGCCTAAAGAAATACCCTGAGGATGACATTTGGAGCCGACTTACCATATACTCCTGTTTCACAACTAAGAGGAAGATGAAACTGTCAGAAATGTAAGGAGTAATAAGAAGAGAAAAGTGCTAACAAAAACATTTTTTTGCTAAGGATTTTGTTAATCATGAATCTTCCAAAGGAATCTATTCTGATTTGCTCAAAACATCATTAACTTGTACTGCAAACAGAGTAGAATAGGCAACAAGATGGCATTTCACAGCATCTGGGAAACATACTTCTTGGGACCATTATTTTCCAGAATCAGAGCTTTACTTTTTATTTTATTGTTGAAAAGGAAGCCTCTATCTCCAGGGTTGAAAAAAGGTTTTAATAGCAGACTCAATCATAAGAAGTTAGCCAGGAGAAAAATAGTGATCTTTGTGGCAGTTTTAGCCAGGAGAAATTTTGACATGTGAATTATTATTCTTACAGCCATAGTTGCTAACATGTGAGAGTGATGATACCACCAATGATAACACTTTTTTATTATTGTTTCCAAAACCAAATAAAAAAGATAGTAAAACAAAACTCAAGGTGACTGGTCTCCTAGGGTAGAAATATGAGAGGTCATAGACAGTTTTAGTAGAAAAGACTAACAATTTAATTTGCCTAAGGAGGGCTTCAACTTTCTAAGTTTGGGAAAGTGCTTTTCTAGAGTGTGTCCTGCACAGCTGCCAGTTCTGGAACTGTTGTGGTATGGCCACTCCTGACGGTTACTTCCTACACTGTCAGCTGTTATGCACCCAAAAAATGCTATTTCTTACCATTTGAGAACACATGAATCAGTTCCTACTTTAAGACATGGATTTTATCTGAGAAGCTCTGCATCTCCCTGGCATTGAAGCTAGATACTTGAGGTTGCTTGGTTTTAGCCTTTCCTATTGCTTGTTCACTCAACAGTTTAGGGCCCTTGGCTATCAATATCTGTTTTTTTCCTGCAAGAGAATTCATATAAATGCTTTCTATACAAGGCAGGTGGAGATATGACCCCCTTATGCATACTTGTGTGTCCAAGCCACATGCACCACGTTAGGAACCAGTGATTAATCTGGGAAAAACTCTCTGCAATATTTCCTAGGAAAGCTCATTTAGCCAAATACATAAAGAAACAAGAGTTATCTCTAGAGTCTTCCTAGTGCCAGCCTCTTCCATTGAAGGGGTAACAACACAGAATGTTTTACTATAGATGAAGTCTTTCAGGTCTAACTTGCCAGTATCAAAGACAACAGCACAATTAGCGCTTAACTCTGTAACTGCTGTTAGAGCACTTTGTGGTCACATTGCTCTGCCCTCTCTCCTGGCCATTCCTGTGCCCTCCTGCTCCATATTTACATGCACCTGTCTCCCCATTAACACCTCGTTAAGGCACACACCTGCTGTGGTTTTACTTAAACCCACGACACTGCAGCCATTAACTCTGTGTATTTCATTATAAGGCACTCAGCACAATAGCAGCACTGAGTAAGGTTCGTTAATGAGTCATGCAGCCAACAAAAATTGGTTTTGCATGGGTGTCTCCTTTTGGTTCAATTTCTTCACACACCCCCTATTTAATAATTGATTATGTATTAAATATGTTCCCCAGAAAAAAATACATGAGCGCACATGCATTAAATCCAGCTGAAACAGCAGAGTTTTGAGACAAAACACTAATGGACAGAAATCCAATACATACTTTTAAATGGTAAGAAAGGCAACAATGAAACCACAGCTGTAGAGCTTAGGAGACCTTACTTCTATTCCAAAGTTTGTCAAACATCTGCAGCTTCACCAGCAAGTTGTATCATCTGCCTATGCTACTTCCAAAAAATGAAGTGTATCAGTGTATGTGCTTAGGCCAGGATGTACATACATGCCTCACCAAAAAAAAAGTGCCAGGCAAAGTACAAACCTCTACAGTATCAACTGTGCTGAAACAAAAAACAGAAGAAGCAAAGTTCATTAATATTTGTAGCAAAAGAAAACTGGTGTGTGAGCAGCTAGTGTGATTGATATGAAGTTCAGAATGAAAATTGTCAYGGCAATTTCTCCAGCAGTTTCACTGAATTTGTTTTAAAATCTTCAATTATGGTGTGACTTGATTAGGAAGATAAACTGGATAGGCAAACATGGCAGGTGATTGCTCCATAACTGTGTAATCAAGAACTACCACAATCGATCATTTGATCATAATCCAATTAATCTACCACAAGGAAAATCTAAGCTCTGGAGCTTCTTTTGGGTCAAAAACTCATCTCCTTGTTAGACAGCTAAATAAAACCATTGAATATGCTACTTTAATAGCACAATAAGAGGAACCCTCGGATGTATCCATACATTTGATTGATGATTTGCTGCAAATTACATTAAGTGGCCACAGATCAGTATTTCTTACTAAACACCCTTACAGAAGGGTAATTTGCTGTGTAATTGCTTCTCATCGCTTCTTTATCATGGACTATTGCTTTCCTTGGTCAAATCTCTTATACTTACACCACAGGAGACGCAAGAGTTGCTCT
Organism: Phoebastria nigripes; assembly: GCA_035582835.1. Taxonomy (NCBI): domain Eukaryota; kingdom Metazoa; phylum Chordata; class Aves; order Procellariiformes; family Diomedeidae; genus Phoebastria; species Phoebastria nigripes. The sequence goes on along the minus strand of JAYKAV010000356.1, from coordinate 26,527 downwards.
TTCAAATTTCATAGTGCTTATGTTGCTTAGTAATATGCGTCTGTGTATGCGCATAAACTTACTGTGTGGGAAAGTCAGAAGATCTCTATGCTACTTGCATTGCAATTCTAATTGCAATTCTCTTCTCATTTTAGCAGCTTGAGATGAACTTTAATAGGAGGCCTGGATTTTACAGGGATCGGCTCAAAGAGGTTAACATTCCTGCAACTGTAGTAAATTTAACATTTACTTTTTAATACATATAATGCCCATTTGTTCCACTGTATCTTGATAACAGTTTTCCCCTTGGTATCTTATTCTCTCATGGAAATCTCTTTTTATTCTTATTCACTTGACTGGTGCCAATTTTGCTAGTGATCCTGGATGTTTCTGCAGAATCAAAATATATAGAAAAAACACCTTACTATATAGAAAAAGTAGTTGTTCCTGCACCTCTCTTTCCAGATACCTACTTGGAATGGAGATGATAATCCTTGCAAATATTAAAAGTACTCACAGGCAGTGTAAGGTGATCCACATATAAACCAACCCATTAAATCTGGCTGTAGAGTTTACACATTTCTTCAGCAGGGAAGCCCACCAATGGGGTGTTTTTAATAGGCATTAAAAGCTACACTTTATTATTCACTGAGTAGAACTGACATTGGATTTGATTCTGTAAGGAGCACTAACTGCATAAACAGATGTCAACTGCTATTTGGTCTGGTGACCATAGACTGGATAAATAAATGGAAAATCTAACAAGGAGCACAGAACTAAAGATAGGGATCTTCTTCAAATGACAGGAGGATGAGCTTAGTAGCAATGTTTCCAGTATATCGGGTCAGTATCTCTCAATGTGCATCTGGAAAGAAGAAAATGGAGGGTAGGCTTCTCCCTATAAAGGAGAAATAAAGCAGTAATACAGGATTCATTAACTATTTCAGAGAAACACATCATCCCTATTTCATATATCATAGTCAGTATTTACTGAGATTCATCAAAGAATACTATGTAGGTTACCACACTCATTAGCTACCTGCAGCATACAGAAATAGAGTCCACTGAAGTCAATGGAAAGAGTTCTATTGAATTCTGTGGACTAAACATCCAGGCCTACTTAGGTAGGACAGCAGAGGCAGATTCTGTTCTGTTGGCAGTAAATCTTGCAATCCATTAACTTCTAGTGGCAACTGCGTCTACATATGTTTTCTCCATCATGATCCCATATTCATATTAGTATGTAAACATCTGTCTCACTACAGCAACAAAGGTGGTGCCCCATTCTTCTAAGTCTGTTATAAATATATACTGAATGACAAAATCTTCCCCAAATTGCTCAGTCCTAGGCTTGTCTCTGAATGCTGGTCCTTTTTTTTTGCTTCTCTGATGGCAGAGAGAGATATATCAYATACTAGGCAGAATTATCCCCTGTGGAACATTTTGTTCTGTATGGTGGAAATCCAACTATAATGCAGAACCAACAAAATGCTGAGTATCGGAAGCAGGGAAGGGATGCTGCATGTTATAGGCTAGCTGCTTTTTATCTGTCATAGTTGCTGGAGGAGGCAGGCAATTAGAGTACAGTTTGGGGTACAGTTTCATATTATACCTAATGCAGTGTAGCTATAAGCTCTTGCTGAGAGCAGCAGCCCTGCTCTCCCCTCCCTCTCCATCTGCCCCAGCTGCAGGCTTTGCCCTTTCTCTTGCATTGGACTGAGCTGCAGTCTCCTGACTCCACAGCAAATCAATCCTAATCAGTGATCAGATTGAAATTGGTGGGGGGAGGGCAGGGGCAAATGAAAAAAAAAAAATCACCAAACTGCCAGTTGTATGACTTATGCTGCAGCCACACAGTCATTTGACCTTATGCAAGAAGCTGGGAGCAACCAGGAGAGCGGGATGGTACAGACCCATTCCTTTCAGGAGCCACTCACAGCTACACCAGCTGAGGAAGAAGGTGAAACAGCAGCCTTTTATTTATGTTACGGGAACGGCAGACTAGGCCACAGCCCTCGCAGCCCTGAGAATGCATTACACAACCAGGTAGTTTAAAGAGAGCTTTAAAACCGCTCATGGCCCCAACCCTCATACAACAAGGGGAACAGAGTCATTGATAATTGTAGTCTCTTATTTCACTCTTGCTCACTCTCTGAGTCTGCAAGATCATGAGTCCCTTCAACTTCCATTGAATTCAGCAGAAGCTAATGACATGCATATTATTGGGACTTTAAAGCTTTAAAGCATGCTCATACTATAAAATACTCTACTTGTAACCAAATATACTTAGCATTACTGGGAATTATGTAAATAAAACCCAAACCACCTGCCAGACAGTTTTTATACTGGGGAAACAGAGTCTCAATTTAAAATGGCATTTTAAAATTTATGTCATTTAATAAAACAATAAATTTCCATTTTTCCAGTTTTGTCATTATGAAGCTTAAATACAGTTTCATGTGTGGCACCTACTTGCATTTAACTCATGGATTTATTACAATGAGCATCACTTTAAATGAAAACATTCACATTTTCAAAGGAAAATAAATAGTTAATGGTTTCAGAATTATTATTCTTTTCCACAGAATCCCATAAAAATTTCCCAATGAAAAAGCTAATAGACCAATGGCGAGACACTTACATATGCAAATATGTTTCCATGAAAGAGTTAAAGTGCTTTATAATATAAATTTGCTTTCAGTGCCAATATAATTAGATTGTAACAAGCAAACCCCTGCAACATAACACAGTGAAAATTTGAAAATTTGATTCTGCCTGGCAAACAACCAAGTCCCTGCGTGTGCACAAACCTGACATTAATAAGCTACAAGAGATTACATGATTTAGAAAAGAAGCACTTGGTGTTACAAAATCAAATAATAGATCTCTAGGCTATAATTAGGAGAATTGGGATTCAACAATGAAGTCATAATAATGTAATTTAGCTGTAAGTAACAGAGCCATGGAGTCACATTAGGAGGTGTGATCACATCTTTCAGCAAAGCTCTGCTGTGTAGACTTATTGCTGTTCAGTTTAGTCTAGTACACAGCAACCTGTTGGCACAGAGCTCAGGCTGACAGCCTCTTGTTCTCTAGGGGCAGTATGGCAAAGTGCCACCCGTGCATTTTTATTTCAGTCTTGTGACTTTTAAGTCAAAACAATAAAATTATATATACTGAGTGCAGAGTTGCCTGTGAATATTTGTATAAATTACTGCACAGTGTGGGTTTAGGGGCCATTTAAGAACAAATATATTAAAAGAAAAAAAAGGCAAAATAAACTGCTGAAGCAGGGTGTTAGGTTTCTAGTAGGCTTGATGAACATGTACTGTTCAGCTACTTTATTCATCTATTTCTGTTGTTAGGAAATGGCTCCAGATCTGCAACTTACTGCAACTGTAGTCCTGAGTCTCTTTTGCTCGATTCTTTTATGCTAGTGTGATATGGTTGTTTTGCCTGCTTAGCCCAGAGTGCAGGTGTTGCACAGCCATTTGAAGTTGGTAACAAATGGTAGTGCAGGATGTAGCCCACCAGAGCTGCAAGCACAGCTTGCTGTCCCTCACCCAGCCACAAAACACAGCCCTGCAGCCCACCACGCGTGGAAGGCAGCCGCGACAGCTGGCCCGTTGGAAGGAGGCGTCATGGGAACTTCAGGCAGGCAGTGTGCAGCTACTCACATTGGTGTTGACAGTACATCAAACTCAACTCTACAATTTTTGTGAAGGTTACCGTTTGATTAAAGCCATTACAGAGCAATACATCATACCAGCAGCCCCTCTCCTCCATCTGTGTATCGCCCAACTAAGGCCCTTTCTTTGGCATATTAATTTAAGCTTATTTCACAAATTTTGGCCACAACTGTTTGTGATTCGCTTGTCATAGCTAATAAAAGAGATATACCACATTAATTTGGTGAGTTCCTCCTTTAGGAGCTGGTGTCCAGTTAGAAGTGAAATGATACCTGTTCAGTCATTTATTAGCTGATTGTTTTCTTCTCTCCCTGCACACTTCATGGTGCTTATGTTATAATCTTGGGGGCTGTCTCATAGAACCCTGTGTCCCGTCCTGTCCTCTGCAGGCCTTGAGCCAGCTCCCTGAGCTCAGTCCATGGCACAACCAGCGTAACTCCAACAGCCCTGAGCACCAGTTTGTGTCCAGACTTGAAATCTGATTTCTGCTCACAAAAGACACATGCAAAGATTTAGTTGGTTGTCAGGTTCTGAGGTGTTTAAATCAACACTTTTGGCTTTGGGGGGAGGGGTGGGGAGGGATTGGTTTGTTTCTTTTTAATTTTGTAGCCTACTAGATAAATGGAGGAAACAGGCATCAACTTCTCACCCAGACTGTCAGAAAATTCAAACATGTTTGGATTAAAACTTTGAAATGGGTTGATCACTTCATGTTATGGTGTCACAAGCTAGGGCCAGTGGTCCAACAGCATTCCCATCATCTGGGGAAATCCAAAAGCTTCTGCTTCCACGCAGTCTTTTGTGTAACAAAAGCAACCACCTGTTGCTCCTGTTCCATTTTATTTTTATTTGCAGTTTCTTCCAATTACTGTTTATTTTATTAGTTCTTTATGGTTTTGCCATTTTTTTGTTTTGATGACATTTTGATTTTTTTCAAACTGCCCTTTATTTTAATTTTCTTTCCCAAGCATGTTGATTTATGGTCATTTCTTCTATTTCTTTTATGCTTTAAATGATCTGTTTGTTTTATTTCCTTTATTTGCATAGCACTTACTTTTCATGACCTTTTTGTTGCTGCAGCTGCTGCTGCTTCTGGACTGCTGGTGTTTTTCTCCTTCTTATCAACTAGGAAACATAGAGTGAAAGTAAACCAAATCCCTGTGAAGACAAGCAACAAGCACCCAAACACAAAATCTTTTCTGATATTTATTTATTTTTATTATTCTGCAATGTCCTAAAGGTGTTGGGATGTCTCAAAGTGGAGAATCTAAAATGGTTTCTTTCTTTTTAAAGAAACATACTATAGGAACTCTGTGTGTTCCTTCCTATCTAAAGATCACATCTAAGCAACTTCCTTTAGGCTGGTTTAATACTTTGGCAGCTCTTCGAAGAGCAAAGACATTTGTAATGGAGGTAAAACATGAAGAAAATTCTAAATTGTAGAGGTCTGTCTACAACTTTTAGTAGAGTCCTCACAGCTAGTGTAAAATACTATATGGACATTTAAAAATGAATATACTTGCAGTTAGTGAAATGTCTCACAGGAAATGTCTACAGAACATTTATGCTTAATTATGGCTAATGAGTGTGTGCTACCTGACAGGTGCATACACAAGGGGTGTTTGTGTGTGTGTGTGCCTGCCTATAGGCTATGTATATATATTTATTTTTATACACATTCACTCATACATATTTATATAAAAATTATACTTTTGTCAGCTGGTATAGCACTATCATATCTGCATTGTTCTAGTTACCTGATATGAAGGTCTATATATAGGGCCTGTGTCTATTACACATTATGTTATTTAAATGAAGGTATTAACACTAGATGTGTTTGTAATCTCTCCTTTCGGCCTAGTTTACTTTTATTCTGCAGAAGCTGATGCTACTTCAGAGTTTTCTTAGTGAAATTATTGATACCAGAATTATTCCCAAAATGGATTCTGTCATTCACAGTGGAAAAAACAACCTCCCTTCTTTTAAAGCTGTTGTTACTATTCTTTTAACAACACAAACAACAACAACAACAATCTCAACATTATATTTCATTTGGTTCCTCATTTTATGGTGCTGTGTCACAAGTTGACATTTTGCCAGGAAAACAGGAGTATGTATCAAATCACCATCTTTTATTTGAATGCTAGGTTGTTTGCAATGACCTGTTGGACGAAGCCTGCATTAACAACATACTTCTTGGATTCTCTCCCTTCCCCATTAAAAAGTTTCCTATTGCACCTTCTAACGTTGGTGTTTGCACCATTTTATGTGTTTATGTGTGTAATGTAGAATGTATATATTTACACACACACATAAGCCTATAATGAGCCAAACCCAGAACAGCCTCTGTCTCGGCTTGTTTGCACATTATGCGCATTCTAGGGAATGAAATTTGAATGCTGTTCAAAGAGAAAGTGTGTGAGTTAGCCCAAGGGCAGAAGAAAGTCATGTGCAACAGGTTACATGATTTTACATAACTTTTGGTGAAAAAAGAAGCACCTCATGTCAATGCAGGAAATATTTTAGAATATATATGGTATAAACTGAATGTTTTTCCTCACTGCTTCATGCATGTACTTTGGTACTGTACTTCAGTACAGGATATTGTTGTTTTCACCATAAATAATGCAATCTTTTTCTCACCTTCCCTAATATAATCCATCACCAAGAAAAAGCAGAGAGAACATTTTTTTGTAGCCTTTCTTAGCTTTACTGCTCTCTTCATTTCCAGGGTTGGCATGGGAAGACTTTGAGGGGTTTGGAGACAGGTTACTCTAATGGCCTCATTTTGTTCCATGTGGCCATCTCCTCGAGACAGTCTGGGCCAAACTAAAGTAATTTTTTGGAGAGGACTCTCTAGCTTACAGAGGGAGCCTCACTGCTGTCAGAGCTTCCTACCCATAGCTCGTCTTAGACCACAGCCTCACTTGCCCAGCTAGCAAGTCCTTGCCATTGGACTTATGAGGATCCTAAGGAAGAGGCCAAAGGGATTACACTTTGATGAGGGTGAATGGGAAAGGGATGTGGTCCCTGGTTGTGTGGACAAGATGGCACATTTTTAAGCTGATATACAGCAAAGGAGCTCAGGCATCTGCCTCTTTCCTGGCTCCCTTTCTTCTCTGCTCACAGGAGAAAAGCTAGCAGTGATGGTGGTATGACTTCAGGGTATATGGGAGGAGTTAGGATCTAACAGTGAGTTATGCCAGCGCTGTTAATTCTGCAGAAGTGTGGGGACCTCTTTTAGTATCCTCTAACATATGCATAGAGTGGATTATACACTTTTAAAAAAAATCTTTTATCTATCTTTTGTATCATAAAAAAGTCTGAGTCAAATTTCATGATTTTCCTTCTCTGGAGAGGATAAATGGGGGAGGAACTCACAGCAGGTAGATGGTTACAGGCAGTGGGAAGAATAAATGAACCCCTATAAAGAATAGCACCTCTGAGTTTGATCTCTGATGTCAGCTTAAATAAACTGAACATTAGAGATATATAGGAAAATGTGTTTGAAGTTACTCAAATATTATAGAATTACAGGGCAAAATATGCTTCAGGAACATCCACACCTGTAGTTAGAATTCATAGCCTTGTTATAATTTGCCTTATTTCATGCTTGTCTGAACACTAGTAGTTCAGTCTCCTACAGGACTTTATCCGGAAGTCAGAGTTCTGTATCTCTTGACTAGAATGACATTTAGAGCAGGACTTTATCACACTGATCACAGTTTCCTAGAATCATTTGTACTCCACTGCTTTTGTGTGAGTCCATATTGTTAAACAGTTATGTCTTTTCTACTGTTACTAGTTGATAGGCGCTCCTGGACAAACTCAAACAGAAAGGAAGCCTACAGAGGGTGGAAGCAAGGACAGGTAGCCTGGGAGGAATACAGAGAAATTGTCCGAGCAGCCAGGGATCAGGTTAGGAAAGCTAAAGTCCTGATAGAATTAAATCTGGCCAGGGATGTCAAGGGCAACAAGAAAAGCTTCTATAGGTACGTCAGGGATAAAAGGAAGACTAGGGAAGATGTGGGCCCTCTCCAGAATGAAACAGGAGACCTGGTTACCTGGGATATGGAGAATGCGGAGGTACTCAATGATTTTTTTTGCCTCAGTCTTCACCAGCAAGTGCTCGAGCCTCACTGCCCAAGCTGCAGAAGGCAAAGGCGGGGACTGGGAGAATGAAGAGCTGCCCACTGTAGGAGATCAGGTTTGAGACCATCTAAGGAACCTGAAGGTGCACAAGTCCATGAGACCTGATGAGATGCATCTGCGGGTCCTGAAGGAACTGGCGGATGAAGTTGCTAAGCCACTATCCATCGTATTTGAGAAGTCGTGGCAGTCTAGAGAAGTTCCCACTGACTGGAAAAGGGGAAACATAACCCCCATTTTTAAAAAGGGGAAAAAGGAAGACCCGGGGAACTACAGGCCAGTCAGTCTCACCTCTGTGCCTGGGAAGATCATGGAACAGATCCTCCTAGAAGCTATGCTAAGGCACATGGAGGACAGGGAGGTGATTGGAGACAGCCGGCATGGCTTCACAAGGGCAAGTCCTGCCTGACCAACCTTGTGGCCTTCTATGATGGAGTGACTACATCAGTGGACATGGGAAGGGCTACAGATGTCRTCAATCTGGACCTCTGTAAGGCCTTTGACATGGTCCCCCACAACATCTTTCTCTCTAAACTGGAGAGAGATGGATTTGATGGGTGGACTGCTCGGTGGATGAGGAATTGGTTGGATGGTCGCATCCAGAGGGTAGTGGTCAACGGCTCAATGTCCAGATGGAGATCAGTGACGAGTGGYGTTCCGCAGGGGTCCGTATTGGGACCGGTACTGTTTAATATCTTCATCAGTGACATAGACAGTGGGATCGAGTGCACCCTCAGCAAGTTTGCAGATGACTCCAAGCTGAGTGGTGCAGTCGACATGCCTGAGGGATGGGATGCCATCCAGAGGGACCTGGACAAGCTCGAGAAGTGGGCCCGTGTGAACCTTGTGAGGTTCAACAAGGCCAAGTGCAGGGTCTTCCACCTGGGTCGGGGCAACCCCCAGTATCAAGACAGGCTGGGGGATGAAGGGATTGAGAGCAGCCCTGCCGAGAAGGACTTGGGGGTACTGGTGGATGAAAAGCTGGACATGAGCTGACAATGTGCGCTCACAGCCCAGAAAGCCAACCGTATCCTGGCCTGCATCAAAAGAAGCGTGGCCAGCAGGCTGAGGGAGGTGATTCTGCCCCTCTACTCCGCTCTGGTGAGACCCCACCTGGAGTACTGCATCCAGCTCTGGAACCCTCAGCACAGGAAAGACGTGGATCTGTCTGACCCTGAGCGGGTCCAGAGGAGGACCATGAAAATGATCAGGGGAATGGAATGCCTCTCCTATGAAGAAAGGCTGAGAGAGTTGGGGTTGTTCAGCCTGGAGAAGAGAAGGCTCTGGGGAGACCTKATTGCAGCCTTTCAGTACTTCAAGGGGGCTTATAAGAAAGATGGGGACAAACTTTTTAGCAGGGCCTGTTGCGACAGGACAAGGGGTAATGGTTTTAAACTAAAAGAGGGTTGATTCAGACTAGATATAAGGAAGAAATTTTTTATGCTGAGGGTGGTGAGACACTGG
>JAYKAV010000356.1:0-17011 GCA_035582835.1 Phoebastria nigripes | reverse complement strand
CTGGAAACATTCAAGGTCAGGTTGGACGGGGCTCTGAGCAACCTGATCTAGTTGAAGATGTCCCTGCCCATGGCAGGGGTGTTGGACTAGATGACCTTTAAAAGGTGCCTTCCAACCCAAACTATTCTATGATTCTATGATTTTACTGGTATTATAGGTAGCATTGCCGCATCTTTAATCCTACTCCCATTTCAGAGCTAGCTGTTTCATTTAGATTCTGCTGCTGTGGCTTCTTTGAACCCTGAGCAGGATCCTGGCTGGATCTTACAAGTGCAGCAAGGGCTTCCAACTCTTGGTGCCCTTGGGAGGCAGAAGCTATACCCAAGTATTAGCAGCTAGTGCTGCACAGGAAGAGGTCTGTGGGGTCAAAAAGAGTCTGCAGATTGGAAGTGTGAAACACAGGCTGGGTTGGGCACTCAGGGGAAGTTGGAAACAGCGTGAGTCTTGCATTCATGTCTCTGTAAAACTTCTGCTATCCTAAATTCTGTTTAGAAAACAGAAAAAATCAGGATGGAAGGAACCAGGTAACTCATTCCCGTGTTATCATGTTTAGAGTTTACAAGATCATTGGACAGTAAATAGACATAACCTCTCCCTGCACTATCCTCCTTGTCTCTCCAGGTTCCATGCTCCTCTCTTACATGATTTTTTACACTTTCTTTCTTCTCTGTTTCATTGTCCTAAAGGGGACGTTGTTACTGAATACCACATGCCTAACTTCTGGATGTTATTGTTTATATTACCTTTTTGTTCTTTATCGGCATCTTCCTGTAGAAAAGCAGAGTGTTCCTTTTGACTAGGATCATTTCCTTTTCCTCTTATTGTCCACATTCAATTTATCATCTAATTATGGCTGGGTTTCTGATGTCACCTTATCTTTCAAGAGTCAAAGAGATGGTATACAGTTGATTCTCACTAAATCATAGAAATATGAGTGTATACAAGGTAGGTTGTTTCCTTCATTCACTTTGCCTGGCACATAAATGTGTGTTGRTGGAGCAGTCTGAAGGCTTGTTCAGACTTTATCAATCCCTGGTTTTGGAGCAAGCCAAGCACAGCAAGCCATCTTTTAAGAATATTAGTGTAATATGAAAGGGACATCTTGCTGGTAATTGTACCGTTGCCCCATGGCAGCTTCCATTTTTGTTCTTTGCATAGAGAAGCATTGTTTCTCAGCCCCATGCAAGTCAACAGCCTGCTGATGTACAGGTTTTGTATTTCCAATAGAAAATCTTCCCAGCCCCACTGAGCTAAAAAAAAAAAAATCATCTGAGTTAGGGAGCTTTTCCTATCCTGTCCCAATAATATGAATGGCTAAACACTGGAGCTCTAACACAGAGAGAAGAGACTTTTTGTCATCTCTTACCCATCTCCATTTTACAGTAGCATTACAGTAAGACAATCCCACAACGTTAAAAAGAAAAAAATGTTATGCAAATCTATGCCTTTTCAAGGTTTGGGGGGTTTTTTTGTTACTATAAATACTCATTTTCTACACCCAAAGGTGTAGAATTCTTCTTTCAATTTAATCACCATTATCCCATTTCCCTAACTTATTGTTTGATTCTTGGGAGAATGGTGGTTTCAGCTTTCTAAGTTGAAGGTCAAAAAAAGCAGCACCACTCAAGTGGACTCTTCAATAAAAGAACCATGTCCCAGGAAGGGCAGCTATACTCACAAGATACAAAAGCAGCAATTTATTAGATACATATAATCCGTTACAGAATGAAAGCTTTTGTTCACAAGACAGTATTTTAAAAGAAATCCATCTCCTAGCATGTTGGACCTCAAAGATTGTTTTACCTGGGTTTCAGTAAACTGTTAACACCAGGTTGGACAATTTTAACAAAGACCTGTGCAATTTCAGTTAATCTCAGTGGGAGGTTATTTTGAATAGCATTAGGGTATCAATATTGTTTACAATAGTATTTTAGTCACTGACCTTATGATGATCCCACTAGTGCAGCCTACTGTTTCTTTCATTAAGAAATTAGGTCAAAGCCTGCACATTTTGCAGAGCTCATCACTGACAGCAAGATTTCCAGTCTGAAATCCCAGCAGGCAGTGCTGTCAAGTGTCACACTGAAAAGAGAGGAGTAACACAAGTTTGGGAATGGGTCTCCAGTTCCTCCCCTGCCCTCTAGGAATTGCTGTAGTTTGGTACCAGTTATTTTTTTTCTACTTTATTCAGCCACACACATGCACTCACCACACAAACAGGCACATGCACACACTCATACACTCTCACAGATTATATGCAGCAATTACTACTTCTGAAGTGCCCAGAAGTGTGCCAGACCTTTCACTAAATACACAACATGGAGGCTGCTGCACATATATAGCTCAGATTCTGCTCCTAAGATCCTCATCCAAGTCTTCCTAAAAATGAGCTGAAAGACTTCCTTTGATAGCACCAATGTGGATCAGGTCTAATTACCTAATGGATCAACTCATGGTCTTTTATGCCTCTGTCAGGCTGGGTACTTAAAAAAAGATAAACACACCTACTGTAACACAATTATGCATTCCAAACTAAAGCTCCTAAACTGAGAGTATATCCTGCATGTGGAAAAGCCCTTTTGCAAAGCTCAGACTGTATTCACTGCTCTGCTTTGCTCTTTTTTTTTTTTTTTTTTCCCCCCAGAATAGTAAGTGCTTTAGAATAGCAGTAAAGCTGCCATATAGCTAACTGAACTCCTATACCGTTGGGCAAATTAATTTTACATATAAATTATTTAAATTTCATCTGTGATTGGTTCTACATACGAGCAATGATTTCACTATAGAATAAGTCTTTTCTTTTTTAGAGAATTGCAGCATGATAAATAAATGAATAAAGACTTACAGCAGTGTATTTCACCACATACGCTGGGAAGCATTCTTATCAGAAAAACTTTGAAATCACAATATTCCCTATGGTCCCCCTGGTCTGCATTAAAAATAAGTAAAGACACTAGTAATTTTTTTTTTTCAAAACATGAAATGCATTTTATGCAACAATGCCTCAGATGAGACACAAACTCAACAGAGCTTACAAATATTCGACATTAGCTCTCTTCATAGCCTTGCTTCAGCTAAGAGGCCTTATTGGTGACTGCAGATGCATTGATATTTTGTAAACCCAGTTTTTAGATTAAAATTCATGAAAGATATCTCACTTGCATAAATAAATCAAGGTTGCAAAAATAAAGTTTAAACATCCATACACTACTACTATCATTTTGCCAAAATGACACACAGGATGACTACAAATTTGCTGTAATACAGTAATCAAGAATAAAATTTGCCCTGCTGTATTGCTGAAAAAGGTGTAAGTAGGTATCCATGGATTTAGTAGCATTTAATATGTTACTAAATCCATGGATAAGTATTTATTGGCCTATAGTTTTAGCATTACTGAGCACCCACAAATCTTAGTGGATAGTGAGGTGACATATCTATCACAGTGAAAACAGGGCTTTTGTCTCACAGCTAGCTGACAGAGATATTACTGCCTGTTGCCACTGTAATAGATAAGCCAGGCCAGGCCGTATCGGGAAGATGCTACAAGTCAGTTGCTCAGATTTAAGCTTATATATAACATTAATGGCAGAAATCATCATACTGAACTTGGTGGTCCTACAACATGCATGGGGATTTAAGGATTAACACACAACCTGTCTGGAATGGTTTTGTCACACAGTGCTATTTTCACTGAAAAATGGTTGGCTTTCTACTGGGGGGAGGAAAGAGAGACACAGAAGAAATGTGGTAACTCGTACTACTACATTTCCCTCAGAATGGCAAMAAGATTTTGTGCTCCTCTGTAATCAGTTATAATATCTTATATTGCATTCAGTAGCCCCTGTCTTAGGTCTTCATTACTGAACACATCTCACACTGATAAAAGTGAGATAATATTTATTTCTAAGTATCACCACTCACCGTGACCACTGAAAAGTACACTTCCTTTTTGCCAGTGTGTGCCCCTACTCACCTTTGTTTGGGAGTATATATGTGTTTACAGAGGATTAGGACCCAACTAGTCTTCTATGCACAGGCAAGTGGCTGCCATGTACAGCTGTATGTAGAATTCACTACAAATAGCTTTTGATGGTTGCTGCCCAGTTTTTTTGCATTCATGAATTATCTATGAACAGAGTCAAAATCGTTATTAGGCTGCAGATCATTGTTTAAGATATACAGACCAGGAATAAATAGATAAAACAGCTAACAACAGACTGACCAGTCTAATTTATGAATAGTCAGGAAGAAATTCACTTTTAAGGCCTAGCTGTGCTAGCCTCATTCATGGTGACAAATCCACTTTGCAGCTTATCTTCATTAATATCAGGAAAGTAAGTACTGATAGTAAATAGCCACACAGGAAATAAGCAAAATTAAAACCCAAAATCTCTAGATTTCTTATTATTTTTATTATTAGCCTCAGAAGTCTGCTCAAGTGTTTCAGTGTTTGCAAACAATAACAAACAAGAAAAAAAATAGGTTTTGCCTTTGCACATGAATAAATATTCATAAGCATATTCTTGTCTGTTATTCATGCAGGGTGTGATTCCACTAACTTGTTTAGTTGATAACCTCATATGACCCAGTGGGTCATCACCTCCCAGAATGACTGTCTGGCTAATTTTTTTCTTCCTCCTGTATGCCAGCTCTTTTCTGATTTCTTCTCCAGTAGAGCTGCCTTGTTCAAAAAACCAGACTGTGTAAGCTGTAAGCCTACTGCTTGCATGTCTGCTTAACAAAGTGTTGGGAGAGGATTGTTTTATGGTGGGGGCTTGGGGTGGGAGTGAGGTGCTAGGGATTTTTGTTTCAGGGTTTTTGCTTCTGCTTTTCTAATAAGGACTTATCTACAGTAATTTGTAGAAAAAAATCTGTTGAAACTTCAAAATTACCAACAGAGGTTAGTGGACAGGAAGAATACTGGTTTTGTGCAAGTCAAAGCCATCCTGCAAGGACTGCTTGCTGTAGGCAGGCAGCTGTACACAAACTTTTCTATCAGCAGAACCATTCCATAGTGGAAGCACTCTCTCTGTAGTAGGTCTGTGAAATAACTGTGAAAGTTTTTGAGATTTTTCTTCTATGCAAACATGCTGCATTGCTTCTGTAAACTTCCCTACAAGTAGTAGACTGGTAGCTTTTAAGTAATTTTTATTTTCTGAAAGAAAAAAACAAGTTGGTTTTTTTTTTTTTTAACTGAAAATTAACGTGTCAAAGGGATGGAGTTCTCACCCTTAGACAGATGGAAATTTGACAGAGACTGGTAGAATTATAATTCCAGGTATATTTTAAGTTGTACTTTTAGTAGCTGTCAGACGCCTGATAGCATTTCTTGATTCCCATAGCCTGAGCTAATTTTTTGACCATTGGCCTGCCACTGCACMCAAAAGGTGTGAACTTTTCAGGCAAATCACTCTATGACTGTGCTTCAAATCCAAAACCAATAGGGATGAGCCCTAGGAATAACATTATATGCCATCTAGCAGTTGCAGTGCCCTCCATCAGGAGACCAAAAGGATCCATTCAAAGATTCTAAATGTGTTTGTGTCTATTAATTGAGCTAGAGGTTTGTCATTGTCCCTTTTTGTTCACAGGCATCAGAACAGTTGCAAAAGTCTTTACTTGGTTATTGCATTAATTAGAGAGAGGAACCAAATTCTTCCCTGATGCTGTACAAATTAATTACAGCTGCATCGCTATTGGCACATCAGTAATGATACTAGTTAATTTCAACTRAGATTATTAGTTTGAAGGTGGATATCTGTCCAGAATTGTGGTGACTGATGATCTAGCAAAAGATCTGGAACAAGATACACTTTTCAGTTACTTCAAATTAAGGCCAAATTCAAATGTGCAACCTAGGAAGGAAAGACTTCAGAAACAACCGAACAGCAGGTAACTGAAAGAACTGCATCAGTTATTATCATCTTAGTTATACTTATTAAAGCAGAACTCAAAAGTAGTATAATTATACACATGTACAAAATTAATAATTAGCCAAAATATTCATAATGCAGTTCCTGACCCATAAAAAGTCCTTTCCAACCATAAGCTCTAGAGGCCATCTTACTATTTTTTTTATATACAAAGACTGCAATGATGATAGATTTCTATGCATAGTCCCATGAGCTGTCTGCCTATGAACTATATCACAGAAAGTGATAGATGAGTATATTCAAAGCACTGAGAATAGAAAGTTACCTTCTTTTATAGCTAAGATATCCAAGAATCTGATTTTCTTTTAGTATGCGTTTCTCAGAAGAGCATTCCATAGGAGGAAGGGGGGGGGGGAGTCAAACAAGACATCAGCATTCTCCAAACTAATATTTCCAAGTCTGAAAAGTGAACATGAATGAACAGCTGTGATGTGTGCAAGACAGCAGGGCATTTGCCTGGTACTAATGAACAGCATTGCCAATACACTGATTTTCTGTGCTGAATATAGCCATTGAGAAGCTAATACATTAATGGCAGACTACTAATATAAATTAAAAACTAAAGACATACAGCTTTCAGTCTGCCTTTCCTTCTGTCACTTATTTTGTACTGCATGAATGAGCTATTACCTTCTTGTTTCCCTGAGATGTTGGTTCACTAGGGTAGAGTGAGCAGGCTCAATTTCACCGAAAGTAATGGAGTGAGATTATCCAGAATTATTTCCAGTGGGCTGAGTTTGTTACATTCCTTCTGTTGTGAGAATATAAGTAAACAACTAAACACCTTTACTGAAAGCTGAGAATCTTCATAGTCATCACCTCTTCCTATATCCTTGATTAGTCCAAGCATTTTGGGTTTAGCCATGCTCAATTAACTCATCCAGGAATTGGTCCAGTCAGAAACAGTTGATGTAAGTGAGATAAACTAGGCATCTGTTTGGAAAAAAATGATTATCCAAAATATGCTTTCATCATGAGAAAATGAACTGTGCTATCTCCATACTTATAAACATATGCCTCTAAATAGATTAACTTCCTTTGAAAGCTTAAGAAATAGAACATAGTAACATTGAAACTGAAACTGAAACAAGGAGATACTAAGTCAAAATTAAGTAACCAGTGTGTTAACGTTTTAATGTACTGGAACTTGAACTTGGTACTAGTACCTTCATCAAACCACTATATAAACTATTGAATTAAAGCGATTAAACCTAGCAATAAAACCAACCACTGCAGCAGTGATTGAAATATGTGGGGTGCTTGCGTGTGTTTATACTGGTGGTAATAAAAACACTGCCATATTTAGTCACTGATTTGCTTTGGGAAAGAAATAAAATCAGCTGACAACACTCCCATGTTTTGTTTCAATTACTAAAGATTTTTTCTTAAAAAAGAGATATAAAATTAGAGACATGGTTAATAATTAAGAGGTAACATTCATGGCATTGGAGAATACAAGGCAATAAATATCTTTTGCGGGTGATTAAACGCTGAATTGAAGCTGAAGCAGTTGATAACCACAGAAGCTGTTTATTGCAAGTGAACACTAATGCTGCAGATATTATTGCTATGATACTGGAATATGAATGAAGATGATAACAGTGAAAAAGAAATAATAGTTTATTTTGGATTTTTTTTTCCTAATCTCAACAGCATTTGAAAATGTTTTGCTATTACTTTCTAGGTCAATGAGACATTAGCTAAATAATCTGCAGCTAACAGCAGAACTAAAATTTTGTCTTTTCAAATGGGCCTCAGTCCAGCCTCCAAGGACATACGCATGGTTTAAGAGCACAGGCATATACGGGTACAGTGAGTAGATATTAATTTTCTACATGTAGCCCCTCAGTTACTGGTCTCCCTGCAGTTCAGCTTTGGACAGTAATGAAGTCAAGGGCTGACTATACACTCCAAATGAGACCAGTGATGGAAAGCCATGTTGTGTATTTAGCTATTTACAGCACTTAAAAACACCTGTTGCCAGATGTAAAAAGGTGTTTTATTTTTCGGGATGGTCAAATAATCATATCATAAAATATATCCTCATATAATCATGTTTTAATATACCTATTAGAAATGGATAGGCCTCAACTGAATCTCACACACTATCCAAAGTATCCATTTGCAAATAATAAAAGAAAATTTGCCAATAATCTGTGGTAAAATATGAACAGTTCTGCTAATTCAAGTAGCACAGATGCAGCATGTGCCAATTTAGAAACTACATAAAGCCAAAAAGGCTTCTAGAATCAATCCAATTTGTTCTGAAGTCACGGAAATGTTGGCTTTAGATGTAGCATAGCAATGTACAGTTTACAAAAGAAAATAGGAGCTAACCAATCTATCAGGAGCAGACATGCAAAATGGTCCTTAACGCTCCTCATGCAATCCAGATTCAGAAGAGCGAAGAGAAAAAAAATTAAAAAGAAAGGATGTAATAATAGACATACAGTAAACCAAATAAAGTAATTTCAAAATGACTAAAGAGCAACAGTAAACGAAAAATGCCTTTGGGTACACCATCTGTTTATCCATTCCATATTATACCTTTTCATCACAATTACCTAAAGTGGTATATTTGTGTTTCTGTAATGTATGGAATTCATTACATAGTTTTGCAATGAAATTATCACACTGTGGCTGGGACATCTGCACCCTGTCATATATCATTCTATTCATTTCTAGTTAATTTAATCCTAATATCTGCCTACATGACAAGACAGATGTTCAGCTATACTGTATCTTCCATAGTTTTCTGCCTTGAAGAAACTTTAAGTCACTGAAAGAACTGACATCTTTCAAACAGACATCTTATGGGTTTGGGAAGTATGCGGGTGCAGATGTGTGTATATGTATGTTTGTGTTTATATTCCATATTCCTTTTTTAAGAAATATGTTTTACAAAACAAAAATCTTTTACAGCAACTTTTAAATATAAACATTTTCCATTTCATACACATAGGTTTCTTTTTAAAATGTGCTTTACTAATATTTTGGTATATTTACTTAATAATATTCATAAATAAAGGGTATTTCTGTTGAATTAAGTTTTAACTCTTGCCTTGAATAGGACAGATCTTTTTCCATCATTGCTGATTAGAAGTTGTGGGCCAGTCTTCCTCTTTGCCTTTTGAGCCTTGGCCCTCAAAACATCAAATGGTAATCAGGCTTTATGGCCAATAGTGCTACACTTCATGTCAGACATGAATGTGCCAACCAGAAGCACGCTAGATTCTATGTGTGTTAAAGTTCTTTGTTAACAGCATCACTTGTATGAATCTATGCCATTGGTCACTTACAGGATGTTCTTATACAGAACCTTGTAGCATATCCACGTGGGATAAGGTGTATTGACCACAAATGTAAAGCACTTGCTTTTCATCACTCTTGTCACAGTCCTCTTCAAGTAGCGCTTTCAAGGCTGTCAAGAGAGCTTTGTTGTGCTTTCCAATTACAGCACAGAATCTTTAGACCGTATTTACAGAAGGACTTAGGCAGACTTTGATACCTATTCACCAGTCAGCTCCCCATTTACCACTCCTGATCCCAGTCTTAACATGGACACAGTAAATTCCTTTAAGCAGCACAGGACCTAACAGCGTTTCCTCCTTCCTGACCTAACTGAAGTCATGCTTGTGACTTTATGGTTTAAGGCTCTACAACCACGTCAGCCAAATCCCTTTTTTAAGCACACCCATGTAATGCCACATAACCAACAGCAGTACCGGACTGCTTCATTTTTCAACCAGCCATTGCTTGGGGTAAACAAAACTTTTTTTACTTGTCCATCCTGCAAAACACATACAAATCTTTTAAAATTGAACAGCTGTCACAGTAAAATAGAGCTGTCATTGTGTAAGCACACAAGTGATATTCTTAGCGTTTAGTAAAAGACACTGTACAACTCAAAGCAATTACACCGCTCAATGTAGTTCAACACAGTTGGGCACTATTGGCCCCCATGAAAGAGCAGGACTAGAATACCAAGTGTTTGTCTGGTCAGTATTACATGCTGTCTGCTTAGAGAGTTCCCAAAATCTCCGCGCTATCCTATAAAGCTGTGTAAATACTGCGAATATCATGTGATGGCATTTTGCTATCCTATGAACGATACAGGCTAGTAGCAGTGGTTAGAGGCTCACAGATTGGGTACAAAAGGTACAAAATGTATGACACAACTCAGACAAAACAGCAAACACTCTCTACTTAAGGGGTTACTTTCATGTTAACTATTTTCCAACACCTTTGAAGAATATGTAAGTTTAAATTCTATGCCTGTAAGCTGCCAGATAAGCCACAAGCAAATTATACCCAGCTGTTGTGTTGGATAACAGCAACAGATTACGTAATGGACACCCAGATAAAAACAATCATGAATTGATTTAGAGTATTATCTAAAAATGGCAACTGCTTTTCAAGTTGTTTGGCTGATGATGCAGAGGGTGAAGTAGTTCAGTTAGCTTATGTGCACCTCTGGCATTAAGGGGATTTTAGGGAAAAACAGCTCTGAAATTGCTTCTAGCCCTTTGAATTGCTTTCTTTAGTGTTTTCACACTTTAGGATCATGATATTCCTGTTCAAATAAAATCCTTTTTTGTGTTGTAGCCAATTTAAAGCAGGAATAGGCCAAACAGGGATATCAGACCAGGGACTGGCTAACATTTGTTAGCATCCATTTGTATTTTCAAATGGAATGTTTACTTCTATATAAATCAGCAGGCTCTACTTTTCCTCTTGAGTCTACGAGCTTCAAAAAACAAAAATCATTGCTTACTACATATGTTGGTGGTGTTGTAACATCATTTTCAAAGCTTCATAAAGATAGATTAAAAAAACCCAAACAGCTGATGAGGTGTTTCAAACTAACAACTGTTCAAAGAACACCAGTATCTCTGGACTGCTCATTAATTGTCATGAGCCTCTCTGCAAATAATACAGCATATGACATTTGCTAACAGTTATCAGTTGTGTCTGTCTATTTCCACACACTTAGAAAAGGAAATAACTGTGGTATATGCTGGCAAATATATGATGTTCTGACTCTGTGGCATAAGGCCTTCAGTTTTTCAATAGTGACCACTACAGGCGAGATGGCAACAATACAGCTTCAGTAAGTGCTTTATTGAAACTTCACTGTCACCAAAAATCTCAGCAGTCACCAATGACAAGTTCTTAAAAAAAACAGCCTTTCCCCACTGAAGAAGTGCAAGGGGATGACTATCAGGAATTAAGCCAAATTCCAGCACAGAACAGCTAAGTGTTGGTAGGCTGCCTAATACATCTGAGAGGTTTTAGATTTCTAATATGGAATGGATTAACATTGGCAGTGGGCCTAACACCCTTGTGAGATATGAAACAGTAGCATAAACCCTGGGACCTTTTTGGGATTGTAAGATTATTTGTTTATTTAAATACATTTACATAGGGTGTTCTTTAAAAAAAAAGAAGGAAAAAAGAAAAAAAAAAACAACAAAACCCTTAAAGAAATGAGAATTCCTGTCTAAGGCTGCTGCTTAGGATTCCCAGAATGGAGACAGCTGTCCCCCTTAGGGACAGTTTGGTCTGTTTCATGACAACATGTAACAAGGTTGCTCAGTCACAAACATAGGTACTTGAATGAAAAGTGAGATACAACTGGAGTGAACAAAGAGTTTATCAAATCAAAATATCGAGTAGGAGATTATATTATTAGGAAAGTGAATTAGAACAAGATTAGACAAAAATAGGTAGCACTGAAGATCATGCAGGGAGACTTCAGAAAAATAAGCCTTTGAGTTTGTTAGATTGGATGGCTTAACTCACAAATATGATCATAAATACTGAATAGCACTAATGCTTTTTCCTTCCACTACCTCAAGAACTTTTAACCATTATATTAGATGAGGGTGTTTTGCAAGAACGATTTATTTATCTTGCCGCACTGTTTGTGTGGGTCACGGTTGTACTTGTCTGCTAAAATAAGACAAGGCATGATTGTTACTGCCGTCCAGCTGATTTGGGGTCTGGTTATTGAGCAGCTGCTGTTTAATCAGAGCTCAGGAGCCTTTATAAATATGCTATAGAAGTGTGCATTCAGTAATAGATGTCAGTTGTCTTTATTCAAATTACCCTGGTGACAGTGCAGGCTTTTTACATTAGTGATGTCTGCAATGACAATATTTTGAGAAAGTTTTAAAAGTTGGTAAAATCTTCTGAGTAAGAAGATTTGTAAGTAATCTTTTTGTAAGGCACAAGAATCTTTTATGCTTCAATAGAAACAACTTGAACTTAGATAACCGCCTCTCCTCCTCTACTTTTTTCTTTGTTCTTGTTTTAGAAAGGGTTTGAATTACATTTGCAGTTGCAAGTTGTTGCTTCTTTAATGAAGAGCAAGAAAGGAATGAAAGATCATGTTTTCCAGAGTTGACAAGGGTCTTTTCTTTTTTGTAAAGACCTTTAAAATATTATTGCGGTTTGCCTTTGGTATGTATTATTCCCTCATACATATGTTAAACAGTACACACATTGCTTGAATAAGAAAGCTAGAAGTCAAACTTCCAAAATTCAACCCCTAGACCTGAAATCAACCTATTGTGCAATCTGAGCAGAACTTTACTGTCATGTCTGCATCATCTAATGGTGATGCTCTTATATTCTTCATGACCCACAGAAGCAAGCTGTCAAGGCACAGGTTTGCAAAGCTATATAGAAGCCTACCATATCAAACAAATACCCAGAATCACAAGGGCACCTTCCTCCCATATGCAAGTTAGCGTGTTTATGGAAACCAAGTTAGGTATCAATAAAAAAGACTGTCAGTGCTGAGTAACACCTAGTCTTTCTTACCTTCTTAATGAAGGAAACAGAGACCTGAGAGAGGTTTCTTAGGGCTTAGTCCCATCAGGCCTTACTTAAATACTTTTTAACAGCACATGTTTAGGAACTTTATTGGACAGCAATCTGCTAGCTGTGAACCATAGTTGGCTCTAGGGTGAGCAGACAACTAAACAGGGATTTAGAAGAGTTTTGAAGCTGAAACAGTAAATTAGATAGATACACTTTTTTTTTTTTGTGGAGCTTGCCCTAAATGTCTTTAAAGTCACTTCCAAAAAACATTAAAATATACCTGAAAAAAACCCCCAGTATTTAGACAACTCCAAAAGGCTGGTAAGTCAAGATGAGAAGGGTCAAATGCATACAGAGGAAGTTTATGGTGTCTCAGTCTGTGCTTATATCAATATAACAGACTAATAAATTTGACCTGCAAAAGTTAGAGATTACAGCAGGACAAGGCTGTCATTCAGCCGCCTTAATCTCTTTGCTGAAGCACTGGATAGTTAAAATTAAAAAATACATTCCTTAAAGCAAATCACTAGATTAAATAATCCTGGATGAATATAACCACTGATTATAATTTTTTTTATATATGTCTCTGTATAGGTAGATACATAAAAGACATAAAAAATTTTTATTCCTTTAAATTTTTATCATTTTCACTAGAAAATAAACACAGAAGTAAAAGCATGGAACAAATTTCCTACCAGTATGTGCAACTGTGAAGGCTTGTGTGTAATTTGACCGTAATTTTAAGTGTCTCCCTCTGTACTAAAACCCTACATGCAAGGGTCATTGGACCCTAGTCAGATGCAAGACTCATAACTTTAAATAAAGTCAGTTGGAAATGAGTGCCCGATCCTGTAAGAATCTAAACAGTCTCCAGAGTAAAATAATAAATAAACCCATGAGGGTTCCATCTAACATTGTGAGAAACATTTGTCATAAAACTCATCTGGTTTCAAGCCCTTTTCTGCAAAACACAAGACTTGAATCTGAGAGAAGATTCAAGTGAGCTGGTGTTGATGGATGGCTTTGATACATAATGTGTGAAGCACATGGTTGTATTTCTTTCCTCTCATAGCCAACTACAGTTTTAATAGCAAGGAACTACCTGGAGTGGCTTTGTCTTTTTAAAAATTTATAAAGCAAATTGCACAATGTAACCTCAGTATCCACTGGGACTCCACAAAGCTATCATAGTATAAATGTATAAAAATGTAGAGTCATGCTAGAAAACTTCTTCTGTGTATTGAATTTATTCAAACCTGAAAAACTCAACACAGATGAATGGATGAGGATAAACAGTAGAAAAATACTCATATAGACCAAAATTGCATGTTATACTTGATTTAGCATAGGTTGGCTGTTCAAGGGAGTTGTACTCTAAGTTGAAGATGATATATAGCGCCCTGAATGGATGCTCTCTACTAATTCTTTGTGGAAATGCTTAGGTTTTATTCTTTATTTTTAATAGTCCTGCCCAAAATAGTAAGATAACTCGTGTTTTTAAATGCTATTCTAGGCATTAAATACGTGCAGGACTGGACCCCCTATCCTGATTCCTTGAAGGCTTCATTTACTACACCTCCAATTCACTTTAGCTACCTCCACAATACAAATGGTTCTGGTGACTGACTAGACAATCTTCAGTTGCACATGACTTGCAGGTTTCCGAGCCAGTGGGTAGCTCTAAAAAGTGCCCTAAAAAAAATTGAGGTTTAATCCTGGCAACATGCAGTACTTTTTTTTCCTGTTAGTTTTTATACATTTAAGTCATTAGGGAACTCTGAATGCATCAATTTGTTGCCTCAATAGCATGAGGTAGTTGCTAAATTTATTTGGTTTATATTTGGTGATTAAGGGAAACTGATTCTCTTTTCCTGCCCTTTGAGGGAGCTCATGGTGTTATGGGGGGCATGTCAGCAATAATTAAGAAATACCCTGATACAAATCCCAAAAGATACATATTTTTATAAATAATTCCCCATGGAAAAACTTTTAAAATGATGCACTTGTTCTGAAAATGCTTCAGGCCTTCTCTAAATAGATTATATTGCTGGTTTTTTAAGAGTGCGTGACTTGAGGTGCACATTTTGCTTGTAACTCATAAAATCACAGCACAGTTATGTGAGGGGAAACACAGAATAATGTGCAGTGAGCTTCAGTGCCTCACAAAGGATTTATTATTCAGACAATAACCCAGCTTCTTGTTTTATCCAATTGTAATACAATAAGCATAACAGTTTCTTAGGCCAGAAATGCATTTTGTTGGCTTCACACTTACTACTTTTTTACAATTTTCTCATGTAGGCTTTCCCCTCATTTGGACTCCATGGATCGAATTTCTTTTTCTCTTTAGAGGTTAGTCTTTTAGTGTATAACATATTTCAATGTGGTTTTATACTGCACAGTGCCTTAAGCTTTTTGGTGGGGGTGGGTGTGCTTTATACTTCAATTTTCCTAGCAACTGCATGGAATAATCATATCACTTAGCAGGATATCAACTACAGATGCAGTCCTTATAACAAGAACCTGTGCATCTGCTGATTTAAAGATGCTTCCACTTTTTGGTTGTAACAAGTTTTGCCTAATTTCAAAAAACTGAACATCAGATATTAAAAATGTTGATTCAAACTGAAACAACCTGCCCTGTTCCATCTTCTACTTAGAAGCCAGTGAAAGGAAAATGAGAAAGGGAAGGCAAATAGAACACATATAAATTAAGGTGAAAACAGAACAGAAAAAATGAGAAGAGGGTAAAGGTTAGAAAAGAAAACTTTGAATAAAGACAATAATTCAGTAAACCTATAAGTATGAATTGACACTTCCTTTTTGCCTGCCAGTCTTTGGTTCTGCACAGTGATAATAACCCTAGTGTATACATGGACTTTCTTTAGATACAAAGTTGCTTAAAACCCTCAAGACTTTAGGCACCCAGTTTAGAAACTCAGACTCCAAGAAGTATCCCTACTATCCATCACAGTAGATGTGACCTACTTTTCACATGGCCCACTGCCTTGTTGAACAAAGCTACATGTTCCTGAAAGTAAGCTCCAACACAGAAAAGCTCACAGTACTGCCACTATGGCATTACAGTCCAGTACTGCAGAATAAGCAATGTGCCTTTGTAGATGTTTAGGTGAAGATTTTTCAGTTAAGACTACTTTGAATACTGGCAACATGCTGTGTGGATTCCAAAGCAGTTTAGAAGCATCAGTTTAATTCATACCACCATTTTATCAGGTGAAGTAATAACTGTTAAGTGATTCATCCCATTATTACATAAGAAATCTATGGCTAAATTGGAATCGGATTCCGTATTTTCTAAATACGAAGATATCATTCATCAAACCATATTTCTTACCTTTAAGGGCTATAATTCAATTAATGTACTTCTAATCATGTATTAAACCTCTATATTCTCTCTGCACATCACAGCAAGTACAATAAAATAATTCACTCTAGTTATTTAAAGAGCTGTTTATGGCACTTGTATTTATAATGCATATCAAAGCAAAATGGGCAAGGCAGAGGTCGAAAGAAACAGATTCAAGAACAAAACTTGTTGTCCTTCAGGCAGTGAAGGTCAGGGCACATAATGGAGTAGCCACACCGAACCTCCTAAGGGAGATGCATTTGACACACCACATTTTGGTGCTATTTTCTGGTCCGTCATGGAGTTGTACAAAGCACTGAGCATAGTTAAGAGGCTGCCTTTTGCCTAGCTTTCAAAAGGGAGATAAAAGATGTAATCACAAAGATGATTATATTTTACATGCAGTGTCCTTCTGATTAATATTGCACTATCCACAAACAGCAAGAGCTCAAACAGCTGAGCAAGTCCAGGATCCAGGAGTTCCCTTTGCCCTCAGCCCATCAAAACTAATTATATTTAAAAATAATCTTCTGCCCTCATGAGATAATGTGTGCTACTGGAAGATAACTAAATATGAAATCTGGAACAGTGCTATCTCAGGGAAGTGACTGTGAAATATTAGAGATCAGCACATACCAATAGCATCATATAGATGTACCAACAAGTGAGTAGCATTCCAATCCTCCTGTTCTATTTCTTCCACGTGGATAAAGCAAGAAGGATTAGGCATAAGAGAAATTGCTCTTTAGAAAGCAGCTGATGTTTTGTTTATTTAGAGGCATGGACTTCTGTTGTGGTTTAACCCAGCAGGCAGTCAAACACCACACAGCCGCTCGCTCACTCCCCCCTCCCCTCAGTGGGATGGGGGAGAGAATCGAAAAAA
>JAYKAV010000344.1:81967-118946 GCA_035582835.1 Phoebastria nigripes | reverse complement strand
CGATTCTCTCCCCCATCCCACTGAGGGGAGGGGGGAGTGAGTGAGTGGCTGTGTGGTGTTTGGCTGCCTGCCGGGTTAAACCACAACAGTTATATATTTTATTTATCTATAATTCATTTCATCATTAGAATGCCATATCATAACAAGTATTGAGAGCTAATTCCCTGTAATCTATGTTTTAGGTTTGCAGCTGAATTTTTTCTACTTTCTTCATTTCTGCTAAGCACATTTTAATATCACATCTCTTGAATATCAGGATCCTCCTTAATTTACTAGACAGACTGTAAGAACAGAAACTAAGTGAGAGAGACCACTGGTAGAGAAAACGCTGGCATTATAGTTTTTGTTTAAATATTAACTTTTGTCATTAAAATTATTTCATGCTTCTTAATTCAGTGGTCTTATTAGGAACAGCTATTGTTTACAAGGACTGTCAGCTGC
Source organism: Phoebastria nigripes (assembly GCA_035582835.1). Lineage (NCBI taxonomy): Eukaryota > Metazoa > Chordata > Aves > Procellariiformes > Diomedeidae > Phoebastria > Phoebastria nigripes. Next base: position 118,505 of record JAYKAV010000344.1, on the reverse strand, counting down.
TTTTATGAGCTCTTGAAGCCTTGCAATGTGGCAGCAGATGAGTTCAGTGGAGTTTAATTAATTTGAAAAAAACAATTAAATTCCCTTTTATGAAATTATTAAATTAATATAATAAGTATTTAATTAATTTTAAATTCACAAATTAATAAAAATAAAAGTTAGAAGACTGATGGGTTCCGCCATATTCCTAGATTTCATGTCTTTACATTAAGCTGGGTAGTGAGCACTGAATGTCAAAATAACAGTACTTGAAATTAAAGCAGCAAAAAGGATGAACTACTGTGCTTTAGAGAAATGGGGCATATCAGCCTTTCTTTATTGAGCAGAGGCATTTTAGAGTCCGAGAAATAAGTTGCATCRCTTATGTTTGTGGGTTATATGATGTTCAGTTTTATGTTAATTATTTTTAAGGTAGCCGAAAATTAAATCAGTTATCATATAACTACCCCATCTGTTCTGTTTTCACACCACCATTAACTACCAGTTCTTTCCTTTCTTTCTGAAAAAATATTGCATAGAGTTCATACACGTACCATTTTCATGAGCTCAGGAGTCCATGTATGCCACGATATACAGATCAAAGCTGAAGCCTAGGCCTCTTATTGCACACACTGTAAATGTCTTGGGATGCAATCTGGGTCTAGACTGGAGTGAACCAACTGTCCAGTAAATAAAGGGAGGGACTATTTCACACTCACACCCCTAAAGGCAATAATGCCACAAGTGGCTTCAGTTGCTTGGCTCTGCAAACTGAAGGCTGAACATGAGCACAGCTATCAATGGCCTCCACTCCATTCAGTTGCCTGATTTTGCAGGCTGGCCCTTCTGACTGATGGCCCACGACCAGTCTGGTTTTCATGGCTTCATGAAAAAAAYTGAAGTCAGAGGTTCTGTTAGATTGTTTATGTTACACTCATGTACCTATGTTGAARATGATGGTATTAAATTAAAGATTGCAGTCCTCTGGAAGCTATCCTACTTGTGTGCCATGAAAAGAGATTGGAGTGCTAACAGCTTTAAGGGCTTCTGCATTGGCAGCTTGCTGTTTAGGTGGGAGATTTCTGTGTGACCTTAGCAAAATATTGTTCTGTGCTGTGAAAGGAGGAAGATTAACACTTACTCAGTTCTTTTCCCATGGCTCTGATAAATCTCACAGTGGATAAAGCTCTGAATCTGGTAGTAGTCTGGTGTTAGAGAGGTGAGCTAAACTTATTAACCTGGTGCTTTCGAGCCTGTAACATGTTCCTCTACACAGTCTAACTTCCTTGGTAGAACTATTAGCTTGTGCTTCAGAGAAATGAAGAAGCAGAACAYGGCATCTTTCATGTAGATGGCAATAACTCTGCCTGGATACCCCGTTCCTCCTTCTTGTGGAGACAGAATTATCTTTATGAAGTAAAACTACTGAAAAAACTCTCCAGCTGCTTACATGTTCAGTGTTTGTTTAGCTAGGTTTACAAAATGGATAATCCTTTATTAGGAATTACCAGAAAATTAGGGGATGAAGGCCAAACACCTGCAATATGATATTCAGGGATAAAAGTTTCCCATTTCCCACTTAAAAGTCCACTGCAGGAGAGTTGGAGATATTGGCTGGTTCAGCTCTATTTGAAGCATTAAAAAAGTTCTTCCCTCTCAGGAAAATCTTTCAGAAAGACTGCTGCTAGCAGTTCTCCGTATGGTTTGTGAGAGTAAGAGGCTTTACACTTAAGTCTAACCTATATGTTTTTCCTGTCCTATTTTGCATTGACTACAGAGGATAGAGTTAAAAAATTAATAACAATAAAGAAAACTTAAGCCTAAGAGACCGAAAAGGAGCAGCTATATTTTTGGGAGACTCAGGATACATAGTCCTTCGGGCTGAACAGTCATAACCTGTTACTGACTGGCAATTCACCAGCTTGGAGTGATTTCTGTTGTTTGTGCGTGAATCAACTGCTTGTTCATAGGCAATGACTATATAAAAAAGTCACTGTTTGTAGAAATTGTGGGTAGGAGTAAGGAGAGCAGGCACTCTTCAAGGATAGTAGAGGCTACCTACACTGACGAACACTTTTAGGATTCAAGGGAGAAATAGCTGACCCCATTACCTCATCCCAGTCTACCCCTTCCTTTCCCTCAAGCATGCATTGGAGGGCCAGGAGGTCTTCACTTGCCCAGTTGCCATAATGCCTGATGTAGGACCCTCTGTTTTTTTAGTGAAGCTTGCTGCAGTGATTTCTGTCATGTTGACGGTGAGGTCTCAAACAGCCTAGGTTATTTTCCATGTGAATCCCGTTTTTATATTTTGTAACCTTTAAGGATACTGTCATCCTATTTCCAGGCAGCTTTATCACCATACTAATACTGTCAATAATCACTTATCATCATTTTTGTAATGTAACATTTGGAGCTCACTAGAACATTAACACAGAGACCGTATCATACATTTTCTTACAGGTTTTGACTTGGCCTACCAGCCTATAATCTTCCTGATAAATCATCTGCCTGCTGTTGTCAATTACACTCCTTCCCATTTTCTTGATTTCTAATACTAGACCTGCCAGAAAAGAATAGAGAAAGGCAAAGAAATTGTGCTTGTGGAATGAAAGATTGTAAATTATAGATGTAACAGAAAGATAAAACAGAAAATAAACTTAAATAGGAGGAAAAATCAAGCAGAAAATAGAAAGACGCAATACAATGGTGCAGTGAAAATTATAGAGAAAAAGATAAAACATTGATACCATTCTAAGTAGAGTTGTGAAAACCACGTTCCATTTTTTCTTTGATATACAGTGAAAGATTTTTTTCTTTTGTTTTTATTGAGATAGATCTCATTAAGTATTACATTACAATACYGTGCTCTTGTTCAGGCTGACATATTTCCAAGAGGACATTAGTTGAAAGCAAAGAAGAGTAACAGAAAATGTTGTAGAAACTCCAGCAGTGAGGTCATTTAAGAGGTATTAATACTCTGATAAGTTTTTAGGCTGCTAGAATGTCTTCAAGTAGATAATGAATTAGGACTTACATTGAATCTAAATTCCCTTTTGTTTTTAAGCAGTTGCAGTTTTCACTAACAGTACCAGTGGAGAAGCTGGTGTTTTTGTGAAGCAGCTTTAAACTGGCACTAGTACTAGCTTAATCTTTCACATGGAACAGATTTTTAGGATAAGCTATTCATTGTCTTCTAACAGGTCCCACATCCCAGTGAACATGCTTGAAACATACTATATGAAATGGGCTGAAGTATAAAAAAACAAATGTAGGTGCTTGAATAGAATAACAGGGAGATAGAATGATAAAGGGTTTTATAAAATCTGGTAAGAGTGACCAACTCTTTCCCTCTCCCCTTTTGCACATGTAAACAGTCTTCTAACATAATATAATAAAGATAATTGGGCTACAGAACACTGTCCACATGGTCCTACATCTCGTTCATTAACAAATGGCAGTGTATTTTAAGAATAGTGGATTTAGAGGACTTAAATATATTCCCTCTAGTTTTGGCTATAGTACCTTTCTTCTCTTCGAAGGAGAACCACAAGAACATAGTTTCTAGGCTGCATCACTGTTTCCCAGGTAACAACACAGGAAATCGCAACATCAGTCACTAAGCCCTCCTTGGAGCCTGTGACAAACGGTCAAATTGCCYTAAAACCGAGCCTTTTCAAAATAAACCATAATTGATGCAAAGGTACATACCATGCAGAAGCAACAGATAAAAAMCCAGAAGTTTACATATCCAGGCCTATCTAAAATGCATCCTTTGACTATAGTGCATTCAAACTGCATCTCCTGCTTCCTGTAGCATTTTGTTACAACTCCTAAAGAGATTGATTTCCAAGCATCTTTACCCCCTCATTCTGTACTTTCTCTGCAGAGGGATCTCTGGCAGTTTTATATTTGCTTTTATCAAGGTAAAGGCCTGGGGAGAGACCAGTTTGCTGCCCAAATAGGCAGTCAATTTATGGTTAATCTGCCTGTATTTAAGGTATCACTTTATCTCTGTTATTGTTTTGATTATTATTTGTATCTTCTAGTAGACTTGTTTGAATTAATTGTGTGCCGACAGGCAGAACTGAAATGCATATTAGTGTCATAAAAAAATACAGATATATGCACTCATTTCCTGAAACTTTTAACTAGAAATAATAATATGAAATATGTATTGCACTTAATGAATAATAAAAAAGGTCAAATAACCTACTCAATATAAATAGGAGTACTGAAAGTTTTTAGTGTTTGTGCTGTCTTAGGTTATGTTTCTTGACACGATTTGTAAACTGACCACAGCAAAAYTGAGAAACTTCATGTCAGAAAAAATAAAAGCCACCTTAGTCGTATGTTAGGCTGAAAATCACAAAGTCTTATGGGTTTAAATGAAATTTCACTGATTTTAATTTGAATAAGTAGTAAGATAGCCAGAGGTGTCTAAATGCATTACAACTCCTGTTGGCTTCCAGAAATAATTTTGATCCTGAGGGACAGCAGCATTTAAAAAATTCAGTCCAGGTTCCTGTATAGCTTTGAAAATTTCAGCCTTTGTCTTTATAATGATGTTTCTACCAAGACCRTGTTGGAAAGGCATCAAACTGAAAAGTTCCTATATCAAGTCATAAGAGTGAATCCAAATTTAGCTAAATGCTATGAAAGGTTAGCTGGACCTTTTGAAGTGACCTTCTAGCAGCTCTACTATCTCTTTTTGAAACAGATTTGAAGCATGTTTTTTCTTCCATCTCTTTTGCAGTTACGAGGTATGAGTTTGATTGCTTAAACTGAATTAAAATAATGACAATGTTTATTTTGAGTTGTAAGTGCAGGGAAAGGCAGGAATCTTTAGCTAGATATGGCAGAATCCTGTTTCACCATGATATCTGTGTTTTCTTTCCTCTACAAAACATAGGAGAAGGGAGATAGCCCTTAAGCAAAGGGTTGTGAAAAATCCTAAATGAATGAAATGTATTTGTGTGGTCTGATCTATACTGTGTAGCTGCCACAGTTCCCAATATATTCATTTAGACAGATAGAACTTAGAAAGGCAAAGTTTGGGGGATGTGTTCAGCACAGCATTATTCCTTGCTAAATGAGTTGGAGCAAGGGTTAAAATAAAATCAATATTTTCTCCTRTTAGCTTTTCCGCTTCCATTGGGATTGTTTGTAAGCTCGTATTTGTTAGACCAAGGTAGGGATACAAACCTGATTCAGTGTTGGACTGAGAGACATCTAGTCACAAAAGTACCGTGTTAGCAGATCAAGATTGATTAATTTCTGTCAAAACATGTTGGCGATTTCCTACACTTGGAGGTTCCTGTCAGATCATAAACCCTGCCACAGCCACACTCTGGCTTATCCCCCAAATGCAAATGTGCTTCAGAGAATCAAAGCTCAAGGTCGCCTACATGAAGGAGAGCACGGTGTCTCATTACAGCTACTGTAATGCTGCCAAGAGGCCAGAGAAATATAGAAAGAGTAGGAGCAATTATTTATTCCGACTAAGAATTGGAGTATTCTGTATCTTCTAAAACACATGGACATAACGAGTGTCAACAAAGAATTGTCTAACTTTTAATGTTAGGTGGCAAGGTTAAACTCCAACATTCAAGTTTTGCTTGAGCACTCTTGTATTTGAAAGTGTGTGCCAGGGAGTTAGTTACTGGTGCACGTGCAGTTTTTTGTGTTCCTTTTAAGAACCAGTCTCACTGACATTTAACTCTGGTGTTGGGGGTTTTGGAGGTTTTTGGTTTTGTTTTTTTGTTGTTGGGTTGGTTTTTTTTTGTGGATATAAACAGCTAAGTCACTAAACATTTCCAGGAGGAAAGCTTTTCATCTTGCCTAGAACTCTGAACACCTAACATCTCTGATTACTGATGCAATAAATAATATTTTAAAGAGATTGCTAACATAGTCTTATCAGCTATTCAGTCTTATCAGCTATTCCATGTCTGAATTAAGGCAGTTGCAAAAGCGAAAAGGGGGGAGCTATTTAGTCTTTGCATAAGGAATTGTGAGGAAGGAATATCTGTAAATAAGAAGTATTCTGGTGTTTTCAGAGTACATCCAAAAGGCATGTTTTTTCTTCAATAGAACATTTCTGAGTGTGGGATAAATCATTCCTGTGAAATTGGGTTAGCAGTAGGCAAAAGCAAATTAAGCTCCATCAGAGATTGAGGTATGTTCCTTCACACATGCCAGAACTGTCTGCTCTATAGGCAATTCATTGAAAACAGCTGCCTTTCTATACTGCTTTACTTGTCATCTGAAGGACACCATCTATATTTTAGAGGTCTTGTCTTCACTTTGTATTCAAGCTAAATTCATTTAGCCACTGTACGCAATGAATGCAAAGGTAAGCATTTACCCGCCTTTCTTTAAAACATCATTAAAGGTAGAGCTGTGGTGAGAGGTAGACATTATATCTGTATAAAATTGTTCTCTGTATAAAACCAACAGATTTGTATAGCAAGAGTGAGTATTTTTTAGGGATGGGGAAAAAATTTTTGAAAGTATCATCTTTCCTGATTTTCTCTGGGCTGCATTCAGGCTACCACAATAAGGAGGGGGCGTGCGTGTGTGAACAAACCTTTAGGTATTGTTTTAACCACTAAAAATTCTTTCCTACAAACACACCTTTATTGCCTACAGATAAGCTTACATACATATTTGAGGATCCCTTCAGTCTGCTTGCAGAGGTGATTATAACTGTATTGAAAAATTCAAGCTGGCGAATGCTGTGAGGAATTTGTTGTGGAAGCACTGCAGAATGTGTTCTGTGCCAAAAGCACGAGTAACAAAATAGCTGTGTGCAAAAGGGCAAGCACCCTGAAAGAATAAATGAAAAAAGAATTACATCTACACCTTTATGATCATTTATATAGCAATAACACTGCCTTGGCCAACCAGCCATCGAACCCCCCTTAAAAGTGCCCAAGTGCTTACCTGTTTCAGTTGCATTTGGGAAAGTGTTGCTGTGAGGATGTAAAATGCATTCCAGCTGTGATCACCTTGTGTTTTCCCTCTCACCCAACAAATTTCACTGAGTGGTAAGAAGTTAAAAATATTAAAAACATGAAGACTATTTAGAATATTCAGGCTTCTTGGGAAAGAAGCCTGAATAAAATCATTAGCATTTGTTCATTGCAGTTCTTAAAAAAAAAAAAAAAAAAAAAAAAAAAAAAAAATTCCAGTGTATGTCCCTTCTGGAAGCAGTACTTCACTCTTTTCAGAGTAATCCAAAGATATGTGACACATGGATATTTGAGGAATAAGAAATGAATTTAGTCCTTCCAGGTAGATGTTAAGTATTTGTAGCAATCTATAAACTCYTTCTGACGTAAGAGTTGGAGAACCTCAACATTCACAAACTATATTGCCCTCCATGTAGCAAAATAGGTTGAAATTCATAGCTTTGTTTCCAGAGGGCTCAATGCATGTCCTCAGTTCCAATTTACTTCCCAAGCTAATGGGACCCTTGGTTCATCCGAGCAGAAATATAAGTCAGTTGAAGAGTCTTTAACTTACATTCCCATCTTAGCTCCTGTGATCTTTTCAGAAGCTGGTGCATCCCAGGGTGCCCACAGCAGGTTGGTTGCAGGGATTGGCCATCAGTGTCAGCATGCTGCTGGCAGAGCTGAAGAAATTGGGGCACATATTGCATCACTTACATTGTGCATGGCCTAGAGCAGTTGCGCTTCTTGTAGGACAGTTCTAGCCTCCCATTTCATGCTATCAAACATGATGGATATTGCAAAATGTGCATGCTGAATTCTTAGTTCCTATTAATTTGGAAAAAAAAGTATTTAACCCCCTGCCCACTTGGAAATGACAACAAGGTTTATCTCTGTTATCCGAAGAACCATCACTGGTGGCTTTGCTGTAAAGTATTAGTGTAGCAAATGAAGCAAACAGAGCATTTATGCTAATTAAATTGACTGTAAAGTAAGGCTTTCTTAATATTTCATCTCACCTGTCTTCTGGGACTGACTGCTATTAAGTGTTTGGGTATTCATACATGTTTTCAGTGGAAATAAATGTGCCACAAAAACTGTTTGTTCTGGAGAAGATTTTGGACTCAGCAGTACCAGGTGCAAGTAGGACAGTGTGAGCTGGGTATTTCCAACAGACAAGGGCTCCTCCTCCTTCAGTGTGGGACACTTGGGCCCTAATGAGGCCAGGTGTGCTGGCTGGGGCACTGGGCAGCTCAGGGAGTCTCCTCATCTTCACAGTGGTGTAGCTGCCCTCAGCGTTGTTTGAACCTGGGTTTCAGTGCACCACATTGTGTGCAGGTGAGTCCTCACATGTATTTTCTAGACTTTTCTTCCTAATGTGGGGGGGTGTAGGAGGAGAGTTGGGGGAGTGGGGAGGAGCAGCCCCAGGACTCTGAGTGCGGGGTGAGTGCTGGCTACCCCACAGCACCCCAGGGACTTGCTAGCTCCATTTGCTGGTGGGAGGCAARGCATCCTCTCTGGGCACTGAGGCACCTTGCACCAACCCAAAGCTGAGTGTTTCGTGCTTAATGCTTGTGCCAGCAGACGCTCCTGTTCAGCTAGGCTGTGAGTACACTAGGGAGGTTGGGCTGGGGGGCAAGAAGCAGATCAGCTGCCATGTGGCCAATGCCTTTATGTGGGGAGCTGCTGTGGTTTAACCCTAGCCAGCACCTAAACACCACACAGCCGCTCATTCACTCCCCCATTTCTAGTGGAATGGGGGAGAGAATCAGGAGAGTAAAAGTAAGAAAACACGTGGGTTGAGATCAGAACAGTTTAATAATTGAAATAAAGTAAAATAATAATAATAATCATAATAATAAAAGAATATACAAAGCAAGTGATGCACGATGCAATTGCCCACCACCCACCAACAAATGCCCAGCCATTCCCCGAGCAGGGATTGCTGCTCCCTGGCCAACTCCCCCCAGCTTATATACACTGAGCATGACATCACAGGGTATGGAATATCCCTTTGGCCAGTTTGGGTCAGCTGTCCTGGCTATGGTCCCTCTCAGCTTCTTGTGYACCTCCTCACTGGCAGAGCATGGGAAGCTGAAAAGTCCTTGATTAGTGTAAACACTACTTAACAAGAACTAAAACATCAGTGTGCTATCAACATTATCCTCACACTAAATCCAAAACACAGCACTATACCAGCTACTAGGAAGAAAATTAACTCTATCCCAGCTGAAACCAGGACAGAAGCCTTCAGCTGAAGACCCCGAGCTGTGTTAGCTTTGTGTGAAAGTAAAGCTCAGGATGGATGTTTGTCCTCAGCATTTCCCCTGAACCTGTCTTTTAATTTGCTGTCTTACTAGATTTTTTTCCCCATTAAAATGCAGGAGAAAATCAGACCTACTACATTATCTTAGCAGTACTAAGAACGTGTGAGAAAAACTACCATTGCGTTTCAGGGAGCTTTAACTGAACGTAATTATTACATGGTCATTTTAAGGACAAGAGAAGGCTGTTCTCCTTAGAAGATGAGAAAGTAGTCAGTAGTAATATGTTAAGTACAAAGGGAATCAAAGGGTAAAAGTGAGGGGAATGTATTTTTTCTTGTTGTTTTTTCCTCAGTAATTTCATGTGTGTCAGTTTGGTGGGTTTTTTGAAAAATAATCCTAATTTTTGTGTTTATTTAGGTTGTTGGAAAGGGGGTGAAGGGAGTGGTTCTTGGAAAAAAACAAYGCAGCTGTACCAATAGTAATGTTTTGTAGGTTACGAGAAAGTTTAATTTTAAAAGTTTCACAGGGGTTTTTTTACTTACTTTTGCTTCAATTTCCTAAAGCTGTTATTAAAATGGATGAAGTGCTATATCAGAATCTTTGAATTGCTTCAAAGGGAAATGTGTCATAACTTTGCACTTTCTGCAAGCTTTTCTTCATCTTGCCAGCCCTAGGTTATGGATGAACATACTTTAAGGAGAAAAGCTGTGTGGTGGATTTCAAATGCTTTCATCTTTAATTGGAGGAGGAGGAAGGACTGTTTAAAATGGTCATAAAATTTTTAATGTAATTTGCAGCCCATTTAGTACTTTGATTTAGGCAACAACAGGAGCATATATTCAGCTGTGTAGGGTGCTAAGTGACTGGAGTTTCCACGCTGGGATGTTGAACCAGAAGCCTGTTATGAATGCTGGAATATTTAGCTTTTACACCTACCTAGAGAAATTATCTTTATAGTTTCACATGGCCTTAATTTTGGTGCTCCTGTGATGCAAATAATATGTAACAATATTAATGTTGAAATAATTACCTTGCACTAAACGAGAAGGTACCCTGGAGTGCTCTGTGATAATTCTTGTGCTTATAGTGAATGTATGTGTTGGCTTCATGGGACGCCACAATTGTTTGTTTGTGAAGAACTTGAACAACAACATTGTTAGACTGTGACCTGGTTTGTGTTTTCCTTCACCAACCAAATTCAAAGCTGGCAAATGCGTGTGTGTAAAACAATAAGCTTTAGTGTTCTTTGATCGACACTTAACCAAAGTTCAGGCAAATGTATTTCATAGTCTGAACACTTGAATGTGTTTTGTTTGGTTTTTTTCTCAATACCCATAACCACCTGCAGTGATAAGCGTGAGTAAATACCAGCATTTGATGTCTGTTAAAATGAAGGAAGTAGACAGAAATTTAATATTTAAGTTTGTAGTCTAGGACTTTTCTCTATTGCTAACTGCAGCATTTATTGCTGTAGTTGACCAGCTTACGTTCCCAGACCTGTAGCTTGCAGCTCTTGGTTTACATGACTACATCTGACATTTTGTCTTATGTATTTCTCATCACTGTGCTTCAGTAACGAAAACTGATAACTTCAGAAGAGCAAGCTCTTGCTACTCTGCACTTTGACGTTCCTTTTGACTATTAGTTTCAATATTGTTTTTACTGAGATATTTTTGCTGAAATGTGATGGCCTGCGATTTGTGTTGAGGCTTATGCAGGATAAATATAAAAGACATGCTCTGCTACATACTCTGAATAATCTGACAACTGCTTATAGGTTTTTTTGAACACTAGGAATTTTTTAGTCCATAGTGTTCAACAGAAAAATGTACATGGTAAATTGAGTGTATCCAGTGCAATGTTTCCCTTTAGAGTCTGCAGATGGGCAGTACCGCAGTAGCTCATTGATTTTTCAAGATGTCGTGTGACTGAAGTTAGAGCCATCCCAGGATCCTTAAAAAATTTCACAAAATTGAATTTTGGAGCCTTTCTGATGAGGAATGAGATTCCTTCTTCCAAGAAAATAGAAGGAGCCAAGTGTCAGGAACAGGAGCATGGGAGAGTTGGGCATGTTGTTGTGCTACTGCAGAGGAAAGGGGTAGTTAGTGTCTGTTGCCTGAGAGGTGCTCTATCCCCAAACACTCACCATCCCTTTATGCAGACTCACCCCTTCTTTTACAACTGGGAACCTGATATCCCTGAACTCTGACATGCTCCCCCAAGCAGGCTCCCCTAAGTAATGCTTTGATTTGCCTCCGGCATAAGTTTTCTCTGGTTAAAATCAACAAAGTGTGCTTTAGAAACTTTTGTCAGCATGAATTAACCTGGCAGAAATCACCTTGGATTCACTCTGCTGTTACTTGGAAAAATCCCATCTGTGTTGGAGCTTGTGAGATGTGCTGGAGGAGGACTTGGAGAAGAACCCAAACACCAAGAGTAGGCTTCCTTCTCCCCAGTCACGGCAGCAATAAGGTTGGTGAAGGAAAATAGGAAGAAAATATTTGCATTTTGTCACTTAGCAATTAGAGAGATTAAGCAAGCTTTACCAGTACTTAGAGGGATACATATTAAAAATGAAGCCCAAAGGCTTCCTCTAAGAAACCTTAGTATGTGCAAGCAGCACAGCATCTGGCTTACCAAGTGAATAACAGCCAAAAAAAGGACAGATGCTTTGCTTTGGGTTGCAGGTGATCTGCTTTGCTTCTCTGTGATTAGCTGGGTGTCAGGGTGGACAGAATATTTGAACGAGAGAAAAATGGGAGGAACTGTTCAGAAGCAGCAAAAACTATAGCAAATTTTCTATACTGAAGAAGTGACTGAGTGAATTGTGAGGTAAAATTCGATAAATGGTAGTGAAAGGAAAACAGGTATTTAGATTGGTATAACAGATATTTAGATTGCTATAAGCCTATACAAAATTTGAGGTAGGGAAGAATAAAAAGTGGAATATTCATGAAGAGGGAGAAAGAAGAAAAGCAGCAAAATATAGCAAGTTGCCAAGTTTTTAAAACATACTTATTGGCAATTTTATTTCTGTAATATGCAATAAACTGTAATTATGATTGTAGTCTCTGGAGTTGTGGAGGATTTGAGCACAACAGGTGTGACAGCAAATGCTTTTTCCATTTAGGTGGTTGGTATCTTTCTCTGCATCCTATTCTGTAAATTAATCCTGCCAGTACTTTAAGAAAAAACTCACCTTGAAAAATAGGAAGGTTAATGCAGAATGGAGTTTTAGATTTAATTCTGCTCTACATAAGTGTGTTTTACAGAGTCCTAATGGAATACATAACTGAACGATTGAGATGATTAATTTTAATTATTTTATTTGTAACCTACCCCTTTTAATATACTTCTCTGCTAAAAGTACAGTGCTAGTATCAGGAGACAGTGTAAGAGGTTTTATTTCTCTATAAATTTTTAATAAATGTTTAATCTTATTGATTTTAATGCTTTATTATTAATCTCACATGTCAATGTTGGACATGAAAATTAAGGTGCTCCTATAGTACTTCAGAAAATACTTCATTAAAAAGAAAATAAATGTGTATGGGCAAATTATATATCTTAGTCAAACAGTTTAGGTTATTTTCCAAAGAATGGATAACCGATGCTTAATTTTGTACTTGTGAGAGCTGTTACAAATGTAAAATACATAACAAGGCAATTAACAAGAATCCCAGAAATGTAATGGTTTGTCTATTGTATGTTTAAATTAGGTGCAAAAGCAGTTCCTTAATAGTAAAAATAGGTTCCCTGAAGGCTCTTTATGTCATTATGGGTTTAGTTACTATTCAAGCCTTATTGATCTGAACAGAATTATACAAACATATTGTCTATCCTCCTTGAGCTATAGTACAAAATTACACGTATAATTCATAGTACTTCTATGCAGTGTTTTAAAATTAGGAGGAAGCATTTACAAATCATCTTTAGAACAATTTGCATTCATTGAACGACTAATAAAATTTTATATAAATACTTAACATGGTGGTATGCTGTGGGTTGGGTGCTAGCTGCTTCCCACTGTTACAGAGGGGAATGTGGTTACATATGCCACCTTTGGGGTTTTTGCTTGGTTTTAGGGTAAGGGATAAACGATATGGGGGATCATAAAGTACCTGTTAACAACCTTAGTATTTCTGCACATACCTGTACATTTATATGTACCCTGTACATGCTTCAAGTATCTGATATAGACATTTATAGATGCATTCTGTTTTGAAATCCTGGGGCAAAGTTTCACAAGGAAAACTATACATTCACTGATAATATTATCACCCCCTTATTTGGTATAACTGAATCTGAACATACTGACATTGGTATGTAATCAGTGAATTTCAATCCTTTCTGGTTTCAGAAATGTTTGTGTCCATGTGTTTCAGGATGAAACCACAATAGAACCTCATTACTTTGTTAGTTTTTGCTGTCATAGGAATCTGTCATATGAATATGAATAAAATTCAGACTTCTGCTGCACTTAATCAGTGCTGAATTTTGCAAGGATGTGGATGGTAGGCCAATTAAACTTGGTTTGCCTACCATGTCACTGCAATTTTGGAAACTTCTTTTTACTACTTTGGAGAGTATGTACTGTTTATCCCAGAGGTGGCTGCATTTCAGTGAATGCAGTATGATGCTGACATAGTCCTTCATGATGTCTTAGAAATACTTTGCCGCATAGTCTAACTTGTTTAAGATGATGTGAAAGATGCCTAAGGTTAAAGCATCCTATCGTCCCAAGTCATATTTATTTGTTGCATCCTCCTGCATCTTAGTTTTACTGTTTTAAATTCTAAAACTTAGTTACAGGTCAGAATTAAAACTGAAAAAAACAAAGGTATATAAGCTTGAATTTTTGTATTCCTTTTAAAAATGTGTCATCTGTTCCTTGAGATATGCATTACTGCATGCACTTCATGCTATGAATTTACAGTATTTGTGGCTGTATGTTACCAAAATAGCTAGTAAGTATATGCTGTTAATATATGGGCTAAAATAAGCAAATATTAAGGACATATCTGACTTCTACAGTACAAGAGAACTGAATTTTGTCTATCCGTATGGATGGAGAGGCACTTGCAAACATATCAGTGGGGATGTTTTTAAAATTCTTTATAGTATCTCTTCTAGATCTCTTCAAGTATAGTCTTACTTGTGTGTCAAGTATTGGTAAACAATGTTGACACGAATATTAGTATTGTAAGTGTTGAGTTTATGTATAAACCCAATAGAAATCTTAGGAAAAAAATCAATAGTTTATAACTGTATTGTAAAAACTTATAAAAGGACGTTTATGCAGAAGAACAGTTTTTAAAATGTCAGTATCTTTTTAACGATTTTCTAGTGGCATAGGTGCTGCATATTTCAATCCATGGAGCAAAAGATGTGGCCTCTTCTGTCCAGCTTGCTTGTCTTGTAGCACTTGGAAAATCAGTTTGATGTTGGCATTTTATGCACCAGCACATCTCTTTGCTTTTAGGATTTTTTTTCCTTTTTGACAACATCAAAACTTTGGATGAAGTTTTCTTATTTTTGCAAAGCTATAGTTTTTGAGGGCTCCCCTCCCCCTGCCAAATGCAGAAAGAGGGATATAAACATTTTCCTGCATGCAGATTTGGCATGTTCCACTGAAGAACCTAGGAATGGTTCCAAGTTTTATACTAACTTTGAAGCAGATTCTGTAGAACTGAAGATATTTCTACACAGACACAAATGGAATGCATATGTTTAAAACATTTATCAGGTGGAAATCTTGATATTGTTTTCAATGGCAGTATGTTTCCTGGTTTTATTCTGGTTTTCCTGTTTTCTGGTTTTTTCCCCTGTCTTAGGTGAATATGAGATTCACATTATTATTTTATTTTTAATTGGAAATTATTTCCAGGTTGACCGTATTCCAAATTTATGAAATGAAATTATTTGAAATGAAGTGATTGAAAGCATCTTGAAGCTGAAACTCCAGTTATGTACAAACTGCCTCTGAATGTTAGTTAAACCTTAGTGATAATATTATAACTGGGATTGTAGTTCTATCAAAGAATGCTTTAACAACCACATTTTTCAACTGGGGAAGCTTCAACCATAAAGCAGGACCAATCAGAGAAAAGGTCTCAAAGAGGGTTTGAGAGGTTGTTTTCAGCTAAGACTAAAGAGAGAAGACACTTGTTCTACACTTCCCCTATACTAGACATGGAAAGGTAGATTTTGTAATGCACAAAAGAACAGGAAAAATGCTTTGAGGATCAAAACATTAGGAGATAAAGATGTTATTCATCGTATCCTGTCAGTATTTGATTTTTATGCCTCCAAACGGATGTAGACTGTTAAGTCTTCATTTTACTAGTATCTTGGTTGTGATCCTAATTTGTGTTTACTATTTTCAAGTTCTTCATGAATAAATCAATCTGTACGTCTTCTGTGACGAGAAAAAAAAAAAAAGGCAGCGCACATTTAGATTGTTTTCTACATAGATACATGTTGCCATCTCCTTTGTGTGATGAAAACCATTCACTTTTAACTATTTCTATTACTATTTGATGATAAACCCTATAACAGAATTGACACACTTCCCTAAAGGAGATGTATCATATCTTTCTTGCGGTATCTGGTGGAATAAAGATTTCCTTTTTCCTTCAATTTTATCAATTTGAGCCTGAACCTTGAGACAGTCTGAATAGATGGGGTTAGAAGAATGTTTAGGCCAAGTTCTCAGAATCTGAAAGTGACAGGTATGAAAGGGAAGGTCAGTGGCCTTTTTGCAGATGAAATGGGCGATGTTATTGTACACACTGAGCGTACTGTCAACATTCTGTGCTTGGTTGTATTTTATATCAGAGGAAAGCATTCAGCTAAATGCTTGCTGCTACAAAAGACTTGTATTCTTGCTCATATCTCTGCAGATGAGAGCACCATTATGAGTTCACAGAATGGTTTTCTGAGCTGAAATAAGTCTGCAGCACTAAAATAAATACCTGGTTTTTTTATGTTCATGAACTTAAAGTAGGCACAATTATCAGCCTTCAAAAAGCAAATTTACCAAACTGATAAAAAATTTGATGTTTCCCCTTATTTGAATCAAACATTAAAAACTAAAAGTGTGACCTGTTTTTCCTTGCACATTTGACACTGGATAAGGACAGAAGACCATGAAATAGGAAAGCATTCATTTTCAAGGTAACACATTCTCTAAAAGGCTCCATCTTGTGACTGTCTTCTAGGATTCATCCCAGTTTACTTGGTGCCCTTCTTGCAAGATGGAACTTTGCATTTCAGCATGTCTTTTTTCCAAAACAGTGCAGAAAGCATAACTTTTTTTTTTTCTTTCTTATCTCAGAATCTCCCGTGTGCTATTTAGAAGTCACAATGTTATATCCATGAAAGCATATCTTTAAGCTGTGGGTGTAAGAATTCTGGAAATTAGATCAGGGATGTTGATAATAGGCTTTGGATGATTTAAGAGAGAATGTCAGAATAGAATGTTGCAATGGGATAATGTCCTCCCACTGCTAGATGAACGTCTTAACATCCCCGTGGCATTCATAGGAAATAAACGTTGAGGTGAAGCGGAGACATTTATTTCCAAAATGGGAGTCATTTATCCTGCTAAAGCATTGTATTCCAGGGACTCTGTTTCCATTATACCAAACAACTGATGATGGAAGATGCTGTTATTTGATGGATATTGATATTGCAGAATGGCAGTTGATCTTCATGTGACTTTTATGCAAAATACGCATATGCAGTTAGAATAAGAGAAGTGTTGTTTCCTAATTGTCTTTGACAGATTTGCATTTTGTTTTTAGCAATTCAGAATTACTTTATCTATCATAATACAGTAAATTTAAAATTTTATATATTTGTCACACTGATTGAAGTATAGTTAGGAGCATCAAAGTTTTGTCATTAGTGGCTAACAAAAATATTTAATATAACTGTAGCATGTAATARAGACATCCTGTTGCTTAATGCAGTAGCAGCTTTCAGTAGTTCACAAATAGCTTGAGCACCCGCTTGCAGCTGAAAAATTATAGCAAAGTCAGGGTTGCACTTCAGCCTGTGTGAGTTCTGAATCTGATTTCAGAGGTGGAGAGGCCATATTCAGCTATATCATATTAAATGATCTCCTAGTCAAGGTGTGGTCTAAGTGCTTGTGTCACTGATGTCTGAAGGTGACAGAAGGTAACTCAGTGTAACTTCTGTCCCAAGGAAAATCATAGGTTGAGTCCTGTTGGAACAACATTTCTGGGCACTTGAAGGAGAAGAGGTGACTGGGAACAGTCAGCATGGGTTTATCAAGAGTAAATCATGCCTCACCAACCTGATTAACTTCTGTGGTAAAATAACTTGATTTGTGAACAAGGGGAGAATAGTGGATGTCATTTACCTTGACTTTAGCAAGGTGTTCAGCACTGTTTCTCACAATACACTTGTATCCAAGTTAGTATGCTGTAGTCTGGATGGATGGACAGATAGGTGGGTATGGCCAGGCTCAGAGCGCAGTGGCCAATTCATCCTATTCTGTCTGGGTAAAGTACAGAGTACTGCCAGTGTCTCTCCTGGGACCTGTCCTCTTTAACATCCATAGCAGTAATCTGGTGGAGGTCAATGAGGGCACTCACATAGTTTGCACGTGAAAACAAATTGGAGGAACCAGTCATTATGCTCAATGGCAGGACTGCCATTCAGAGGGATCTAGACAGGCTATAGTTTCATACCATGGGTAACTTTCAAAAAGGCGCATCTAATTCTACATTTTACAGAAGAGGGATGTTGTAGAAGGTGGCCTACAGAACTTGTACAGTTAGTTTAATTTTTTCTTTAAAGAATATATTGTCAGATGGAAGGCCCAGGCATGCAAGTACCACTCTGCTCTACCACTCATTCAAGAAAAGTAAGAAATCCTGTAGGATGCCTTTTCAGAAATATACTCTGATTAAATATTGGACATGTGAAAATTCTTCTTTGTATTTTAAAAGGCTTAAAATATTATGTGAGGTTGTGTTGTGGTTTAACCCGGCAGGCAGCCAAACACCACACAGCCGCTCGCTCACTCCCCCCTCCCCTCAGTGGGATGGGCGAGAGAATCGGGGAGAAAAAAAAAAGTAAAATTCGTGGGTTGAGATAAAGACAGTTTAATAAAACAGAAAAGGAAGGGAAAATAATGATGATAATAATAATAATAATAATGATAGAATATACAAAATGAGTGATGCACAATGCAATTGCTCACCACCCGCTGAGCGATACCCAAGCAGCGATCGCTACTTCCTGGACCACGCCTCCTATTTATATACTGAGCATGACATCACATGGTATGGAATACCCTGTTGGCCAGTTGGGCTAGCTGTCCTGGCTATGCTCCCTCCCAGCTTCTTGTGCACCTGTCAGAGCATGGGAAGCTGAAAAGTCCTTGACTAGTGGACTACTTAGCAACAACTAAAAACATCAGTGTGTTACCAACATTCTTTTCATACTGAATCCAAAACACAGCACTAGGAAGAAAATTAACTCTATCCCAGCCAAAACCAGGACAGGTTGATAGTATACAAATTGGTTTAGAAAGACTACTTTTCAACATTCAGTGTAATATGCGGAAAGCAAGACAGCTTAAAAAAATAATCATTCACTGAAAGCATATGGTACTGCTTACCTTATATGTTCTCCTAATTAACGTGACTGTAAAAAGACGACTATTGAAATTTAGATAGTAACTCTGTTAAAATCCTAATTACAGCAGTGTTAACAACTGCAGTGTGGGTAATACTCTTTTATTATTAGTTCCACATCTGAGAATCAGTTCATTCACTTCCAAGGCATTTACACACCAATTTCCATGCACGTTTTTGGAAGTGAATGTGTGTAATGACTAATAAGCCAGCTAAAGCATTTATGTAAGATGACTGGATATTAGGAGAAAACGGAGTATCCATTTCCAGTTTAAGGCCGTGGAATATATTGAGTTTAGGAAAATAAACTAGGTTACTTAGTTTAAATGTGTAGATGTTGAAAATTAATTTACACAGTGCTACGTTAGAGAAACAGCATTGTTTTGAAAGGAGAAACAGTGAATACAAATACAATTACAGATGAAGAGAGTTGCAGGTAGCCTGCTTATGACACTAACCAGCTAAGCATTGTTTGCAGTTTCAAGTATACAGACTTTTGGCCAGTTTAATCGCAAGGCTAGTACATGATTGCAGATATTTTCAATTAATTCTGAAGATACAGGGAAAGAAGGAATAACAGTTTGTAACAACAGCTGGCTTGATATATTTTGAGATGGTAACAACTGTTCCTTGTAGGGATGACTGGGTGAGGGAGAGTTAATAGAGACAGTTATTTGAGAAGGACTGGAGCTATTACTGGAGTCAAGCCTACTTCTTTTATGAGGAAACAAGACAAATGCAGGCAAAGGGAGAAGAAAACAATACTAAAAGAGAAAAAAAATCCATCTTTTTTTTTTTTCTCTCCAGACTTTTACTGTAGTACTACTGCTGGAGAAACATGGCCTCAGCTCACAGTCTTATCAGACATTTTGTGACCTGACAAACTTGACTTAACGTTGAACTGTTTAGGTCAGTGCTCTTGACTGCRTCATTGGTCACAGGCTCAGAGCAGTGTTGTGAAAGATGGTCTTGTCTGGATAAACCTGACACTTGCTAAACAAAAGGTAAATAAAGGATAAAAAGAAAGAGAATAGGTAGAGAGAGAAAAACGACAAAGAAGGGAAGGTAAACTAAACTGATATTTTTAGGTCTTTCTGACTTCAAACTGAGATGAATGTAGAATCATAGAATCATTAAGGTTGGAAAAGACCTCTAAGATCATCGAGTCCAACCGTCAACCCAACACCACCATGCCCACTAAACCATGTCCCTAAGCGCCACATCTACATGTCTTTTAAATACTTCCAGGGATGGTGACGCAACCACTTCCCTGGGCAGCCTGTTCCAATGCTTAACCACTCTTTCAGTAAAGAAATTTCTCCTAAGGTCCAATCTAAACCTCCCCTGGCGCAACCTGAGGCCATTTCCTCTCGTCCTATTGCTAGTTACTTCGGAGAAGAGACCAACACCCACCTCACTCCAACCTCCTTTCAGGTAGTTGTAGAGGGCGATAAGGTCTCCCCTCAGCCTCCTCTTCTCCAGGCTAAACAGTCCCAGTTCCCTCAGCTGCTCCTCATAAGACTTGTTCTCCAGACCCTTCACCAGCTTCGTTGCCCTCCTCTGGGCATGCTCCAGCACCTCCATGTCCTTCTTGTAGTGAGGGGGCCCAAAACTGAACACAGTATTCGAGATGCGGCCTCACCAGTGCTGAGTACAGGGGCACGATCTCTTCCCTAGTCCTGCTGGCCACGCTATTTCTGATACAGGCCAGGATGCCGTTGGCCTTCTTGGCCACCTGGGCACACTGCCGGCTCATGTTCAGCYGGCTGTCAACCAGCACCCCCAGGTCCTTTTCCAACAGGCAGCTTTCCAGCCACTCTTCCCCCAGCCTGTAGCGTTGCATGGGGTTGTTGTGGCCGAAGTGCAGGACCCGGTACTTGGCCTTGTTGAACCTCATGCAGTTGGCCTCAGCCCATCGATCCAGCCTGTCCAGGTCCCTCTGCAGAGCCTTCCTACCCTCGAGCAGATCGACACTCCCGCCCAGCTTGGTGTCGTCTGCAAACTTACTGAGGGAGCACTCAATCCCCTCATCCAGATCGTTGATAAAGATATTGAACAAGACCGGCCCCAAAACGGAGCCCTGGGGGACACTGCTCGTGACCGGCCGCCAACTGGATTTHACTCCATTCACCACAACYCTCTGGGCCCGGCCGTCCAGCCAGTTTTTTACCCAGCGMAGAGTACACCTGTCTAGGCCATGAGCTACCAGCTTCTCTAGGAGAATGCTGTGGGAGACAGTGTCGAAGGCTTTACTGAAGTCCAGGTAGACCACATCCACAGCCTTTCCCTCATCCACTAGGCGGGTCACCTGGTCATAGAAGGAGATCAGGTTGGTCAAGCAGGACCTGCCTTTCATGAACCCGTGCTGGCTGGGCCTGATCCCCTGGTTGTCCCGCACAYRGCTTGCGAGCRCCCYCAAGATGAACCGCTCCGTAATCTTCCCCGGCACCGAGGTCAGGCTGACAGGCCTGTAGTTCCCCGGGTCCTCCTTCCRGCCCTTCTTGTAGATGGGCATTGGCAAGCCTCCAGTCGGCTGGGACCTCCCCCATTAACCAGGACTGCTGATAAATGATGGAGAGTGGCTTGGCAAGCTCCTCYGCCAGCTCCCTCAGCACTCTCGGGTGGATCCCATCCGGCCCCATAGACTTGTGAGCGTCGATATGTCACACAAACTGTTTTGATCAGGACAATAAAAGTTCAAGGGTGTTATGAAGAATACAGGGAGACTGGGGGAGTGGCAGATACACTGATAAGGCTTTTCCACAGGATTCCAAAAAGAATTAATGTCTAAATTGCTATATGCCATCTTTACAGACTGTGGTCCAATGTTGGACCTAAATCACAGATGCCAATTTCAGATTCCATGCTCTTCTGTTTAACATTGTTTCTGTGGTTTTGTCTATGCAGTACCTTCCTTGCTTCCAGTTGATATAATAACTTACGTGAATTTTAATGATTTTGAATATGTATCTGTGGTAATTACTGTTATAAAGATTCCATAGGAAAAGGTACCAGAGAGAAACTGATGACTGAATTGGTTGAAACAAAAATATCAGTTTTATTTTTTTCTTTAAAATTATAATTTTGCTGAGGTGCAAAGTTATGATAGTGGAGGACACCTGACAGCAAAGATTAATTCTACTTTGGAGTTTTTGGTCATAAATAGTATAAACTCCTATATTATTGAAGAATTGGCATCACTGGGGTAGCATATAATATATATCTATATCTCAGATATATTCGGTAACATGTGATTAACAAACAAAGAGGATGTGCCTTTTGTTAATATCTACGGTGCTCTCTCCCCAACACAAACTCTTCCTTTCTCTTCATCTTCTCAATCTCAGTGATTGTCGTTTTGTAAGATCCTTTATTCTGGGCTCCAGTGCAACTGAAGAGCAGACAGTATTTAATGACCTTCTGCATCAGCAGTTTCATCTCTTGAGAAATTAAAATTGATTTGTTTTGTCTTTGATATTGAAAATCTAAAGCGGACCTTTTCTTCCTGACTTGTGTAATAGTAGCACCTGCAGTCAGGAAAGACTGGGGAAGAGGACTTAAAATAAACTCTGTTAACTAACATGGGGGGGGGGAAGCCTGTCACTAGATAGTTTAAAATATGTCCCTGAAAAGAATGAGCGCTTTTTGTCATCTCTGTAATATTATAGGGGTTCTGTCTGTGTGAAGAAAAAAAAGATTAGTTTTCATGTGACTTTTTGTTTCCCTGTGTATTTCATAGGACCTAATTCCTGTTTATTCTTATCCATCCTGTCTTGGAAAACTGCCAGGTTAACCTATAGGTATAAGAAACATTATGCTTACCCTTAAAGGATAAATTAGTGTTTGACCTCAAACACCTTACTATTTTCTGTGATAGACTGCAACTTTCAGTTTATTATTTTAACAGATCAATAGGTACATTAATTCTAAGAGGAAGCTCAGACTCTCTGCCTGAAGTTAAATTTGCCAGTTTTTTTAATTAGTTTTATTCTCCCATAAGGTTGAAATTTCTTTAGGAGAATCAAAGACAGGAAAGTAATTCACTGGAGAAAAAGCAAATGATGCAGAAAATGCCAATATCAATTTCCTAAACAAGTCATAACTTGAATGCCAAGAATCTTGTTTCCGGCACTAACTCTAATAATATGAGTAATCTAAGGCACTGATTGGAAGGCACATTTTACAAACTCATGATTTAACTTAAAAAGATGACTGAGAGAAATTAAATCTTGCTGAGCTGTGTGAGGTAATGTCTTGAAGAAAAAAACACCTTTACCCTAGAGGAAGTAATGTTGATTGTAGCATGATTTATATTTTAAAGGCATTATCAACAAGGTGGATGGCCAAGTGCTGAAAATTTGTTTAGGGACATTTCCAGTTGTATTTCTGTACTGCATAGTAGATTTGAAGTTGGATGGAATCTCAAAACAGGCCTTTAAAATGAAGAAACTAGTTAACACAAAATAAAAATTCCTTTATGTCTTCCACCTCAACCACTTCATATATTTTTCATTTTAGAAGCACAGTCCATTGCATTTTGTGGATTTAGCTGGAAATTGGGTTGCTATAATAACTTGTGGCCCAGCGGTAGAAGAATGAATGTAAAAGTACTGAAGCGAATGTTGATTTCTTCAAAGACAGGTGGAGAGTGTATATGAAGACAAATGTAAGGTTTCAGGTTAGCCTAAACCAATTTTTTTTGTCTGCTTATCTTCCATGAACTTCACTTCTCTGTACCTTGAGAAACATGCGAAATTAAACTTTCGTTGCTGTGTAGGCTAATCTTGTGGAAAAGTGTATCTGCAGTCCTGAACCCAGATTGGCTTCTCCTCAGAATGAGGAAGTGTCGTCTTCTGAGGCTCATTGACAAGACTAGAATGTGGGCACAGTTACCTGAATATTTTGGAGGCGTTCCTCTAAGGGGTGAAATAGCTTTGAGGAAGATTAAGATACCGTTGGAAATAGATTGCTGGTGTAATTCATGAAAAGGAGGAATTCCTCAATGACAAAAGCAGTGGGGGAAAAGTGATTTTCTTGCTGTGTGTTGACATTTTGGAGCTTTAGGGTATTATCAGGCATAGATAATACTTCCAATAACACAACTCACTCCCTGTGCCTGCCTTCCCCCACCCTGAATTGCTGCACCATTCAGTCCTACCTACATTTTCATATGCTTTAGCTGAAATCCAGGAAATGAGAAACATTGCAAATCAGAAGTTTGTTTTCTCCTTTTAGTTTCTTGATCACCACCTTCCACAAAGTGCAGTTTTATTTCTTCTGCTTGAACAATCTGTAAGGAAAGAACAATTGTCTCCAGAAGTCAAATGGTTCTGATCCAGTAATCCATAATGGTATTAGGAAGTGTGCTAAAGACAGAGAGACATCTACTGGATAAGACATAAATCCTAAGCATTTTTGTTTGCTAGAGTGCATTTTTCACAAGGCGCAGTATCCTGGTCTGCTGCTTGTTTGGGCTGCATTTCAGCCGGAGCAGCTGTCTTGCTCCCTTCTAGTCCTTAGTCTAGAACTGACTATTCCAGCTGTAGGTGAAATACAACCTTTATTTCCCAACACGCATGCACATCATGAATTGCAAATATTTCATATTAGCAAAGCTTGTTGAGATCCTAGGGTGAGAAGAAAGATAGATAATATTTTTTGTACTTCATGTTATAAGAGTGTATAACAGTCATATTAGTTAAAATATCTAGATCAGCCTTTCCTGGATTAGCCATCCGGAGTACTGTATTCCTCATTCAAAACACCCACTGCAGAATTTAGCAGACTTTGTGTTTACATTTTAGTATTTCAGACTCAAGGGAATCTTCCATGTTCCAGAAATTTAGACTTGCTATCAAAGACTTGCTGTTTAGGTAATGGTTTTCTAGCTCTGCTTCCCTTACCAGTTTTTATTGTTTTCAATTCCTTCTCGGTTCTTTTTCTCTCTTTAGCAGAGGACCGTCATATTCTGTCACACACACAGATGTCTGAAGTCTTCTGTTTAGAGAAGAATACTTTTGTATTTGTGTGCAGAAGATCTTTATCTTCCAGTAAAGAAGGTGAAGTCCTTTTTGGGTTATGTTAATAATCCCTTATGAGGGAGAGAAGCAATTCTTTACTAAGAGAATCTTTTACTGATTTATTTTCCAGTGTCATGTACTGTTCCTTCTGATGTTATTTTCTTCCAGGTTTTAGAATATGCATGCATACATACACAGAGATATCACAGAATCATGGAATATCTCAAGTTGGAAGGGACCCATAAGGATCATCGAGTCCAACTCCCTGCTCCTCGCAGGACTACCTAAAACTAAACCATATGACTAAGAGTGTCATCCAGACGCTCCTTGAACTCTGACAGGCTTGGTGCTGTGACCACTTCCCTGGGGAGCCTGTTCCAGTCACCGACCACCCTCTCAGTGAAGAACCTTTTCCTAATGTCCAGTCTGAACTTCCCCTGACACAGCTTCATTCCATTTCCTTGTGTCCTATCGCTGATGACCAGAGAGAGGAGATCAGCACCTCCCCCTCTGCTGCCTCCCTTGAGGAAGTTGTAGACTGTGATGAGGTCACCCCTCAGCCTTCTATTCTCCAAGCTGAACAAACCAAGTGACCTCAGCCGCTCTCCCCAAGTCTTGCCCTCGAGACCTTTCACCATCTTGGTCACCCTCCTCTGGACACACTCTAATAGTTTAATGTCCTTCTTGTATTGAGGTGCCCGAAACTGCACACAGTACTCAAGGTGGGGCCACACCAGGGCAGCGTAGAGTGCGACAATCACCTCCCTCSATCTAGCTATGCTGTGCTTAATGTACCTCAGGACATGGTTGGCCCTTTTGTCTGCCAGGGCACACTGTTGACTCATACTCAACAGATCTTTTTCCGCGGGGCTGCTCTCCAGCCTCTCGTCCCCCACTTTGTACATATAACCAGGATTACCCTGTCCCAGGTGGAGAATCCTGCACTTGCTCTTGTTAAATTTCATATGGTTGGTGATTGCCCAGCTCTCTAGTCTATCCAGATCTCTCTGTCTCATCATTAATTTTCAAATTAATATTCCCCCCTTCTTTCATCTACCACAATTCTAATGGCACTAAATCAGTGCAATTACAGATGACAGTTGCTATATGTTGAGAAATATTCAGTATAGTATCTGAAGTACCCAGCAGCCTCATAGCCCTTTTAGGCATTTATCATAACTTTGTGAGGCACTGGATGCATGCTAGTCATGGTTTATTGTTGGAGACCTGAGATACAGGGCTCGCAGCTAACTTCCACCCAGTGGACTTTCATATTTTTCTCTGAAGAGTGTAGTCTCACGTTCTGCTCATTTTCCTTTCAAATCTTTCATTTACTTTTGAAGCATCTCGTAATGTGTAACTTATCAGAGGGAAACCTAAGATCATTATTGCCCTTTTTTCTTCTACAAGTTTGTGAACACTTCTGCTGTCCCATCTGAGCTCAGTGTACAAATATAATAGCAAAATCTGGACCCTGTATCAGTTGCACCTAATGTGCATCTCTGTCCTTTTCTCGATCAAATATGGATATTGCTACAATTTGCTACCTACACAAATATCATATACATGTAAATTTCTTTGAGTATAGTTCAGCTGTGCATGCTACAAGGCAATATTTAACACACTTGGTACTGCAATGCAGCCCATCTGATGCAGTGATCCAAGAGCAAAAATAATGTCCAACAAAGTAGCCTAGAAAATGCTTCTCCAGTCTTTTCTCCCATTCTTGTATAATTTTTCTGCTATAAAACAATGCTTGTGATATGCTTGCTATAAAATTCCCTTCAGTGAATCCAATCTTCTTTAATAATCATTCCATAAAAAGATGACCCCTCCTCAGAAAGACCCATAACTAGAGCCAGCAAACGCTAGCTAGATGCATAAAGCCTATATAATGTACTAGAAGGAAACAGTATGTTTATATTTACAGGTAACGATATTTTACAAATTATTTTGTATTTCTTGTGTCATTGCAAAATCTATTATGAGTGAAGAGAAGGATCCAAGAAATCTAAAACCAAAAAGTGACTTTTCTGTTACCAGCTTATAAATGTTTACTTTCAGGATTCCAGATGTTTGCATTAAAGAAAAGTGAAACTGCTTTTACTTCTGTTTGCACTGTTTTGAACTGTGGCTTAAAGTTTAATCATATTTCAGTTTTTAAATATATTGTGTTCATATTTTATTTTTGAAGAGGCTATATGTTGGATCTTTACTTTGAAGAGAGAGACATTTATAGATAGTTTCATCATTTTATCATCCAAGCAAAAAGCCTTTAGATATCTAACTATAATGATTTTTTTTTCACCTTCTGATTATTGCAAATTAAGTTTTATTATGAAACAGTGTTCAAGATACTAATCACTTAGCATTAAAAGGGCAACCAGCCTAGTGGAAATAGATTAGATGTGATTTATAAAAGGAAAACATAAAGAGGCTTTTGGAAAATAATCCTGGTTATATACGTGCAGCACAAATAAAGTTCAGGACTGTAAGTATTCATCCCACAGGAATAATTCAGGACAAAAGGTAGCTAATTGGAAGAATTTGTAAGGTGTGCTAGTGGAAAAGAATTTTCATTGCTTTATAGCTGAAATCCAAATATTGTTGACAGAAACTTCAGTTATTGATGTGCAGCTAATTAGCAGCTAGCAGACCAGACAAATACTTGGAATAGAATGGAATTTGAGAAACAAAATTTAAAAGTTTGTAGCACTCATTAAAAACAAGGTGTTATGTTTCAGTTTCTAGAAATATAGTAGCTTAATTGTCAGCCTGATGTGAGTGTTCTATACATTTATTCTTAAATCCTTTTCATTTACATATATAGAAGCATATATGTATAATTAAACATATACCTGTTTAAAGAGAGACTTTAAATGAGAAAGTGTTGATTTTGGGGAAGAATTTGGGGTTTACTTCCTGCCCCCCCTCCCTCTTTCCCTCAGTGACTACAGGTTCCATTGAAAATTAGACTCTTTAATCAGGTAATTTAAAAACCTACTGATTTAGAGCAATAGATAGAGGTTTTTCTCATTCTAAAAGTCGGGGAGATTTGATGGCAAGCAATATGTGCAGAGAATGGGAGGCTGCCCTGAAGGGCAAAGAGACCCAGGACAGCTGGTTGATCTTCAAGGATGCCTTCCTCAAAGCATGAGTTGTCCATTGTGCAGAAGGTCAAGGAAAGTGTAGATCCGGTTTTGCTGATATTAATATAAGCTAGTGGGCTTGAATTACTCCTGCAACAAACTGTCCTGTACTAATTTGGAATTTCCTGGACTGAGCAAACTAGCCATGATTTTGATCCCACTGGTGTAGGATCAAACAGGAGAACTAGGTCAACTAGTACTAGGTCAAACAGGAGAACACCTGGACCAGATAGATCGGGTCAGGCCTGATTCAGCACATGTTCAGAGACCCTCTCTGTTTCAAAAGATGCCTACTGGAATATAAACCTGTCCTTCCCAAGCAAAAACCTGGTAAGGTTAGTATTCGAGGCCTGGCATGACTTCCAAAGACAGTAAGTGACCTCTGTGGACGTTTGTTGGAGGCAGACTGCATTCAGATGCATAGCAGAATGAATTTAATTGGAGGCATAGATAACAAGGTTCCACTCTACTGCAACTAATACGCAACTCACCTTGTGTATGTAAACTCCAGGAAATGCAGCGCACAACTGCGCTGCAGGGTATGCAGCCTTTAAAAGGTAGTGAACTGAGTGTGAATCAAAATCTGGTAAAATTGATAACGGCACTCCAATTACACAAAATCCGCTATTAAAGTGAAGGCAATTAACAATGACATCCATATCCCATATGGCACCACAAAAACAAATGGGCAGAAAATGTAAATAAATGTAAACTCTTCCTGATCTGTGCAATGAAGCCCTTCTGTTAAAATATCTGTGGGAACAGGCAAAAAATAGTAAGAAATAATAATAATTTCACTCTGTGAAAATGAGAGTCTTTACTTGCATGTTGATGGGAAAATTGAAAGAAACCCAGAAACCAAAGGCAACACCAAGAAAACCCAGGAACAGTTTAAAGTCTCATGCTCAGTTTAGGTACCTTTAATATCTGTTTTCTTGTGTAATTGCTTCATTTGCATGACCAGTTAAATTTTTTCGCATGTATTTGCTCCACAATATTGCTCATTTAGGTTAATGACAGCTAAATTATGACCTTTGAAAAGTTTGTATCTGACTATGTGATGTAAACAGTCATAATCTGTGTTTATAGAATTTTGCAGGAAAGCAACAGAAATAGTGACAACTACTGATACATAGATCTATGCACATGCACTCTCTCAGAAGATACTAGTTGTCTTTTCCCTCCTCTTTTGTGAGCAGTGGTAGGGTTTAGCTGTGGTTATCAAGAGGGCCTTGTGCCATAAAATCCATGCCTGTGTCTTGTGGACCTCTTATTTTCTCATGTGAGTAATCTTCTTTTTCTTTCTCTTCCCCCCCCCCCCCCCTCCAAAACCGTTCAATAATTATATAAACTTGGGAAAGGTATAGGCTCTGATGTATCTGAAGCTGAATAATGTGACATTTGCAATCAAGCTCAAAAACTCTGAAGAAATATGGTAGCTGAACTCTCTACCAAGAAACTAAATTTGTGGCTATTGAATGGTTTCAATATTCAATATGTAGTCATAGTGGAAGTTAAATCATTCCTCAGTCTTATGGAAGGACTAGGGGAACCAAGTTCAAATCTATAGTAAAACTTTATTAATATTCTTGATGATGATATCACATTTCTTAACATCTGCCAGTGGGTTCCTGAAGCCTTAGTGGAGATCCCAGCTGGCAGCATAGTATGGAAAGCGCTAATGCTCATTGAAAAATTTCTGCCTTAGTATGAAAAATGGGAAATTTTGGCACAATCAGAAAAATGAAATAGGAAGCAAGCACAGACCCCCAAGAGTGTAAAGAAAAAAGAAATTTCCTAATAATCTTTATTCTTTCCTATCAGCTTTGAAAACAAAAAATCTTGGGGAGAAAAACAGACTCATCTTGTGATGCATATTACTCAAATATAACCTCATTTGACATAGTTCCTCTTTTTTTCCCCCTAAAGCTAAAAATATACTGACGTCAAGTAATTTTGGTGGTGTATAGGTAATTTGCAAGTACATTAAAGTTGATACTAGAAGGAAACTACTGATTTTCCAACACAAAGATCATGTGGAAACTGATGTGATGTATGTGCCTGCCTGTGCACTTGTTGAGAGCAGAAAATTTGTTGGAATAGATACCAAACAAATGACTACAATAATACTGTGAATATTCTTCTCACTGGCAATGTACAACACTGCAGGAATCTATCCTTCCTGAAACTCATGCTATGCGTGCACTGACATCCACAGAAGTTAATTGAGAAGAATAAGGGGAACAAACTTTCTCTTGAAAAGAACTGATGGAAAAATAGTGTTTTACCCTGCAGGAAATTTTGTCATTTCTTTTTGTCCCACAGAACAACAGAGTTAAAGTGGTGCTAGTATTTTTTTAGTGTGTTTGCTTCAAGTTATTCCAAAATGAAATGGTCTGTATGGATTAATTAAGTCAGTATTCATTTCTGTATCAATTTAGCACTTGCATCATTGTGCCTCCTGCCTTTCAGTTCTGTGGACAACACTCTCTGGATATGTTAGTGGTGCAGCCACAGAGACAGGCCAATGTCTCTCTTTGGAGATGTAGTTCTGCTAGGGAGGTCATGGAGTCACATCAAATAGGGTTGTGAAGTTTTTCTTACTTTTTACTGTATCCAGATCAATTTGTTAGGCTCAGCTGAAATGGAAGTTACAGTAAAATGACTTAGTTCTTCACTGACTTGCATGTCATGTTTGCATTTGGACAACTCTCTCCCCAGTCAGAATTCTGTATTAAATAGCAGTCATGTTTTACATTTACTTTGTACAGATGTGACTATGGTAGAAATGAAGTTTCTTGTCTTACCTATCACTGCCTAACAAATAGGACTTATTACTTCATATCACGCCGATTTTCCCACATCTTTGTATTTGGTGATGTCAGCTAGCACAGTATTTGAGTGTATCTAAAGGAATGAGCTCCTTTTCTTTGTTTTTTCTCCTCCCTTACTCCACAATGCATCTTCCCTTTCCTCTTAATGTTAGCAATACAAAATGAAGTTGTGAACTAAGCATTGCCTAAGAAATCTATTTCTTCTGATTCCTCAGACTTAGTTACCTTCAGGCCAGAAGCTGTGTATGATCATAGGAACTCTTGTGTCATGCTGTTCTTTTCTCTGTCTTATACTGGGTAGATCACAAGCTGGATCTGCAATGGTAGTTGTTTGCCATTTGCTTAATTTCAAGGCATTATTTGATAATGCATTTTTCCCCTGTATTTAAAGCTGTGATACAGCTAACGTTTACAATGCTTGCAGCACTACTTCTACACATGCAGCAAAAAAATTTAAAAGTGACGGAAGTATTCTTTGGGTGGCAAGAATGCAGGCAGTGTCATAAGGTATTGTCCTGGTTAGAACAGACTAGATAGCTTTTAAATAATTAGGAACAAAGAAAATTATAGTAGTAGCGTTTTTTCCCAGGAGGTTGTGGTTGTGTGTCCAGTGTGTGTAATGTTATGAAATGTTACAGATTATAAGAGGGCTTTCTTGTCATGTTTCTTAAGCTTAAGCATGATTTACAATACATGTTAAAAAATATTGTATTGACAGGTATATTGTAAAAATCATGCTGTTACCAAAGACCTCTTTCCAAGTTATGATAAAGTCTACAAGTCTGCCCACTCGCAGTGAGAAACAATGKTTTTTTTCCAATTTTGTTCTACTGTTGTTTTGTTACACTTATATCTTCCTTGACTTCCAAAACAAACATTTTAAAGACAACATTTCTCAGAGGGCTGCTACCAGAACTGTGCCTTAATAAGCATCTAAATTACATATCTTGCCATGTAGAACAAATTGGGTTTCTTTTCATTAATATCAAGGAAGCAGAAAACAAGCTGAATCCCAAGTGAATTAAATGAACATAATTATTTGCCATTTCTTTTGCTACTATAAACCAGTCTTTATTCAATTAAACAACTCATAATCATGTACCCACTATTTCAGTGGAGTTCAAAACAGATGGCGTCAAAATTAAGTAGTTTTCGTCTACATTGTATACAGTAGTTTCAAACTGTCTATTACCATAATCATGGCAGGTGTTCTAGTACATTTTTTTAAGCCTAAACAAACCAACAAACTACTAGTGGTTCTGCAAAGTTTTTTCCTATGCAAGTTTTTGAAATGCTGTGGTACAATCTTTAAA
Organism: Phoebastria nigripes; assembly: GCA_035582835.1. Classification (NCBI taxonomy): domain Eukaryota; kingdom Metazoa; phylum Chordata; class Aves; order Procellariiformes; family Diomedeidae; genus Phoebastria; species Phoebastria nigripes. Next base: position 86,325 of record JAYKAV010000344.1, on the reverse strand, counting down.
ACATGAATGTTTCTTTCTATGTTTTGTTGAACTCAATTCCAGTTCTAGATTAAGCTGCTAGGAAATAATCTTAAATATTCATCCCTGTAAGGAATGTGGAGAAAAATGCAAAATAAATCACAATCAAGTTCTGATTTCTTTTCTTGTTGTTGTTTGAGGAGCTTGATGGGGACTAAAAATCTCATAATCCCCCAAATCCTTAATTACTAACTGTGCTACTGTTTCATTCAGATCTTCATATTACTGCTGTGCTGTCTTTACTGGTCTAATCAGTGTTGAAATGGTGAAATATTTTATAAAATACAGACCAGAAACACTAATATTTAATCCTCATAGGTGTTTTTTTCCCTCCTTCCAATGATATGTTTCTAAATGGGGCAAGTTCTATTTTATGGGAGACCAGAGAAAAACCTCTCATTTCTGCTTCTTCAATCAATATGAATGGATTTGTTAATTTTTTTTGAGAATGTTTTCCCAGAACTTCTCATTTTTGCCTCATACCTTAATGTTTCTAGCTGGTAGTTAATTGTTTATTCCTTTCAGTATCACTCTAGAGATCCTTGATGGATTAGAGCTTCAGTGCAAAACATTAACATAATAAGATAAGTCTCGTAATGATACAGACGAAAGCGTCCCGAAGTGATGAAAGTAGTTTTCCCTTAATGTTGTTAGATGCAGAGACAATTTGTGTTATAGCTTTTAAAAACATATTCTGCTACCCATACTACAGAACCACAGTTAATTTAAAAAGAGCAGCTACAGCATTAGATGAATCTACTGGGAGAGTGAATGCTTTAGCCATAAGATACAAAAGAGATGAGAAATCTCTCCATAACTTGGAGCCTTCCTGAACAGCTAAGATTGCAATACCAAAGCAATATAGCTGTGCCTTGGAAAACTTAGTGAGATATAAGAAATATTGCAATTCTCTACAGGGACAAATGGAAGACTTCTCATTCTGATCGCTCAGAAGGGAGAGAGGAAAAGTGACTCCCTCCTCCTAAATCAGATCAAATCCCTGAAAGTTACAGCGTTTGGATGAAATACAATTCCTGTTTCTTGATCAGGCTACACAGACAATTGCTGTAAAATATTATTTCTGTTGAGATGTTGTTCATTGCTATTCCAACTAAGGTTACTGCCTCCACAGCTGAATTGATGGAATAGTTTGTCTGGATATTCTTAGACTCCTGCACAGACCAGTTCCAAGCTTGAACAAGTTTGGGTTCCATACTAAGCCAGAAACTGATCTGGACTTTATGTGAACTGAAAAGTTAATCAGCTTTGTTTTTATCTCTTCTATCTCTTTCTTAAATTCTTAAAATTATACTTTTTGGACTTGTTTTTCTACTCCTCTGACTTCCAGTTAGGTTCAGAAACAGAACAACATCCTGGGGCATGTGCCATCATCAATTTTTACCATCTACTATAAATGACCTCTTTTTGAGATTTAGTATCAAATAGTATAATGGAGATTCTTTTTATGTGTGAGAGGATGATTAACTCTTTTTGCTTGACTTGAGCAGTTTTCTTACACGGGCAGAAATAGAATACAAAAGCCAACACTGTAGACCAGTTGTCTGCTTTTGAGTTCTGCATATTCCATATGGGAAATGCATATTATTTTTTAAGATGAAAGATAAAATAACCTGAAACTGAGTGTGCAGCATTTTAGCATTTGATGTTGTTTGCAGGCAAGTGTTTCTGGGATACACTTGTTTAATTTATAAGTAAAGCACTTCAGGATTTCTTGTTATTGTTGTTTTGTCAATGCTACAAGCTCAGCTTGAGACGTAAATCAAGCTGTGTTTATTCTGGTTCATGCACCATTGCCAATAAAATGTTTTTGGAACTGAAACTTAGCTGGCATATCCTGGTTATTTGGAGATGGAATCCAGCTCGCATTTCCATAATGGTCCTGATTCTTCAGAACTGTTGCAATAAATAGTAGAGATGCATTTTTGCTGTTTGTGTAAATAGAGCTTGAAAACACGGAGTTGAGATAGTCACCCTCAAGAGTCCTCCCAAAATCTGTGGAAGTTGTGGAGGCATCATGCTCCCTCCCTGCTGCTGGCATTTGCCCCAGGGTTGTTTCGAGGGCTCGGAATTGCCTGATAACAATAGCAGCTGGCTGTTGCGTCAGGTAGCCTAGGAAAGTTGTTTTGTTGCTACATCGTCTGAGAGGAGGTTGATTGTGGAGTTTTTTGTATGGCTGCTTTTGTTTTCTGATTTTTCACAAACTGCTGAGAATGCATAGTTGGAAATCGTAGGAGAATGGTGGTTACGGTAAGGTTTGGAGCACACAGTACTGCCAACTGGAAAGTCTCTGGGTCTACAGCCAGTATCAGTCAAGACATCAGCTTTGCATTGTGTTACTTTGAAAGAGATTGCTTCAGCTAGCAGACTGCTCCTGGAGGAAGGGGCCTCTTAAAAATGTTTCAGTGTGGTCGCTCTTGGGCAGCACAATAAGGGCAGCAGCCTGGTATTACTACTTTGTGAGGGTCTATATTTAGATTTACCCTCTGAAGTTATTTTAGTAATATCCTTGTTGTGATGGGTTTATGATGGGAGTATTTGGGCATCTCTTTAAGGCTTGTGGCTTAAAATCATTTTTAGTGAACACTGAAAGAGGCTGTGAATTTTCATGGAATTTATCCTGTCACAACAGTGGTGGGTTTTTTTTTTTTTTAATAAAAGCATTTTATCAATAGCTTATCAAGTATATTTTTCATCAACCAGAACAAACTAGTTTCTCATTCCAATGCCTTTGCAAAGTTCTAATGAACACTGTGTCCTCAGCATTAAACAGCCTTTTGATTTCTGCTTTTTAAAATGCCCATAATTATATATTTTTTAATAGTTCATAAATTGAAAACTGTATTTTTAAATCAGTTTGTTATGTACTTGCATAAAACTAAAACCAAGTTTCTTGTAAGCTTATATCTGTGTACTGTAACATTTTTCCATGCCTGGTAATAATTTTCTTCTATTTAACTTTCCTCCAGTGGCACCCTAGAATTTTCTTTGTTGTATGAAATTAAAATGCCACTCAACCATCCTCTCAGACTACCTTTTCATTGTGGGATGCTATAAATCAGCATCATCAATGTTTTATAATATCAGGAAAACTCAACCATAGTTATCTGCAGGCAGTTAATTATATGTAATACATAGACATTGCATTGAAATACTCAGATTAAAACAGAATAAAGTTAACAGGGAGTAAGGGGGGAGGAGCAGGAAATTTTTTCTCCTCTCAAATAAAGCTTAAAAAGACTAATTGAAGCCTTGAATAATACTGTTCAGCTTCCTGCAGCTTTTTCTCATACCCTCATCCTCAAAGGGCATAGAAAACAAAAAGACAGTCCCTCTTATGGGACAGATCTCTTATGTTCTCTACAGGTAAGAATGAATTCTCATAGCACTCAAGATAAAAAGTATTGGTGCAGAGGGACATGATCTTTTGCGAAATAGTTGGGTGTCAGTAGTATTTTGTCAGTTGGTATGCTTACTTTAATTAAGAGGGGTGACTATAGTATTTTGGGATATTTGAATGGATGTTTCTTTCTTTAATAGTACACTGTTACCAGCAGCAACCCCAAATTATCCTGACTTGAGCCTGTTGCACTCCTGGAGTTTGATCCTACAAGCACATAGTTGCAGTCACTTGACTTTGCTGAACTCTACTCATTTGAAGTCCATGAAGTAAGTCAAGGGGGTCACTGAAGTGACCGGAACTTTGCTGGGGTGTTTGATTAGTTGTCCTAAGCTGTACACGATTCTGTTCATATGCCAGACAAGCTGCTAAATGCCCTCTCCATCCAAACTGCAGCTGTATCCAAACCTGGTTCACTTGTGGTTGCAGAATCAAACTCCTGAATAATAGCCTGTCAAAAGAGGTTAATTTTCAGATCCGATACTCATGACAGTGTACTGTTAAACTGTATAGCATCAATTTAAATGTCCAAGCATATAAACCAGTTTGCCCTAGAAATTAAAATTAGCATGTAAACTGACAAAATATGTACTGACATCTAATTATGGTGCATAATAGGGTCTTGTTCCACTGTACTAACACCTCTCTCTTGTTTTTATTTTTTCAGATCTCATTAATCTGGACACATAAACTTTATTCTCTTTTGGTCTCTCATTTGCTAAGATTATAATTCTGCTTCATAAATTCTGTTAYGGTTGATTAACAATTTTTACTGAAAACAGTTTTCTAGTAGGTTAAATAAGAAAATTTTCCAGATTCTGTCTTATATTCATTTAAACAYTGAAGCCTAAGAACAATTTTGAAGACGATTCTCTTTAATTGAATGTCCTTGTTTCAGCTGGGATAGAGTTAATTTTTTTTT
>JAYKAV010000344.1:0-81487 GCA_035582835.1 Phoebastria nigripes | reverse complement strand
GTGGTGCTTAGTTGCTGGCTGGGGTTAAACCACGACACTGAAGTATCCTGTACTGTGCCTGTTTAGCTGCTACTTTATTTCCTATTAATGTGCTTTCAGTAATAAGAGCCTTAGGGTGTCATCTTTTGGTTCTATTCTTTTTGTATTTCTGATCGATGGCATTTGTAGGAGTATCGATTTCATTTAGCAAGACATCTGCCATGCTGCTGCACTGGTGGCATTGTGGGAGTTTCATTTTCACTTACCCTTGGAGTKCCTGAGCCTTGGTGACAGACGTTACATTTCTGGAAGAGCCTGAGCTCCCTAGTTGCTACATGCGCTAAAAGCAGAGAAGTGCTATGGAGTGCTTTTGATGAGAGAGAAGGAATGCTGTGAACTAGATAGTATTGTAAGGGACTGTACCGATGTAGCTGTCTGCTTTTTACCATGCTTGTCTATAAGAAACATTTTGTTAGACATAGGCAGACTACCAGACTTGTCATAATTCTAAGGTGGCTTTATTCTTCTTGGTGGGGACAAAGCAGGGTCACGTCAGAGTGTTGAAAGATAAACACTGATGCCTCCACTGAAGTCTTTAAGGACTTTTCTTAGTGACTTCAAAGGAACTAGAGTTTAATGCCTGGTGGGATATATCACTTTCTGGTGTGCATGGGCTTGAAGACTGAAGGAGCATGAATAGAAAGACATGCAACATCATACAGTTTGGGAAGAAAATGTCAAGGAAATAGTCTGGGCAGGAAGATAGCTGATAATTGCACTTCAGGAATTAAAAAACAAAACAAAAGTCCAATTCAGATATGAAGGATTAAATTGACGATTCGAAAGTGACTCCAAAGGAGATAACCAGAGTTGGGTAGGGTAGACCAACTGTGACAGATTGTACTTCTACTTTAAAATGCTCATGAGTTTCAGTTGTGATTTGCTCTGTGTTCAAAGATGAGTAAACAGGATGTTATCAAATGTAGTTCAAGAGTTGTAATGACTGTGATTACCAAAAGAAATGCAGTTTTACCAAACTGATTTGAACATCAATATTTAGACAGAAATCTACCTTTACTAATGACAACACTTACTTATAAAGTTCACAGATGTTATAATGTGGAATTAATGCGTTTACTGTGGTCCACTATAGTGAATTTAATTTCCACACTTTCTGTTGATCTTAAATAAAAGTGGTCACTGCTGAATTGTCATCATATTAGCTGAAATACTTGCAGTAAAAATATGCCATACCATTATAGGGTGTCTAAGGCAAAATAAGTTAGAAAATAGTAAAAAAAAAAAAAACAACAAGTTAAGGTCTTTTCCAACCTTAATGATTCTATTCTATTTTATGAAAGAGAATCTTAACATGAAGGATAGTGCAGGGATGAGTACATGGTGCGGGCAGGCAGGAGGCTTAGGTTCAGGAGACTTTCTTGTTGTGGAGTACTCAGATGAGGTCTCCAATATCCAAAACAAGTACCCTACTCGATAGGGTAAGTTTTTTTTTATCACTTTCTTCCCTTGTTATATTTTGTAGAAATAATGAAATATTTATTTGAACAGGAAATTGCATCTTCCCTTCCTCTATCCCAAATAAGTGCCCTCACCAGTGGACTGTAGAGAATGTTTATCTTTCCCTTTCTCCTCAGAATTAACCAAATAAACACATCTTCAGCAGAAGAATTTATAGGAAAAAGAAAATTACATTGAGCCCAGTGCTGAGACATTTCACTTCGAGTGCAGGAGACTGAATTCAAAGTTTCTCGTCTGAATCAAACAGAGGTGAAACTTGAGACTGAATTATTTATGTCCCCAATTAATACGATGGTTCTTTTCTTCTTCCCCCATCTCTGTCTTTTTTTTCCCCAAAAGCATCTTTTGGGTCTCCATTTCATCCCTTTATAAGACAAGGAAAAGTTTGCAATGTSAAAGACTCCTTCCTCCTACAGCACTCTCTCACAGGCTAATTCTTATTTTAATAGGCAGCACAGAGTAATACAACAGATAGTTCTAGACACAGATTTTCCAGATGAAAAGTTAAAAGATAGCAAGTAGTTTACAGCATCAGTCTACTGGAATTTATTTAATTGCACCTGCTGCAAATATGGTCATTTTTAGATTTAGCTGTGAGCGATATATGGTGATTATTTGTGTCTTCATGGGATCTTTTAATTCCTGAGAAAACCTCAGCAGCTGGGAAAGTGGAAATTGGAGTACAGTTAATATKGCTTGTCATTGGATACATTTGGAAATAGAGGTTGATGGGAGAGAAGATATCCTGCTTTTTTATTCTTTGTTTCAGTCTGCTTCCTTAGAGGAGCTTATTGATTGAAAAATGAAATGGACATCTAGGAGTTGCTAATCTAATTTTATACTGTTAATGTCCTGTGTAAATACAGGATCAACCAAAASTTTCAATGAAGCCATTTGAGAGATGGTCTTGCCAGGTTCATGCAGCAAGCAGGAGCTCCCAGGCAACTTACATGACAGATACCTCAAGATTTTCTTAGGTTTTCAGGCAGATTCGGGTGTTACTGTGTGTATGATGTCATTGTTCAGGTCTCATAATAGTGTGAGAATATACTTTCCTTATTTCTAAAACAAACACAACAGAGTTCCTAGGATCTTTATTCAGATTATTCAGTTGGATTTGAAGAATGAAATGAAAGATAAGAAGGAAAGTTAATGGCTAAAAAAAGTAGTTGTTTCCTAGTGAAGTGTTTTCATCTCTGTATGAAAGGTAATAGGCTATTTCATAGAACTTCACTTTGGGACAACCTTTATGCCATGTCCCCCTTTTTTTTTTTCTGCCTGGTCACTTTGGAAAAAGAGGAAAATTTCATTTTGAGTCTCTAAATCCTAGGGAGTGCTACTTTAATGGTAAAAGTGGTAATAAAGACCTGAAACTGTTAACCATTTGAACTGAGGTCTCATTGGTGAACCAAATATTATGATTTTTCGGGAATAAGGCTTATGTCAAACTAGAATGCACAGGCTCCAGAAATAACCATTTTGTCTGTCCTCAAGGAATCCCTTAAAGAGATCACCCACAAGCAATTTACTGTAAGACTGTGTTCCTCATCTGTTACTAGTGAATATAGCCACCTTACTTTCTCCACCGTGATATCAAAGCTATGATATTAAATTGGAAGAGTCCTCTAGAACAATATCACCAGGCTTTATTCTTGCAGTAGGCTTTGAATTAGTTGAGTAAAAAGATGCAACATTTTTGTTGGAAATGAGTGCTTAGCCTAGCCAATTTTTTAACTAGATTTGATCACAAACATCCCAGGAAATTAATAATTCCAATAGTAAAAAGAATCATTATAATATTGTGGAAAGTCCTTGTGCTGCGTAATAGTTTTTTATTAAGCCATCTGTTCTTTCTTTGATATGAGTGTATTTTGGATAGGGACACTTTACTTGTCATTCCAGCATCCCTCACTGTGGCTGGTCTATTACACTAATTAAAGATCAGCTTTATAAAATAAAAATATCTAACACAAATCTGCAGCTGAACTCTCCCTTCGGCATGAAGGACCAAATGGCAGGAAGTCTTTTAATGGATTTCAGTGCAGATTTTCCTTCCCACTTGTTCTGTTTAATGTGAGGGTGATTTAAGGAAACAGCACATAAAGCATAGTCGGCAATCTGTTCTCTGATTATTTAATCCAGGCCAGGGCACGTGCACTTTCTGTGCAGTAATACCTTGTATTGCAATATGTGCTTCTCAGTGGGTGAGCTGGAGAGCTGTGGGCAGTTGAGAGTGTTGCTTTCCTACCTAGGGAATCCTCTTCTGCACACTGTAGCAGAGTTCTGTCTCCATCAGAGCCAAACCTTGAGACCTCACATATCATATGTACCACAGCAGGTCATAACACTGATTTAAAGATTTGATGAGTTTTAATCCAATTTTGGAGATGTTTGGATTTTTGAATTGTTGGTGCAGTAACTACATATGCCCGTGCATTTGGGGAATTTGAGCAGCTACACAGGATCTACATGCGTAAGAAAGGAGGGGAGACCCTGTCTTAGTGGAGGTGGGGAAGAATCCTTCAACACCACCTCTTCACATCCAACAAAGCAGCTTCTCAGCAGGCTCCCTTTCTGCTTCAGGAGCTTCCAGCTGCCCTCTCCTTGGGGCTGTGCCATGCTGCTGTTTTCTTCCCATGCTGCATGGGACACTATGCACCAGGATGCTGACAGCGGTGAGTTCCCTTTAAGTGCCTTTGCTCTTCTGATTAGCGTTACTCTCCGAACAGGTCCACGCTGGATACCATTTCCTCTCCTACAGTGGTATCACTTTCATTCTGGCATGCTCTCCTCACATCATATGGTAGCCTTGAACAGAATGGGAGGAGGAGGATTACAATAGGCTGAAATGACCTGGTTAGAGTTGCTCAGAAAACATTTACTGAAGCAGGTGCCTGTCAGCAAGTTCTATAAGGATAATCTCTTCCCTGTATTGCAAAAGCGCATTGATTCTGATGGTATTATTTTTTGGAATACAGGAAGAACCTTCTTCAGGTTGATAGTTGAAAGGTTGAGCATCTCATAAGTCTATGAAAGATAGCAATGCTGTGAAATCATAGGGCTTGTAAAACCATTAGAAGTTTTAGCAATTTTTACGTACAAAGAGATTACGTGATATTAATTCCTTTTGTCTCTTCACCCTTACACTGTGATTGAAAGATATCTACCTCACTGCAGAGGTGGAACCCCTGGTTCAGCATGACATGTATGCACTTGAAGAAACGTATATGATTAAATGCTTTCCTGAATCAGAACCTTACTGAAATAGTTGTAAATTTTGCCTTACTGAAGGATAAATTATTTCCTATTATCTCTTCTCTGTCCCGTTCAAACCTCACTGTAACTCTAAATCTTGCCATCTGCCTTGGTTCTTTCGCAGTATTATGGTCATATCATCATCTTTGATTTGCTCTTTGGGGCTAAACAAAGCAAAGTAGGGCAAATTGTATTGCTGCCTAGGTGCTTTAAGTAATCTTTTCTTCACCTCCCCCAGGCCATGAGGGACTGTGGTGGCTGCAGATGGGCAGAGAAGGGACCATTTCCTGTGATACAGATTGACTGTGTGTTCAGAATATTATGGGCCATCACACACCATCCCTGGGATGTTCTGTGTAGGATGAGATCTTCAGCATAGAACTGCCTAGAAAATGCTAAGCCTTCCTCATCAGACTATACATTTTAGGATTAGATGGTGAGTGTTCTGACACTCAGATGAAAACCAGCTTTTCTTTTGAAATAATGTGGCTTTAAAAACCACCATGTTTTAGTACTAGACTAGTATTTGTAGTGATTTTATTCTTTCTCATTCCCCCCAGTCCTCCTTCATTAAAATAAATTAATGAATTAGAAAAAGTAGATTGTAATGAAAAAAAGAAATGGCTTTAAAATGAAGATCATTCTTCTTGAAATGACAGTTTAGTTTTGTATCCTTTGAGATTATGCTAGTGAAAAATGGGTCACCTGAACTATTACTGTTATGTAGCTTTCTGGAATTAGAAGTTGTTCTGGACCCCCTGCTGTGAATATTTGTAGGGCAGTCCTGAGTCTCAGTCGCCACGATTCTTTTGCTGCCAGTAAGGGAAACAAACTATAAAAGAATTAATGTGAGACAAGACACAGAGGAAATGACAAAGTGATTTTGAGGGGTCGTAAGTGGCAGTATGGAACAAAACTTGGTTTTGACACTGGTTTTGAAATCACTCTATGATGTGAACCAAAGCATAGTAAGATGGGGCCATTGGGAAATTCCCTTCTAAAGCAGGCTCCTGATCTGAACTGAAATGTTAATATGAAAGTAAAATAGTAAATTTTTAAAAAATAATCCCTGTAATATAATAAATATTTCACTTTCTGAAATGTGCCAGGTCGTTTATTACGGAATTTTGTTCTTGGCATTTTTGTCTCTCTTAAGGTACATTTCCACCTAGTAAACTTCCCAGACAGAATAGACTAATTGGCACTAAATCTTGCAAAAAGCTAAGATTTGTCCTCATTTCCTGCTAATTTCATGGGAGATGAAAACAGGCAGGTAAGTAGCTAAAGAAGACAAACACCTTTTTTCCTCTAGTATTCTGTGAAAATTACATGTGATAAAACCAAGTTATTTTATTGTCCTGGAGACTCTTCATACAAAGTGTTTGATATATGTATTTCTTTTAAACTTCCAACAAAATGAATGAACTTCACTCAAAGGCTTTGCAGGAAAAAAAATCCCATTTTGATACCAGCAAATTTATATGGAAGGAGAATTAAATATTGTAAAAATGCTAAAACCAGAGTGTTCCTTGCATTGAAGAAAAGTGATAAAATATAGTGCAAGTCACATCCTTTAGCAGCTGTTATATTTTATTGGATCAATGACTCTGAAAAATTTTTATTGCTTAGTACTCTCTTGCTGCCCCTCTTGTTCCCTCTGTTATTCTTCCACATTGCTGGGGGAAAGAAAACCCACAGAACTTGAAATGTTATTATCATGTTGCAGCAAAGACAGTTTCATGGCAGTAATGAAACGAATTCCATTCCTATTAATAAAATGGTGTTTAAACCATTTTACATACTAATTATTAGGACTCAAAATTATATATTTTTCAAGTGTGGCAAAACGTGACAGGGAATTGTCTTTAAAGGTCAGCTGCAATGAAAACAAGAAATGAAGGTTCTGAAACTCCACCTTGTAACTGTTGCAAATCCTCACTTCTCTCTGTGGAGATATAGCCTTCTTTTGCACTGCAGAAAAAGTATATGCTAGAATAAGGTGCGTATAAATTGTATTATGAGCTTTTGTGACACTGTGACCTTAAGCTATGCAATACTAGCAGTCTCCTGGGGCCCACTCTTAAATATAATAAGTGTGCAATGTACCATATATAAAAATATATAAAGCCTTGTGCAGTGAAGTTACAGTGAGGTTGTACGGTTTCCATTGAATCTTGCCTGGCAATATTTTAAAATACAATAGAGAGGGTTTAGGTGTGAAATTCAGGCAAGATGTATGTGTGCTGCTTGGTATAGTTCATTACTTATAAGACTTACTGCTGGGAGTGAAGAATTTGCTATGAGCAAAGGTATTCACTGTGAGCACTGTTCAAGTCGTGATATTCCATATCTCCCTAGAAGCTGAGACAAAAAGCTGTCTGAAGACTTGGCAGCACCAGGATGAACATGCAGTGACACAAACTTTTGTAGTACTTTGTCACCTCTCGAACTCAGACACATTAGAAGTAGAGCAGTGACTACAAAGGGACTTTGTGCCCCCAGCACCCTGCTCTGATTACATCTGGGAATGTAGAGTGGTACGGACAAAAGATAGTCTTCCTTTTTCTGAATACCACGGGAGTACTGGATTGTCCCCTTTTCTTCCTGGACTAGAAGTAGTGCTCTTCTCCATAAAGATGGAGAATCCAGTGTTGTTTCACTAACTCTCTGAGGGTATGTCACTGCAAATATAATATAGTGTGATACAGAGTTCTGAAATAGTGCCATGTGGCTTGGTATGGCGGTGTGACACATTGCAGTACTGGGCAGAAATGGGAAGCTCCCAAAGCAGTGCTAGGATATAACTTCTCACTCCTGTCCAAAATACCTGTGGTCTATTCCTGCAGGCTTGGTAGAGTGATTTTGCTACTAAAGAAAGAGATATGGAAATAATCAAATCTTGATTTTAAATTCCAAATCATTTTTGTGAATGTTACCTATGTATAGGAAGCTTCTGTAAGGTCATGACCTTGTTTTAATATATGCTTAAAATGTATCTTTTAGTATATAATATTTGTGGTGTAACAGTATAAATCACTTGACATTTTCAATATTGTGACCATGTTGGATGTACAAAGATGCTTTTTCTCTGTTGATAGTGTAACATTTACTTACCAAAAATATTATAACAACTTGTCTATGATTTTTTTAAAAGAATGTGTGTGTTTGTCTATTTATATTTATATATTTTAACCTGAGTACTTATGGTCTTAAGTACTTTGTTGTTGTTGTTGTGAAACTGTAGAATGAGATTTTATGGATGGTCTCTACATATTTAGAGGTAATACTTTGCAAAGGACAGCTAACCAAACTTGAAATAAATGTGGTTTGGTCCTCTAGTTTTTATGGAAATTAGGTGATTGTATTGACCCTAGTAATAAGTTGAAAGGGGAAGATATTAAGATATTACTGATGACTTATTGAAGTGTACTGATTCCAAAGAACCTACTCAGAAAGTAACTTTTATCTAAGATTTGTCTCTTGGTCCTTTGATTTAGAAATTGATCTTTCAAAGTGGAATGTATATGTGTGTATATATGTGCATATGTATAAATTTCATGTGTATATTTCATATATAATTTATGTACTTCATATTTACAAAATATATAAATTATATATAAAAGTGAAGTTTTGTTCCAGGGATCTTAAAAAAAAAAAAAAAAAAAAGGGATAAAATTTCATACTAAAGTGAGATAAAACACAATCTATATTCTTAAACTGCCTTCATCTAATCCCATTTGTGAGAAGCATTCACATTCCTAGGGCTTGGATGTTCATCAGATGCTGCTAATTGGATCTAAAACTGATTGTTGTATTCCGTTGCTTCAGATCTTTGGAATAAAATGCATTTCTCAGATACGAAATGAAGATATCTGTTCTTTTTCATAGGCATGACTTGTGGGAGGCTTAGTTCAATGTCAAGGTCATAGTAGCATCTTGTACCTTCTTCACCCTTCCTAGTACCTTTTTTCCATGAAAGTCAGCAGGTTATAATTTGATCAGGACTTGGCTTTTTTATTCCATTTGTTGCTAATATTGTCAGAGGTGAAAGTACAGATGTTAAGAGAACTTTATTGAACCCACTTCTTTGTGAGAGGTTAGCAAGGCCTACCTCTTCTCTTGGTTTTCCACAGAAGATGCAAGGAAGACTATAGCAATGCAAACAGTAATAATATGATAGTGCGGTTGGATACAGTCCCATACAGCCTTCTGTGGAGTACTCTCCTCTGCTCACCTTGCATTACATATGTTTTGGTTGCAGTTTTCAGAGATTTGTTACAAGTGTGTGTAGTGGTTTGGGGTTTTGGTTGGGTTTTTGTTGTGTTTTTTTGGTTTGGTTTGGTTTTTTTGAGTTCTCTGTGTGTTGTGAAGTTGATCTTCATTTTATTCACTCACATGCACAATATTTTGGAGGTGATGAGATAGAGAAATGTGAAACAATCTAATGTGTGTATCTGTAATGCTTAGTTCTAAAGTTTTGCTGCCTGGAGTATGAATAGAGCCAGTGGATGTGGTAACTTCTGTAATCATTAGTATTTGGAGTGGTCCAACCTTTTATTTCAGTTTTCATTAAATCAATTCCACACTATAAATAGTAAATTTAAAAACGTAGTTTATAGTGCTTTAGCAATGCAAGTGCCRGAAATTTTCCCTGTTGTTTTCCACTGTTAATTTCACCTCTTTCTTATTTTCTTCTTTATTAGCTTCCACTGTATCCATAACAATGACAGTATGGCCAAACTTTGTCTTTTATAAGCTGCTGCCTGTGGTTTATGAAGACTTTTCAGAGTCAAAATATGCAGTTAGCCCATGCGTCTCTGCTTAACTGTAGATCTGTTAGAACAGTAAAAGCACATGTGCATATGTGTATTTTCTTTTCAAAGAGTATTCTGTTGCTCTTATTCATAAGTTTTTGAAAAATAGATTGATAATCTTTCTAAATATATAAAAAGTAGTATAGCTAGAAACCAATATGTTTACACACATAATATGGTGCAATTCAAAGACAGCTGAACTTTGTTGTTTGCTTAGCCTAATGTATTTGCTCTCTGTCACAATTCATTGCACTGTGTAATATAATAGGGATTTCCTCCATCACTTCCTTCCCTAGAAACCCATTTGCTGTTGGTTTCCTTAGCCTATTTTCATGGGCCTTCTCCAGTGCTTTTCTGGGAAATCTTTGCCCTCTTACTTGCTAGTGGCCATATTGAACAAATGCTCGATGAGGAATGGGAACTGCCATGTTAAATTATTTTTTCCATTCTATGAACAAAAGAGGAAACACCCTGTGCTTTGCACTGAGTAACCTTTCCAGATTTCCACAGATAAATTGTAAATTATTTCAAGGTTTGTTCAGAAGTTTAAAATCAAATATGTTTTTTGAYCTTTTTATGCTTTTTTCAAAACATAAAAGATAGGAATTCAAAGTGTGATGGTGTCTCATACACGTGGAGAAATGAGGGATATCCACAGTTTATGTTCCAGTCTGTAGCATTTTAATTTTTAACTTGGTGTATTTCTTGATAGTTGGATATGRATTTTGTGAGTAGTCAAATTTTAAATGCTTGAGTTTGTGTTTAAGTTCACATTGAAATTTAAATTCTGAGCCCTAATAAAGGTTATTTGTTGTGATCTTTACTATCTTGAAAAGATGGACCATCTTGAGTTTAATTGTGACAATACATTGAGGTTGGCAGAGGCATGTGTCTTCATGAACGGATACTGTGTGTGTGAGGCAGCTTCCACAGAAATTTTCATAATGCACCCCTTTATTCTTCCCTGGGTGGTTTTGACCACTTTAATTATGGGCATTTTGCAAATAAATGCTGATTCTTCAAATAACATAGCAGTGGGGAATTCCTTGTAAAAGCAGGCTGGTTTGTGATGACATCTGGGCAGGGGAAGGAAAAAAAGAGACAACATCTGTGCATTTTTTATTAATTTGGACAGAAGACTGACTAGAAATTAAAATGGCAAATAAATACTTAGATATTTAGATGTGCTCATGGGCATATTGCCTTTAAATGGCACTTTGGAGATTCCTATCCTTGAATATAAATGTAGCCTATGAGAAAATAAAACATATCTTTACAGCGGTACACGAATAGGTGGTTACAAAAATGCCTCAGAAAGTCCAATGCTGTTGTGGCTACTAGGATTATGTTAACAACTACTTTTTAGTTGAAGCTGAATGTTTGCAGATCTAGCTTTTGCCAGATCTTTGTCAGATCCTAGAGGTTTTGCTAGGTATAAGCTCCATGGTCCTGTACTATAATGATTCTAAAACTATGACTGTTTTGAAGTATTTCTCAGTAGTATCACATTTACCAACGTTATCTCCAGAACTAAAATTTATGGGTTTATGCTACTGATTTGGGCTGCTGAATAAAACTTACCATAAGCATACCAGAACTCCTAAGGATCATCTTCTCTAGCCATGTGAACACTTCTTGCATATTTAAAGAAAAATGCTTCTTCAGACATTTAAGAAGTGTAGATTTCTGAAGTGTCATTTTCTTATTTTTAGTTTTCCCTTTGATTTCTTCTTCTAGACATTTAATAGACATGTATATTTTTAAAAAATCTTGTACAAATGTAAAGTATGTGGAGTGGAGTGTAGTTTAGTAGCTTTATTTCATCAAAGCAAATTTTTACTAAATTCGGAAAGAAACAATCTACAAAGTTTCTTTAATTTGATATGTAACGTATCCTGACGGGGATATAAAGCAATTATGGGGGAAAAAAGTTTATTTCTGACTATTTCTGTAAAGTTCTCTGGTCTAGGATGTAGTAGATAGCATGTGGTGACACAGCACTAATTCAGCAAGAGTTAGGAGATTTTTCAACCAGTTTTGAATGAATAATTAAATGTCTTACTGTTGAGACACAAGGGCTGTTATGGATGCAGTTCTCTGATACTGGGTTTATGACTGAAGAAGAAAGCCCTCAGTGACATAACTTTCCAGATATCATTAAGATAATTTTATCAAATATCTCAAGAATGAGACCCTTCTCAGGTTATGCAGAGATAGTCACTTCTGGCCTCTTCCACTCCTGCGGCTAAATAGAAAGTTTGTGTATTCATAGAAACCTGTTAAACTTAGCAATTCTCTACAAGACCATCAGGGCCTATCAGTAGAATTAGGGCTTCTGAGCATGATTCAAAGGGCCTTGTCAATATTTTTTTACGTTCTCCAATTCCTCATTGTTTTAAAAAATTTGTAGTGATTTTAATAAACTAAATTTTTATTTTGGTGGTAAGAGGAAAAAAAATTCTTTGGGGTGAGCAAATGATTTCCCAGAGTAAGTTTTTCCTGTTATTCAAGATCCCCAGTTAGAAGTCCATCAATTATTAAAATAATCAGAGGGAATTTTAGCTTCCTTTTTTTCAATATTTTACATAAATATATGATGTTCTTTATCTCAGAAGTCTAGGCTTTTTGCCTAAATGTTTTCCTATATTGTTAAATTTTGCTGGCAGTTTATGTGTGTGTGTAAGCTATAATAAAATAGATCACATACCAGGTCTGATGCTTCACACAAAAGAGAGAGAAGGGCTGGGAAAAGTAAGTCTTGTTTTTTAAACATGTATCTAGAGTGATTATAGGTGTTGCCACAAAACAAGAACTGAAAATGCAAATCTTAAACATCATGTTTGTCCACATATAATTAATTAGTTTGGGTTTTGTTTTGTTTTCCCTAGTTGTTAGTTTCTAGTGTCCCTCTTGTTGATAAAGGCATTTCTGTTGACTAACTTGAAGTAACTTCTCTGAAGAACCATGGAGAAATAATTCTTAGAAACAGATTCTCACTTGATACACCTATTTGTGTTTCTTGGTACCAAGCATCACGGAGTGCTACTATTTTGGGGGTCTTCAGTTTGCCAGTTCTTTCTTTCATAAAGCTGGTTTGCTAAATGTCATCCTCCTCCATGTAGAAAGATCTCTGTTACAGTAAACATTTGAATTTCTTGAAAAAGTGTTAGTATGTCCCTAACTGCAAGTGTACAGCATTTTTATGCAAAAGCTTCCTAGCGAATAAGTCAACAGAAAGGTCACTTCTGTTTAAAATTCCTAATCTTTCAAAGGCCTGAGAATATAGAATCACCAGACTGGGGAGAAACATATAAATTTTAAGTATACAAGTACATTTTGTTTATTCCAAGTGTAAAATAATATATTAGCGGAGCAAAACCAAATATAACCAACCACAATTTTCAATCAGTCTCAGACATTGAGACTTCTTCATGATGATGTGTTGCAGTTGGGGTCTCCATTGGAAAGCATGAGATTAAAAAGCTTAAGCCTTTCTGGCTGTTTATCTTTGCCTTTCAGGAAGTGAGCTACAGTGATCTGTGGTTATGGTAGCTAATTTCAAAAGGTCTCTCTACACTCTCTACAGCTATGGTTACATTGCTTGTTCCTGCTTTTTACCCCACACAAATAAAAAAAAACCCACTTTGAGGGATGAGTACCACTCATTAGCAATTTCTCAGCTCTTCCCTGGCAACCCAGAATGTAATTGCTTAAATGACTGTAACTACACTGGGAATGCTGGTTGGATGGATAATGTTTGTCTCTTGGGCTTCAAATTGTTTAATACCTAAGCCACAGAGGTAAACTGAACCCAGCCAAGAATGAGTTTCCTTACTATTATTTGCAAAATATAGTTCAGCTGAACTATAAGCTAGACTTATAACTTCAACTCTCTTGAGCACAACCTTGAATTGAGGACTGGTTCAAAAAGTTGTTTTTTTCCTCCTGAATTGGAGCTGAACCTGACCTCTTACTTAAAAATGTTGTTGAACTTGAGCCAGTCACGGGTGCTCCTGAAAGAGAACTCAAACGAATGTATGCTCTTTTGAGTCCATGACTAAGCAAAAGCTTTATCTCCATTAGGAAGGTGTATTGTACATTCTGGTTAAGAAGCACAGTTCAGTGATAGGCAGCTGTAACCTAAGTTGACTTCATTTCCCAAGTGATTTTAGGATAAAATTCTCTGTACACCTTAAGCTGTCATCTAGCATCAGGTAAACTTGTGCATGGATTACTAAAAGTAAACATTTTATCATCACAGAATGCACTTGGCTGTACTTGCTATTTGGAAATCTAGAACAAGCCCAGAATTTAAAAAAAAGTAAAATAAAGAAAACATGGAAAGTAGCACTGATATTTTGGGCAGAATTCTGGATTATCACAGTAGTAGCAAGAACTGGAGAAGGATTCATAATGGCAGAAACTTCAGGTAACTTCCACATTTTTAATGAGAAAAGTGGTCTTCTCATTAAGAAAACTCTAAGGTTAAATGCAGTTCCTGGCTTGTCGGTTCTCTAGAGGATACATGAAAAGCCGATGGCACTGCTTGAGACTTCTCATTCAGTAAGTGCTTTATATTTTTAAGAAGGATGGACTCAGATRTTGCAGTGCATCTTTCCCAGTTCAGGTGTCTGATTCCACATGCCCATGAGCCTGAAAAGTCAGATAACATTTGAACTGACAGTCAAACACCACTAATTGACATTTCCAGTTGAAGCATGTTTTGAGTTTTGTGAGTTGGAAGATATAATAAGCAATCCAAATGCTGACATTTATGCGCTCATAAATGTAGCGTAGCTGTAGTGTTTCTACTTTACATTACTTTAAAGGTACTGAACTGAGTCTTATGTAATGCAAAACTGTACAACAGTATTGTTCCTCAGTTCTCTCTTCTGGTTTGGATTAAAAACTACATTTTATTTTCTGAATCTTGATATTCTCATCAGGAAAGAAAAGAACATTTGCCTAAGTGCTCTACTGAATGGTGATGTTTCCTTTTCTCTGGTATCAAATAAAAGAAAGTATCTAACTGATTTATTTTGAATACTGTACTGCTGACTGTCATCTACTGTATTTGACACAACTGCTGATAAACTGTGCAGCTGTTTACTTTGAGTCCTCTGTCTGAATATCTGCTTGAATTCATGCATACAATTTGGTGTACAGTACTCTGCTATGTTGCTTACACAAACCTACTACACTTCTGTACTCAGATCTTAAAATGTGCATTATCTTTGTAGATGTATCACTAGAAAAAATGGTTTGGAAATAAGTCTTTATCAGCAATTGTTGGAGCCATGTTCAAGCACCAACATCACTGTTAACATCAGTTAATTCTAAATTTTTATTGCACGGGGCAAGTCTTCAAACTGCACAAGTTGGGAAGTGATGAAGCTATCTTTCTACAATTAAGACAGACAAAACAGAATCAGTCAAATATAGTAATTAGCACTTAGATAAACCCCAATCATTTACTTGGTTCATGGTCTGTGCTCTGCTATGGGAAGATGATCTATCTTTTCAGTGAACATAGCAGACAGCAATCTCTGTCTCCTATGACTGTGCCTTGGAATTGTAAACAATCTTTGTATTATAAGGCTGGTAAATAGAACCCATTGTGAACATTTAAAATGTTTTCAAATGTCAAAATAACAAAAGTACCTTTGTAAGCTGAACTCCATTGAGGATAAAATTCATGTGAGCCACCTTAGTGTATTGCTCCGTGGAAATTGAAGGCATTATGTGGGCGCGCTGAAAACAGCAATACAAATCATACTATAGCGATGCAAAAGTATCCACTAGTGCAAAACTAGCACTAGTGGATTAGCAGTCATGGAAACAAACCAATAAAGAGGGCACAGTAGTTGGGTATTCGAAAGGTACTGCTCAGCTGTCATTGCACTAACTCAAAAACAGTTTAATTAATGAGGGTAATACAAGAAACTCAAATGAAGAGGCAGAACTAAGTAGAATACATAGCAGCTTTAAATCAATAGCAGTCAGGTTGCATTATGAAGGAATTGTGAGGTGCTGTTGTTCAAGGTCTGTCAAAGTTTCTTTTGTAAACTCCTATTTTCAAGGATTTAAAACTAAGTGTAATATCAGCTTTGAAACTTGAAGCTTGATCGTGGATGTTTAACATAGCATATTTGGGAAAAAATAAGGATAATCAGGGAAGCATGTATTTTTTGAGGTTTCGTCTTATTTCGAGCTGTCTAATTACCTCTAGCCTTGATTTCATAGGGAATATAAGTCAACTAACATCTACATCTGAAATAACATACTTCGTACTTTAAGAAAGAACTGATTCTCAGGATCAGATGTTGCAACTCATGTGCATTATACAACTTTATAAGAATTTAACTTTGCCTAAACGGGAATATATAATCTTGAGTTTAGTTAAATGGCAAATAATTTTATACGCTTTAGTACCAACTTTTAAATGTCAGTTTTTATAAGACCCTGCAGGCATGAGGGCATGCACCTCAGATATTTCTAGAGCTGGATGACAGATATCATGTCTTCTATATAAACTTTACATTTTATGAAGAAACTTGAATTCAAAGCTTTTTGACTTTTACTTTAATAAAATTAAGAATTTTCTCCAGGCATCTGTTTCTTGTTCTGTCTTCATGCCTGGGTGCTCCCCATACCCTCTTAGGCTATGTTAATTGTCAGCAGCACTTTCCCTAGTGCAAGACSAAGTTCCTCAACTTTAATCATCATCTTTTTAACTGGAGCTTATATATGCAGTGCCATACACCTCTACTGTGGAAGTCAAGCCCACAGTGTGCTGCCTACACATTTTTCAGTCAAAGTTTTAGATTGGTCCTGAAGTACGGATCACCTCCATGATAAAAGCATGCAAACTGTGATGAGTGCTGTCTGCTGAGTAATGTTCCTCATGCTGTGAACAGTCTGTGCTGTATGTGTCTGCATGTGGGTGTAACTGAATATGTTGCCAGCATAGTACTAAAGGGTTTCAAAATACTCTCCTTCTTACACAACTCTCTTTTAATTTTTGGTGAAGTGATAATACTTAGGTTGATTTGTAAATATTGAATGGATTTTTACTTCTTATTTCTTGACCAGAAAGAAATGGCTTGGCTAAAATTATTTTGAAATAATGAAACAATAAATCAGATCACTTATTATAAAAAATAAAAAAAAAGAAACCCACCTGTTTTCAGTGATTTGTTTTGTTTTGTTTTTAAAAGAAAAAATGCATAATTTTTCAGTTCAACTGCTTATGTTTAGATTTGGGCTCCAAATCAACAGACATACATTATTAGCCTTAGAATAAAACATACAATAACACTAGATTTTCAGTGATGCCTGWATCACTTATATGAAATGATGGACTCATTAAGCCTATTTGAAAGTAAGCAATGTTTGGAACTGCTAGTCTAATGAAATACATAACGCTATTTCAATAGTAATGTAACAATTTTAGGATCACCTTAACGTTGGTAGTTTAAATTCCTAATGACCTCATTTGGAGTACAGGTCAAATGCTAACGTGTTCTGAAACCCCAACTTTTGCCTTTATGGTAAGGGAGAACTCCTAAAAGAAATTAATAAGCAGGAATAGTAAAGTCAAGTTTAAAGAATAGATTCCTTTATGCTCTCTCTCTCTTTTACTACAGTAAGCCCTGCTTTACCTGTTGTTTGTCTATTTATCAAGGTATTTATTTAATAACACTGTAAAKAAAAAATGACAAAGGCTTATTTGTCTGTTCTATAAATGCTGATAGAACTTCAAAAGTATATCTGTACTATCAAAGAGTACATTACTGATAGCAATGGCCATGTTGCTACTTATGTGAAATATTGGTGGACTTCATGAATAACAGTCTTGCTTCAAGTAGATCCCATGGTGCAAAGGATGAGAGGGAAGATCTGTACCRTGTGTAGAAGAGTATCATATTAAATATAAAGTGTTTTTTGTGATATGCTTGACCAAACCAGATGGCTCAGTCTTTTGATTCACAGAGGAAATTAAAAGTTGATTCATGTTTGTCCATCACAGAGGAAGGTAATTTGGAAAGAATATCTCCTCTCTTCTGCTTTCTTTGAGAACCCTTTCCCAGTTCCTGGAAGCCAGTGTCATATGTTTCCCTTTGAAAAGGCACATTGGAATACACTGACTTAGTGAGCTATTCCATAAAGGAGTATAAAGTTCTGATCTCAATAGAGATCTCTGAACACTTATCTTTTTTTGAGGAGGTTCATACTAAAAAATGAAGAGGAACAAATACGTATTTATTTTCTATTGACTTATTAGGGTTAGGCTGGGGAACAGCTACGTACTCTGCATTATGTCTGTCTACCCATAGTCTTCTGTCAGCCTGAAATCTGAAGCTGAAGGTCATGCGTGCATGTTTCYGTAGCCTCCTACTAGCCAGTAGATCTGGCAAAAATAATTCAGAGGGTTTTTTCAAGATTACTGCTTCAGGATATAGAGAAATGGTACTAATTTGTCAAAACATTTCTGCTTATATAATTGCCTCCCCCCCCCCCCCCCCCCTTCTGAAATTGTCCCAGTAGAGAGCATGTGCCTTAGTCCCCTCTGATTTTTCTTTTTACAGAAACAAATGTCATCAGGACACCATTTGCAATTCCCCTTAGTGGCAAAGACAACTTCTGGGCATCAAAGTCATTTTCTTACACATGGATTAACATGACATTGTGTTTCTGATGCATTTGCAATAGATTTTAATGTGTGGTGGTTCTTTGTGTTGAGATGGTTGTCTCTTCACATTATATGTCTAATTGTGACCTCAGTGACAGCTTCTGGGTCTCTTGCTGTGATAAATACTSGATCACAGAATGGACACAGCTTCTAATTTCCTGCATTCAGGATATTATCCTTGAAATTTGTAACAACTTTCAAATAAACAATGAATTCATTATTACACTAATCTGGTTCTCTGGTCTCAAGTATAACATATCCAGTTGAATATTCCTATAAACTTGAAAGGCAGCCAGCAGTTCTGTTTTCTGTCTCAGCTCATTAGTGACCTTGCTTGTTTATAGTTACAGTTTAATTCCCACATAACTCATTTAYGGTGCAACCTATTGTTAGTGCCCATACAACTACTCAGGTTTGAAATGTATGTGAGGTATGGCATCTAAGATTTAACACCATGATGTATAAATATATAGAATAGACTTCCTTAAGGCAAATGATTGTAAGTCTGCCTTTGCTACACTGACAACAACTGGAAAAATGCTGATTGACTTCTATTAGAGCAAAATTAAATGTGGCAAATAGTAAGTGGGCACTATGCATACTACAGAGCTTTTAGTGTTTAAGGTCTATTAGAACAGTGAGGATTACATGTTAAGCATGCTTTGGACCTTTACAAATTTACAGGACCTAGATAACCTAGATAAGGTGTTCACCTTTTAATTTGGCTGAAATCTATGATTTAGTTTGCATTTCTAGCTCCAGATTTTAAATCTGTATCTCCTTGTTGATATAATACAGAAGAATAGATCAAACACATTTTTAATGGACCAAATCCATAAGCTTCTTACTGCTACATGCTACAGAGATAAGCAAGCTGAAGTAAATAACTGCAAGATGATATTACATGAGAAAAATCCAAGCACATGTTATTCTTCCAGACTGAAGTATGTAGCAGTGAAGCAACTACATGTCATTTTGGTTGCGTGTTGTGAATCCTGCCCGTATACTAAGGTGCCTGAGAAAAAACAGAGCTAACATTTACTAATGGCAAATGTTTTCTTTTATGAACTTACTAAATTAATGTAAGCCTTGCTGTGAAATTAAAGTTGTCTGCAAGCAGCATGTATATCCAGAGCAAGAAGACGGAAACACCATGGAAGCTGCTGAACAGCCATTTTTCATCTTGTAGAAATGCAGAGTGCCCTCATGCACATAAGTATTCTTTTTTTGTAGTAGCAATGATTTACTGAACAAAAACTCTTTTTTCACATCATCCCTTCTTTCTGCATTTCTGTAAATTTTTGCCTACTCGCCACTAGTAATTTGTGAGGCACAGATTTGAGAAGAAATGGTACTCATCAGTTGGATTTTCTTGGAAGTCTAACACTGAAGTGTACAATATCAACTCCTCAGAAATACAAAGAAGAAAAATCCTTAATTTTGCCCTGCCATAAATGACAGGCTCTAAAAGTTACTTTAAGAGTAAGTATATGCAATATTTTCTCTAACAGAGCTTGGTTATTCTGTTCTCTTCAACTGTGGGAAGTTGTCTATGAGATAAGGAAATAAAATAAAATAATACCTTGAGACTCAGCAAATTAACTTCTGTATGCCTATGCTCCATATATGATAACAGGAAAAAAAGAGTGGTTGAGGAAAAAGGTGAAAGCAAAATTTTTACAAAGCAGTTTTGTATAGAACTAGTGCCATTTCTGTTTGTAAGTCTCTATAATCAACACTGCTTGGTGAGTGGATATGTTTTCTGAACAGCAAAATCACAAAAAACAAACCCCAACACCAAAACCAAATAGCACTTTGTAACAGCATTGTGACAGTTTGTCTTATCAAGTCTCAAAAATGTGACAGAATAAATGGATTTCAGATAACTAATGTAGCCTGCAGCATTGCAGGACAATGGGCTAATTGGTTCTTGTGGGAGAACCCAAGATGACTGGACAAAGATGTTTGTGGCCCATTGCTTATTATAACTTTGTGTTGGTTTAACCCAGCAGGCAGCCAAACACCACACAGCCGCTCGCTCACTCCCCCCTCCCCTCAGTGGGATGGGGGAGAGAATCGGAAAAAAAAAGTAAAATTCATGGATTGAGATAAAGACAGTTTAATAGAACAGAAAAGGAAGGGAAAGTAATAATAATAATAATAATAATAATAATAATAATGATGGTAGAATATACAAAATGGGTGATGCACAATGCAATTGCTCACCACCCGCCGACCGATACGCAAGCAGCGATCGCTACTTCCTGGACCACGCCTCCTATTTATATACTGAGCATGACATCACATGGTATGGAATACCYTGTTGGCCAGTTGGGCTAGCTGTCCTGGCTATGCTCCCTCCCAGCTTCTTGTGCACCTGGCAGAGCAAGGGAAGCTGAAAAGTCCATGACTAGTATAAACACTACTTAGCAACAACTAAAAACATCAGTGTGTTATCAACATTCTTCTCATACTAAATCCAAAACACAGCACTAGGAAGAAAATTAACCCTATCCCAGCTGAAACCAGGACACTTTGTTATGTTTTACCCAATCTAGCTTAACATCACAGTACTGGTGAATTCCAGTTCAACTCAGGAAAAGTGTTTCAGTTTGTTTGTCTTTAAACAGAGAAATCCCAAATTCAGAGTCTCTTCTTTCAATGTTTCAGAACTTGATGGCATTTCAGTTGGCTATAAGAAGGGAATGTTGAGACCTAGGAAGACAGGAAAAGTATGTAGAGCGTCCAGTTGTGCAACACTTAATGGCAGGATGCATAAAAAACAGACAAGAAAGCTGTTGGGAGAGTAAAATTCCCCAAAGGACCCTGTTTAGAACATCTTGCCTCATTTCCAGCTCTTAGCTTTTTTGCTTTCCAAATTACATGTTCAATACGAAGAACAGCTTCTGTTCTTGCTTTCATTGTCTTAGCATACTATATACTACAGAGATGAGCAATCTGCAGTGAATAACAATGGAATGTGTTGCATGAGAAAAATGGAGGCACATATCATTCTTCTGGGCTGAGGTATGARAGTAACTTCTGCTCTGTCTTCCATCATCACAGAAAGCCCAAATACATTAGGTATGGATGTAGTCCAGGATGTCCAGAAAGCAGAATTGGAAGTATTGTTGTCATGGTACTTATATTCTTTAACTTCTAATATGAATCATTAAACTTGGGAATTTCACAAAATGGCAGGGGGATACAAGGTTAATGGAGGCTATTTCTGTTCCTGGGTTGCATTAGTATCTTCAGATAAACGGCACTGATAAGTAGGAAATAAATGACAGACTTCATACCTAAAGAGGGAGTGTGTCCTTTGTTTCCTGACAGTGGACACTTCTGTAAAATATTAAGGGCTCCAAGGTGAATTGCCTTTCCTCATGATAGGATGTATTGTCTGCTGAATTCTGCTACTATGGCTGTATCTGACTGGATAAAAGGGAAAAATTCCCCACCAGACTCTCCTTTCCTTTTCAGATAGCTCAACTATTAGCATTTGGGGGGCTGGAATTAACTAATTAATTTGGGTGTTCAGATGCCAATGAATTTATCAGTTTTTAAGCTATAGTGTCAGTGATAGCAAATTGTTAGACAGCATTTGTGGCTGTATCAGTATCTTCAATATTCATAATAGCAAATAAATATAACCCAAGAATAGTTTAGGTTCATAAAATCTAGGAGCAAAATTTTCTTGAATTTTATAAGGAGCAGAAAGCACCTTCTGTTTCTTAAGGAGAGTTAAATACATACTGGAATCTTGAGGTCCCTTCTGCTAGCTTTGCATCTGTACTATCTGGCATATGTTTCTTCTGCTCTTTGGTAAACTGCTTAGTGTTCGTGGGAAAAGGAGGAGGGGAAAAACTTCTAATACAAAGGGATACATCCTTCCACTTTTGAATCTCTTCAGGTCTCTCTGTATTCGGTGCAGCTGATGTCTTTGCTTTGGAAAATCCCTTTGTCAAATTTGTAGAGCATCTTTTGAAAAATGTTCTGTCTTTCCTGTGGCTAGTTAAATGCTTTATTCTGTAGTAATCCTAGCCTTGTTAGATACGAAAAGTCTGACCAAACTGTATTTCTAATCCAGATACATTCCTTGAATTTCCTCATTACTGATAAACAAAAACCCAAGTATAGAAAATCTGTATACAAAATTTGGTCTTATGCTTCTGTAGCTATGGCAGCAATCTAGCAGGACTTTTTCTGCATAGATTACAGAAGTACAGAAAAGCAACCCTGAAATATTTCATGAAGAATCTACAATTTGAAAAAAAGAGAGTAAAGTAAGTATGCACATAGCTAAGCAATCTACTGTACACCTGCTTGATACGAAGATTATATCTAGGTGGGAGATGAAATATGCTTGCATTTCCCTAGTTTGTGGAAAATACTTGACATTATGTAAGAACTTGTCTAAACTATTGCTGCTTCTAGTATGCAGTATTAGACCCTCTAATAGCTAGTCTCCCTCTCTCTACAAGGTGTAACGCTGGTAGTATTAGCTCCAAATATAGCCTGTGAATATTCTATACACTGAATTCATATGCCTGAAGGAAAAGAAGTATTACCTTGCCATTTGCAAACCTGTTGCTGCATTTCTTGTTATTATTTGTTTTCTCTTATGGATACATATTGCAAACTTGATCTTGTAAATAGTAATTTGTATACTGCCTTGTTTGCTTCTAAGTGGGTCTATATGGCTTTTACTATGCCCAAAGGCTTGGAGGGGTTGGGAATCTTTTAATTTTTTTTTTTTTTTTTTTTAAGTCTTTAGTCTTTATTCAGTCAATACAGAGTGGCCGAGCCAGTTAAGCTCCTTTTTCACTGAGAAACTCTCATTTTGTTGAGGAGTTTAAAGAAATAAGTACCGTTGTATTTGGTGTGATTTACAGAAAGTTTATTCAAGCTGTAAAATGTGCCTTTCCATTCTCTCTATTGCTGATGCTTTTTTTTTTCCCCTTAATGCAAGATTAAAATTCTATTACTTTTCTCCATGCATATAAAACTCCTAATTTGTGTAACCATGTTTTTCTCCATGTCACTCATGGGGTTTTTTGTTTTGTTTTGTTGTGGTTTGTTTTTTTTTGTTAAATAAAGGAAATGTCCTTTCTAAAATGGCCCTGGATTAAACTAGGCTCCAGTAATACTAAAATGTAAAGGAAGATGGTTTTTATTCCAAAGAGCTTTTCAGTAGAGTAGTATTTCTAAGTTGCATGATGCTAATGACTAAAGGAAAATCTCCTTTGGAATAAAAGGTCATCTGTTTTTTTCACACTGTTGCCAGAATTTCCAAATGGTCARAAGATTACTAGGAAGCTCTAGCTGAGTGTGGCTCTGTTGCAGTCCTTTCTATAAATAATCTTAGGGTCAAAGAAACTAATGGTACCTCTTAAGTCTCCAAATGCTGCCACGTTGTGTTTTGCGTTTTTGGGGGTGGGGTTGTGAAGGTTCTCGTTGTTAGAAATGAGGCAGAAAATCCCTCACTATCTAAGGACATTACTGAAAAACGARAATCTAAATGAACACCTGCCCAAATATGACCTTAATTTTCTCCATTTGAATTCCATTCATCCAGCTGGACAGGATTAGACTAGAAGAACCTTTTAACATATGGAAATTTCAAATGTTGAGTGTGGTTTTTCTTTCTGCAGTATATAATGAATTAAGGAGTTGCATTTTGACAGCTTTCTTCCAAAGCATACTTCTGTGGTTTGAATTCAAAGAAAAAAATATCCCAGAAGTTAATGACAGAGAAAATACTGGAGGTTTTTGTCTTTGGTAGCCAGGGATGAATGAATGACATTTAAAGTTCTACCTTTGAGGGAATATGGATGGATGCTGTGAGGACCTTTTTGATGCTGATAATAACATGTTTTAACATTTATTTATTTATTTATTTATTTATTTATTTATTTATTGTTTTGCTACAAATTGTACCCTGGATGTTTTTCCTTTACTGGTTCGTTCCAACCTCCTCCCACGCTGCACCTTAAAGCCTTTTCAATCCAGCCTCATGCTGTCTGTGCTTGCTTTATTTCACTTTTTTTCTTCCTTCTTAATCACATCTGCCTGGAGAAATAATCSTCTCTGCCTCATATAAAAAGAAGTATTATCACGCAGCTTCATCCTTTGTATTGCAAACTATCTGATTATATTGTTTTTCTAGATTCTCTTTTCTATTAAAATAATTTTTTGTTTACTTTGTGTCAAAAGAAGCATTTTATTTGATCGTGTTCAGAGAGGTTGTTTCTGATGGTCCTCCTTAGTCAGGAAGGATTCATTTAGGTTATGGTAAGATTCCTATAGTAGGAACCATTGACAAACCAAAAGTAAATCTTGGAAGATGCTTTGTAAAAATGAAGAAGAAAAAAAAAAAAAAAAGTTGTTTTAGAGGTACTTTTCTATCAGTTAAAATGTGAATCTCTGAATTTGCTTCAGAAGGGTGAAGAAAATAATTCTTTAGTTACATAGCATGTAATGGTAATACGTGTACAATTTTCACAGCTTTATATGTATTGCAAATGCAGTTCCTGTGTCATTAATTAGTTCGTGCAACAAGCAGTGTGCTGATGTGCCTGTAGTTACAAGTCAAATAAAATTATATATTCTTGATTCCTATAATTGACAGTCAAACTGATTTTGATGGATATATTTAAGAGGGTTTATGACCTTTCAAAATAATCTTTTAAATAATTGTGATCTCTGAGAGATTGATTTCTAGAGATAAAACTGTATTATAGTGGTACTGCTCAAAACAGTTAAGAAGCTTTTGAAAGAAACATCACTGCACACTTAGAAATTAAAGGTGAAAGTTCTTGCTAAGTTAGCTGTTATTACACAAGATCTATGGATTTTAATCTTCACAACAATTTAAATGTAATGTAAGTTTTCATCTTTAGGAAGAAAACCTGACAACCAACCACCAACTGTCAGTTCTTCCACTCTGCCACCTGCAACCCTGTCTATTCAGACATCTGACTGAAAAACTGCAAATACAGGTCCCTGAGGCCGTGAGATAGGGAAAGGTACTTGTTGTGATAACTATTCCTTTCCTTACCCAGGTTTCAAAGCAAGTGAGCAAAAGCCTTGTCCAGTGTCAAACTGATCTGTATAAACACATCAGGTTTACTTCCTAGGGGAGTTGATTAATACAGCTTTATGTGATGGTTTGGTGGCTTATGTCACGTACTGGGACTAGGTTTAAATTAAGTGGTAGATTGCCTCTTTTGGTGCACCATGGACGGTGTGTGTAAACACACACAAATACATATATGAGAGCCACAGGATTTGGTGAGGGGACAGAATTGGCRAGCTTTGACTGGAACAAAAACGAAAGAACAGAAGAATAGAAATTGTTGGAACACAAACTCATAGACTCAGGACCCCCTCTAATTCATCTTCATTCGGAAGCTTATAAGAGACATCAGTCTTAGGCAGGCAAACAGGAGATGAAATACGTTCTCTTACTGACCTGGGGGCAAAGCCAGGGCACACAGCTACGCATCTTCCCTTCTTTTTTGGTACACAGCTCTCTGTATGACTCTAACTTGCTTTACTGTGAGTGCTTTTCAAAAGGGCATGTTGTCATCTCTTTATTTTTGTCTTTTTCCTGACAATTTTGTCTCTCCCTTTAGGCAAAAGAAGGAAATATTGTCTTTTAGCCTGAGCCAAACCTCTAGCCTTACTTCTCTTGCCTTGAGTTACTAATTCTAACAAATGACTACAATTACTCTTCTGGTCAGTCTTGCCCTGGCCAGTTCATACTAGAAAGCAGAATAAATAAATTCTACACATTCCTATCAAGGTAGTAGATAGAACAAATAAATTGTACAGATTCCTATCATATGGCATATTGGGCTCAATTTTCAGCAGACTACTTAAAAAACTGGCTAACTTGTTTTTTATTAGACTCGTAGCAGTTGTACATCCCATTTTTCGCAAATATGTAGGAATTAAAAGCCTGATGAAAAAGCAGTTTGTGTAAATTCATATTACCTACAGTATCATTACTGCCTACACAAAGCCTAAAGATTTGGCTTTTGAAACTGATTCTTGCAGACAAAGCAAGAGCTGCAGTAGAAAGTTTTGATCTGGGGTAGTCTGCACACTGAAATGTCATGCATTGTTCTGTCATTATTTACCTATAGGAAAGCTGTGAAGTTCACTTACAGGATGCTTTCAAAGGTACACAAGAGGGCCATACCAGATTTCCTCGAATGGGAGCTCTGAGTCTGCCCAACTCTCTGCACACCTAATCCCTATCTATTAGCTCCTTTAGAACCTCCACAGTGTGTAAGGTGTCTCTGAGGTTACTCTTTATTGAAGAACCTTAAAAAGAAATAGCTGTAGGGAAAAAAGTCATAAAATTAATTCACGGTCCTAACTAGTCAGTAATCCTTCTCATTTTTTGATATCCACTTATAAAAGATGAAAGGGGAGTTCAGTTCCAAGGATCCAAGAAATTTATAGCCTGTATGTGCAATAAGCTGGTAGAGCTCCACTAGCAGCATGGCACGTTGTGTTGAATGCTGTTATGGAGATTTTTTAAATAGGATTTTGTGAAAAAGCTATGCTCCAATAAGTGACTTATTAGAACAGTAAAGCTGGGAGTTTGCTCAGATTTTCTTTTCAGGCCACATTTATGAATTCCACACTAGCCAAGAACTCCACATCTTTGGTAACTTTTGGCAGTGGGTAGTAACTGCCGTGCATTAATACCTCAAGGGTTTCATAACTCCACCTGTGACCTGAAGCACCAAAAAAGAAAAAAGAATTTAATATGTGAGTTTTATGTTGTCTGCACCAAAAGGGAAAAAATATCCTACAAAAAAAAAAAAGCAGAGAGGTTATTCAGTGACTTAATCTGAAGCAAGTGTCAATCTTTTCCATGAATTTTCTTACACTGAGGATTTCAGTGAAATGAAAGTGTAATGTTACTAAAACAAATTAGTTGGGTTTTTTTTCTTTCTTTCTTTTATCTTGTTCCTTTTATGGACTTATTTTTTCGTTATCAGAGACACTTTAGTGGATACGCATATATAGACTTTATAAAATACCGAAGTGTTTCACTGTGGGAATACTGTTTAAGGTCACTTCTTTGATAGTGTAAATAATTGAAGAGTTTCAGTGTGTCTGTGAGTTGGTCTGTAAATATCCATTGTCTTGTAAGAGTAGTTATAGTGAGGATGTGTAAAAACAATATGAAGGCAGTAGAGATGGAAAAATACAGTCCAGTTTTGTCCTGTTCTGCACATACAAACATCTAGTAAGAAAGAAAAGTACTTTCAAAGTGGTTTTATCAAATTATATACCAGCATGCAATGAAAGAGTTATTGTATTTATATGTAGGATTATATTCAGAACTTCTAAACTTGTATGCATCCCTAGTTTTGCTGATGATCATTTTCCGTTTGCCCTGGTTTGTGCACATCATGCTCAGCAATATCTTTGCTGTCATTCATTTATCATCCCAGATCACAAAAAGCTGTGCGGACAGTATGTGTAATTTGTACATATTTGTGTGTGTCTGAAAGAGAGATAATTGCTTACCTGTAATTGCTGTTCTCTGAAAATATATAGCAGCAGTAGGGTTCTTGCGTAAAACCTCCCTGTTAAAAGCAGAACTTCCATAACTTTAAGTTCAGAGATGTTGGCAGTGGTCTTGTGTTCTAACAGCCAGCCATCAGATAGGGAATTGGACGGAATCGATTGGCACACCACACTGAGCGTGTCTGCATTCACCTCCCCACATACTGTGTATATATAGATTTACCATAAGTTTATCTTCAAAAGTTAATCCAAAGTAATTGGTACCTTCCTGGAACCATTAGCTATGTATTGCTTAGCACAAAGGCATCACAGTCGTTGGGTTTAAGCACYTAGAAATTGGCCTCTGCTTCTTAACTACTGGCACAGACATTTGGATGCTTTCTTTTCTTTCATTGGGGGTGTGTGAGGGAGGTCAATTAAACTGACTAAAGTTGGTTTATTTGATCCTTTGACACTGATGGAAGAATTTGAGTACCTGAATTACTGATGAACTGAAGTGTAAAATAAATGTGATAACACACTGTTACGTTTTCATCTTCTTGGAGATAATATTTTTGGTAAGGATATATCTTTTAGGAGTACTTCAGTCTATGTTTTTCTTAGACATTTAGGAGGAAGAAAGATTCAGAAGTAATTGTAGGATAATTGCCGTAGAAAGGGACTTTCATTCTGTGTATGTGTGACTAATGAATCTTCATTTTACAATTTTGCTCAAAGATTCAATGATTATTACATAGTAATTATACCATTAGAAATTCACAGAATGCAATCTAATATTTTAGCATTAACTAGAGAATGTAAATAAGAAAATACAGCTTCATTGACTAACAAAGTGCCCTAATCAGTGTACTCATTTCCTGCTCTTTTGAGTCTTCTGCTTTTTTCGGGGGAAACGAATCACTGATTTACGTACCTGATGCATTTCTCTTTAATTATATTTGATTCTTTTAGTTTCGTTTGGAAACTTGCCTTATTTTCAGACCTAGTTTTATCATTGCATAAGTTATGAGATCTAAGATTTCAAACCTTAACTTTTTTATAGGATTATCTGTTGTACCAAGGGGATTAATGGCTTGACTTTAAATACCACATAAGAAATAGCTGGAAATCATATTTATATATGCTTAGAAATTGTGTCAGGGTTACTTTGTGTAGAGAGATAGGATGAGATTTTGTTTTATTTAAAGGTTTAAAAGAATATATTTTCAAGGAAAGAAAATTTAGTACTATTTGCATTCTCTTTGGAAATAAATGGCAACTACGGGACTACTTACAAATATGAGCTAAAACTTGTGTAAAATACTTCACTTGATCAGGGCCTAAAAAGGTAGCTTTTAGGAAGAATCTATACCCTTGCAGGATAAATTTCACAACATAATAGGTACTAAGCCTTGTAGGTTTGTCTCCCCAGCAGTCAGTATTCACAACAAAACCACTCTCCAGGTAATGTATTCATTTCAGTCTCCCTGGCCTTAAATATAGCTGGTACTGCCACTCCAATGTGAAGAATTACTTCTATCATCTTTCTAAACTTAATTTGTCACCTGCAGAGTAACACTGAATACAGCTCGCATCCTCAGATTTAGAAATCTATGCTGTGCTGCAGTTGTATACAGGAGGCTTGATTGTTACTTTACTGGAGTTTTCAGTGTCTTTAAAACTCTTGGAATACGAAAAGAATGTTGGGGTTTTTTATTCTAATAGCTTTTTATGTGCTTTTTGTCCATGTAATTTGTCTTGTTCAGACAGTATTTTATGTACGATGTCTGTCTTCTGAGTTTTAGCTTTCAAAGTACTAATCTAAAATCCTTCCACTCTGTTTTTAACCAAGAGCTGCAAATGCTGCCTCCCTTACTCAACTGATCATGCAATTTGTGCAAGGTGTGTTTGTCAGTCTGTCTGTTGCATTCTCCTACAAGAGTATAAGTTGTGGTGGTTAAACACACACCACACAGWAGTAAAGCATGAGCTTGTCATTGCTCCTCTCTTGCTTCCATTCTTTCCTCTCTTTTTTAGCCTAATGTTGCCCCCATTTACTTCACTGGCAGGAGGACTCTGTCCCAAAAGAACCATCCACTTTAGGATGTCAGTGAAAGACACCTAGAATAAAGCGACTGAGGAAAAACAGCATAGCTTTATGTGTGTATCATTACCTCAGGGCTTGATCTTTGCTCAGGTTACACCTGTACCATCACTAACCAATAATGAGATCAAGGACCCATGCCCATTGAGGACAGTCTACTGCATTTATAGGAAAATATTGCACAAAGGGGAAATATGTCTAAAATTGTGAAATATTATCYAAAGCCATGGTGGATATGAAAGAAGCTGTGTTTACAAACAGTTCATTTTTTACCTTATCTGCCACTGCTGTCACAAAAAGAGTCCCTTTTTACCTCTATTCTAAGACTATGAAAAGCACTTTATTGATAGTTGGGTTGTTCAGAAAATCATCACAGCATGTTGGTGGCACCACAGCTGGATTCCTTTCGTTTTATTCCTTCAGTCTCCACTGTTTTGCTAACATAGGTTTTACTCAGTACCCTATTGAGATTATGGCATCTGAGCTCAGATATCAATACATGCCTTTTTCCCCCCTTTCATTCACTCATCTGTCTTGTAACATCCTTCTATCCTGCTGTGTGAGACAGTGTTATCTTCCCACTCTGGTTTCGAGTAGGATCTGTTCAAAAATGTCAAGGCAAGACTGCTGTCTCTGAATCAATTGCTGCACTCCACTGTCTGTCCATTTGATGCTCCATTCAAAAAGATGGTTTACTCATCACTTTTTGGATATACTTTTAATTCTTATTTAAGATAAAAAAACCTGTAAATCTGTTAACTCAAATAACTGACAGATTTTACTATAGTTAGTAAAGGGATACAAAGGGGTTTATTTGAGAATGGACGTTTGTCATAATATGGATCCAAGCATTTGAAGATAGTGTTTGACTGAAAGAACAGATCAGTTCCTAGACCTGGAAAATGCAAGATGTAACTCTTGGACATTGATGGGAGAAAGTTATTACTCCTTTAATACTGCATAGGGCTTGTAAAGCTAGCAACATTTTTCCTCCCCACCATTATGAGTTGGACAAGGAATTGGAATGTTACCACATTAAACATTATGGAGAAGGGACTTGAAACTCTGTACTGCTGATAGGAATCCCTGGAGCAAGAGATCCTGCCTCAACTCAGTATTTCATATATAGAATTTATAGTTCCCTGTGTTTTTTAGTAAATTAAATCAGGGAGTTGTTTGCTTTATTTACACAATGGTAAACTGGCTTACTCCCTTCTCAGTTTTTTATTGCTGTCATTTATTGTGGATGGTTCTCCAGTGCTAAATGAAGTGAAAGCATAATAAGTCTTCACAAAATATAGTTTGTTTTCTCCTGCATCTACCAAGCAAGACTGTCTAGAGCTGCTTTTGTTGCTGCTGGTTATGCTTTTTTCTTTCTTCATTAAATAATTATTTATGTTCAAGTAGGCTTTSGTTTTTCTTTTGATACAGTGTAATTTCCTCTTTCTGGCATAGAGAGGCCATTAAAAAGGTAATTGAAATTAAATGACGGGTGAACATGCAGAATACAGTGGATTGACTGCAGGTGATAGTGAGCAGAGATGTACTGTAAGATATTTATGTGCTAAAGCAGGATCCAAAATGCCATGTTCTTGTGTAAGAATGTGTGGGAACAGAGAAGAGGGGGAAGAGAGCCTGAGTTATAACCTGTAATGAGCAGTTATTTGTAAGTTTAATCCTGTTGACTGGAGGACATTTTTATTCTGTATCATTATTTACTACAGGATTGTCTTCTCTGCAGTATTTGCTCAAGTTAACTCTTGTTGAATCAGCCTTGCTTGGTTGAAAACTGTCATGTCTTATAAAATGACACTTGAATAACAGGATGATAGGATATACAACACGCGATGTTTTGCTGGCAGCAGATATTAGAAGACAACTCTTCCTGACATCACTAAGTTTAGTCTGAATAGCACTTCATCCACGTTCCTGACAGGTCAGCTGACTGGTATTTGAAGTACCACTAGAGACTAGTGGTAGAGAAAAAAAAGCTAGAGACTTTTTTTGTGCGTGAAAAAGTCAGATATGCCTTATATTCACATTGCACTGAAAAGGACATAAGAGTAAGTAGTTTGGCCCACCACACTGCAGGGCTTCGAATCCGGAAAGCAGACCAGTGCTCATCAGAATGATTTACTTTTTTTCTGTAGTTGATTCTCCCTTCTCAAAAGCAATAGTCTGGAGCAAAAAATTCTGGAAGAGACTGATGAATATTTAACAAGCTATTCACGAGTGTGAGGGAAAGCTGCCTTTTTGCTGCTGCCTCACCATTTGCCAAAGTGTCATTTTTGGAAGTGGTATAGGACTTGGCAGCTCTATGGCTCATAAGTATATAGATTAAAGAGAAGCACAACCTGGAGGGGCTCTCCCCATGTGTGGAGGTTTTATGTCATGCAAGTTTCAATTTGCAGACTGTCAGCTAGAGCTGGGCTGCAGCCATCAAAAACAAGTCCTTCACTAGGAAAGAAGAAATGGGCAGATGGCAAGTGCAGTAGTGAAGGGACAAGCTGATGGCTCTGGCCAGTTATTATACACAATGAAGCCTCATCTTTAGCACTGTGCTTCCCCAAAGATCTCTACGTATAATACAGACCAAGGCAATATGTGCATATATAGATATGTTTCATTAAGCCACATCCTGCTTCATGGAGATGTTGACGTATCTCACAAAAATACAGTGTGTASTGATAGAAAGAGCTTTCCACACAAACAGTGAAAGGGAAAGAAAGACTTTTCACCATTATTTTTTATTACGCTAGTCTTACGGATAAGCAAACTGTCTTTACAGTATAGTTGTAACCGGCAAAACTAAATTAGGCTTTGAAATTGAGAGACGTTTCTTCAGTATCTTAAGACATAATCAATGAGACAGTTGCACCTTAGTACCTTCATTCATCAGGAGTATTCAGCCTGGATCCAGCACCTGAAGGTCTTTGCCAACAGTGGTCCTCAGCTACGGTGAATAAAGTTTGATTAACTGTGCTCTGCCCTCAGACACTGATTACAGTGTTCATTATCAGTAAAGTAGTGTAAGCAGAAAAGATGTTAAGGTCTTGAGAGCGAGTTTCTGAAATGGGTAGCAAAGTAAATGCTAGCACTGTTGTAAACAAAGGATAGTTGGCAATTTCTATAAGGTAAGCACAGAGGCTGGATCTGTTGCTCAGTGCATACCCAAGCAGCACTTCAGACAGTTTCTCCTTAGAGCCCTTGATCCCAATGATTTAGCTGTGTAACTATTTGTCTATCCATCTGTATTTCTCATCAGGAGTAAGCTTGTTGTTCTTCCTCCTGAAGATAAGAAATGATATGATATTATTGTAATGAAAGGCTTCACTGTCCTAGGAGACAGAAAATCAAGCTGAGAAATTTACTGAGATTTCAATGCAGAGAGAACCTGCATCTCTTTATGAGATACGTTGATCACTTCACATACAATAAACTGTTGGATTATGTTTGCAGAAGTGTTTAGTACCCTGTATATACCGATTGTCCATTAGGAAACAGTAGCAAAGCATTCAAACTTACAGCCTAACAAACATATTCATGTCTAAGAGTAGACAGAAACAAGGAGCTTTCGTTAAATATCTGTGGAAACAAATACTAGTGTTGCTYTGTAATTAAGACATGAAGCTATATGTGCTAAGAGCCTTTTAAATGAGAAAGTAACTTTGTTATCTCAGTTCTGATACTTTCTAAGGTCCATAACCTCACTATTCTTTTGGTTTGAGTTTTTCATATGGAGTATTGAAAATAGAGGTAAACTTATAGGTGGGGTAGTGAAGGAATGTTTATAATCACCAAAGAGAAGCTAACAGAAAATCAATTATACAGACTCACCTCTTCGGTTGCTGAAAACATGAAGACCAGTACTTCATGTCCAAGCTTAGTAAATAGGAGAAAAGCAAGCCCATGTGTACATACTCATAGCGTATAAAGCAAAAGGTGCAGTTCATTGCTGGCTCTGTGCCTTGTAGTGTAGAAGAATAAAAATGCATCAGCATCATTGTTTTACTGTAAATAGTACACAATAAAAGGACGTAGAGAATAAAACTGAAAACTTCCAGCAGCCAGCTGATTTTCCTTCACCCTACAATATTTGCATACTGTAAAATAATATATGAAGTAATGTAACTAACCAACAAGGTGAAGAAATTATTAAAAGGTACATAAAATTACAGTAGTAGAAACCTGTGCAATTTTTGTACCGTAGTTTGCATGGTATATGTTAATTATTTAGCAGAATGAGTTCCCTAAAATTCATCTAATAGAAATACTTGAATAAAGAGATGCCAAAGACAAAGAAAGGAGGAACAAAGGCAGACATTTTCAAGAAAGAAAAAGTATATTAAAATGTATATTAAAGTATACACTTTACATATAGGGAAGCAGTGGTATAGCTGAAGTAGCATTACATTTCAACCGATTTCAAATCTAACAGTAAACATTTTTTAACAATACTGTAACTTCAATGGTATAGGCTGTGTTTTTTAAATGTTATCCAGCAATCCCTTCAAAATATTTTCTTGCAAAATGTGTTCTAAGCATATTTTTGATAGAAAAAAGTAAAAGCAGGCTCCGGGTTTTTCCCAAAGCGTGTTTCAAAAAACACATAACCCACATTTTAGCCTTTCTGCAGGGATCCAGGAGAGACAATTGCAAAATTGATATAGACAATATCTTGTTCCATATACACAGTTGTTCACTACTACTGAACCAAGCACTTTGAAATACATCATTATACTGGTGCTTCTATTGTTTCTCAGTCTGATATCTTACTTGTTTTACACATGCTTTTTCAGTGTCATTCTGAATGACTTCTGACTCCCAAAAGCATGATCTCTAATACCCCTCCTTCTAGTAAATGAATGCTCTACTTCCTCAGGGAGCGGTAACAAAAAGACAATATATGCTTTCATCCAGATTTTTGATAACTCAATTCTGTAGTGCCTGGCTTCATTTTCTTTCATTATGGTATTCATCAGAGCTGTGTGAAACTGCTCAAAATGTTTCTTTGAAGTTTTTTTCCCCACAAAACTGTTTGCTATTTCATGCAGTTTTGCCTCCCCTCAGATCCACTTTTCATAAGATTTGACAAAATTACCTTCTTATTTTTTACATCAAAAATACAAAAATGGAAAAATCAAATTCTTATCTTGGTTTGAAATGAACAGATGGTGATCTAATTCTACTGGAAGGGGACCATTCTACTGGTAATGTACCAATTTAAATGTAAAAAACCGTAACATTTCTTAATAACATGGAGTTCCTTTGTCTTCCCACACATCCTTTAAAATAGTAAATATTTTTTGCCTCTTTAGGGAAATGTTGTGATGTTTTAATATATGTTGAATCACTACATGGTCACACTTTTTGCTCAGTTTCAGAATATCTAGTTCCACATATTTTATACAGAATACTACGTTGTAATAGTCTGGTCATATTTCAAGTCCAAGAAGGCCCATGGCTTATTTCCTACTTAAATGCCTTTCCAAGAGATCATGCTACTAAATAATGAACACGCACACATCACACATTGCTGAGGAGCTCTGCAATATCTATTTTCTCTGACTTCTTTGCTCAGCTCTGTGTTATTCTCTCCTGGTTTCCTGTTAATTAAATTCTTTCTATCCTGATAGTGAGGCAAGTCTTATCAACATACCTGAAAAATTGTTTCTCTTCTGCTGGTTCTCATTGTCTGTAATGTGTCTTAATATTCCTCTTCTAAGCTTAGGTGTTTCCTCTCAGTGATGTAAAATGTTATCCAAATGTGCATGTCGGATGAATCCCAGGTCTAAAGTGACCACTTCAAGGATTTTATTTATCATGTGCTAAAACCAGTTTTGAACAGAAACAGATGGGAGATGGAATTAGGTCCAAGGGAATGGATTGATCAATTGAGCTAACTTGGTTATAAAGCTGAACAAACTCAGAGTTCAAACATTAAATCTAAGGTTATGAATAAACTTTCCTTGTGGAAGAGGGGCAGAGGAGTCTGGAAACTTGGGCAGTCTTTAATCTGGCTCTCTAAATCAGAACTGTACATTATCAATAATTCTTACCAGGCACTTATCCTGTGATAATAATTTTTAACATGACAGTCTTAGTGTTATCTTTTACATACTGGATTTTAGGAATATCTTTGTCTGTCAACTGTTTAATTAACACACTGCTAGATATCAGGATACGTCCATTTCCTTTTAAATTCAATATATTAGCAAATGTAGTGTTAAATAACATCTGACATCAGAGATTTTAACTGAAATACTGTAAATGCATGTGGTTTCAAAGTCTTCCACAGGTGAGCAGGATGTGTGTTTTGAATTTACTTACAGGGCTTTACTATGGAAAAGGACAAGGGGGATGTGAACTTTTTTTAGCAGTAGAAGCTTCTGAAGAGACAACATTCGCTGCAGATATTTAGTTAATTTACAAATTAGTTTGAGTCAGATCTCCTACCAGAAGAGATGGATACAGTTCTTTTGCATCAACAGATCCATCAATGAGAAACTGAAAGATGATCTGGTTTATGGCTCTTTTTGTATGTACAAGGTTTCTGAAAATGTATGCTTTTTAAGGGGAACCAGTTTATAGGAATCACATGCATCCCTATTCTGAAAACATAAGGGGAAAAATACCTCAGGTAGATAAGAACTAGATTTGACCTTTTCCTACCCTTTATAACCATATTGGAGTTTTCCAGCATCACCATATAGTTCTTGATCCCCTTCACTTCCAAGTTCTGCAGAGGGATCGTGAGCTGCTGGGTGAGTCATAGAAGCTGCTCTAACAGTCAGCCTGCTTGTTACAGATTGAGTAAGTTTGAGAGATGTTTATCCATCCCTATGTATGTTAACATAGGTTACCTTCTTGTAAAAAAGGGTTTTGATAGGGAGCAGAGATTAAGGATGTTTATTTGCCATTTGTGTTTACTGTGCAGTAGGTCAAGTAGATCCTTCTGGGGATTAACTGAATATCTGTACCTGGAGGAGGTTTAGAGAGCAGGGTAGGAGTGCATGCAGTAAGAATGGAGACTTTGAGATACTGCTTTGATAAGAGCAGGAAGCTCAGACACACAAGTTAACGAGAATAAGAAAAGATGCTTTACTGAAGGGGCTGGGCAAGGTTTGTTTGCGATGCAGAAAGACAGTGAAAAGCTCCTAAGTAAAGCAAGGCTGAAAGAAAAGATCTACCCTGTTGTGACATTGAGAGAAAGGAGAGTTTTGTGTACAAGTCCTTTTAACTTTCATTTGCTTTTAAAATTTAAGTCAGAATAGAGCAGCCTGTTATGGCTGAGACTGTCAAAGGCCAACTCTTGCTTTATTCCTGCTATTCTGACCCTGTTTCGAAGGTTTCATGGAATCACAGGCTGGTTGAGGTTGGAAGGGACCCCTAGAAGTCATCTAGTCCAAACCCCTGCTCAGAGCAGGGTCAGCTCGAGCAGGTTGCCAGGGCTGCATCCAGTTTAGTATTGAATATCTACAAGAATGGAGACTCCACAACCTTTCTGGGCAAGCTGTTCCAGGGTTTGGCCACCCTCACAGTGAAAAAGGGTTCTTTTGTGTGTTTAATTGCAATTTCCTGTATTTAAATTTGTGCCTATTTTCTCTCGTCCTTCCACTGGATACCTCTAAGAAGAGCCTGGCTCTGTCTTCTCCCCTAAGCCTTCTCTTCTCCAGGCTGAAAAATCCCACTTCTCTCAACCTCTCCTTGTATGTCAGGTGCTCAGGTGCCTTGGGTTTCCTCCCCAAGGGCAAGACTTTGCTGAACTTCATGAGATTCTTGGTAGCCTGTTTCTCCAGTCTGTCAAGGTGCCTCTGAATGACAGCACAACCCTCTGGTGTATCAGCCACTCCTCACAGTTTTGTATCATCACCAAACTTCCTGAGGGTGCACTCTGTCCTATCATCCATGTCATTAATGAAGATGTTGAACATCATTGGACCCAGCGTTGACCTCTTGGGTACTCCACTAGTGACTGGCATCCAGGGGGACCTTATGCTGCTTATCACAAGCCTTTGAGCTCGTCAGTTCAGCCAGTTTTTAATACATGTCATTGTCTACTTATCTGGCCTGTACTTCATCAGTTTGTCAATGAGGATGTTATGGGAGTGTTGAAAACCTTCCTGAAGGATGAACAACGTCTGCTGCTTTCCCCTTGTCTGTACTTAGGAAATAGGCTACATGATAAAGGTTACATTGCAGAGAAATCTCAAGTGCCTTCTGTGACCTAGGAAATAGCTATCTCAAATCTTGAGTATCGAATTGGAATTATTCATCAATCGTTCCTTTCTCCCATGAACGAATTTCATCTGGCTAATGAATGGTGTTATTATGTTTGTTTATTGAAATTGGTTCATTTTCCCCATGCAATGTTGATATTTAAAACCAAGGACTGACACTTAAATGTCTGGCTTAAGCCAGCCTTAAATGTTTTTACAGTGTAACCACTGTATGTACAATCTATGTGCAAACTTGAGGCATTTTTAAGAAAAATTGAAAAAAGGGGTTGAGAACTGCATGCAATTCATAACAATTTAAGTAGAAATTCTATGTACTAAATAAAGATGAAAGGCCAGATGAAAGTCAAATGGCTGCTTTCTATACTGTAAAAGCACACTTATGTGCCATACTTGTGTCTGCGCTTCTCTTAGCTTTTTCTTTTTTTCCCATCTGTATTTTTTGTTCAGTTGCACACCAGTGCAGTGTGATTGTAGCAGTATTTTTCTGTTTCACTTAACCCTGAACACTTGCATAGTACATGATCAGTAGGAACAAGTTTTCTGCTCCATAGTTACAATTTATTCTAGCCTTACATTTTGTATCTTGCTGGGGTTACCATTACTSTGTTTTCTGGTGTACAAATGGCACATTTGTCTCTTGGAAAAGGATGCCTAAAACTAAGGCTGTGTTTTAAATACTGAACCTACACACCATGAGCAGCCTTCCTGCTGATACCGCTGTGCCACTGGCAGTATCAGAGTCAGCAGTCATGAAGGCAGCAGGAGCAATGGCAGCAGCAGGTGTGTGATTAACACAGTGCTGCATCTTTACACAAGACCAAGTGGTAAATTTATAGACTTATGAAGTTTCATCTGTTTACAGGCTGGCTCCGAAGTAGGCTAAAAAATTGAATTGTCTTGCTTTCCCCCCAAAAATGCTACTTAAATTTATAAGTACAATGGTAGTAACCAAAGGGGAAGAAACACTATGTACAGGCATGAAGAATTTGTAGAAGCCACTGGAATTCAGTTTGTGCCGTGGAGCTGGAAGGCTATCTTTAACCGTGCAGTATACGTGACAAGCCCTTTTAATAAACAACCACTTTAGTTGTATGACTATTGAGTCCCTTCATAATTTTCATGGTACTTGCTGCAGAAAAGCAGAGTTTCATTTTCAGCTGAACCAGAAAGATTTTGCAGCCTTCAGACATGACATAAAAATGCAAATAATACCACATACATGCTTTTACAACATTAGGGAAAATAGGTTTCATGAGAAAGCAACCAAAACTGAAAAGAACTTTTATCAGGCATTTTGCAAATATTGTCTCTCTTAATCATATCCCAGGCCCTGCTGCACCAAACCTAACAGTCTCCTTCAGTTGAAAATTGGGATTCTGATGTTTTACCCTTAGTCTCATAGAGCAATCAGCAYGGTGTTATGAAATATATACCTTAAACCATGCTGATACCAAAAAACACATATTCAGTTTGTATTTAGCTTTTAGGTGTACAAATACAGAATTAATGTGTTCAGCACTCTGCATTGTATAAAATATAGTTGAGGTTATTGATGGCTATTTTAATGTTGCTTAATGCATTATTAAAAGAAAAACTAAAAAAAACTTTTTAGATCATATTTAGTACTGTTTAATGCAAAGTCAGATACTTGTCCTAAGTTTACTTACAGGTTCAATTTGGATGTATGTGCTCACAAGTCAAAATGTTGTGCTATGTGTTTCTCAACTTTTTATTTTCAATGCATTCTTTTAAGCTAAAAAGTAAAAAATTTAAAATTTTCCACATTTTTTAAATGTGGAAAATGCACATCAGAATGASTGTGGTTTTCTTTAACTTGTAGAACATCAGTAGATATTAAGAAGCCATGGTACGCTTACATTTAAAAGTAAAATATACCAGTCAATTCTCTC
The DNA here is from genome assembly GCA_035582835.1 of Phoebastria nigripes. Taxonomy (NCBI): domain Eukaryota; kingdom Metazoa; phylum Chordata; class Aves; order Procellariiformes; family Diomedeidae; genus Phoebastria; species Phoebastria nigripes. The sequence goes on along the minus strand of JAYKAV010000344.1, from coordinate 41,423 downwards.
TGAGTATTATTAAACTTCTGATTTAACATTTTAGCTAAACATATTTTTATTGATAAATATACTTGTAACTTGCAGTTTGGCAGATACCTGCAGTTGTCTTTGGTTGGTGTTCCTGAGGAAGAACGGATTTTGTAATCAGTCTGTGTCTCTGCCTGTCAGCCTAACAGTAGTTTTTTGGCCAGTTGTAAACAAAGTTAGTAGGGGAGTAATGTCTCAAAGACAGGAAGTCTCACAAGTCTATGAAACCTGAATGTGTGTTGTAGCGTAAATTCTGGGGAGGTCCTTATTGTCGCGAGCTTGAAGAATCTCAAATGTTCATTGCATGAGGACTTGCAGGGCAAACCCTTACACATTTTAAATGGACACTGATGCACTGTCTTCAGGAGATCTCAGTAAATGCTGGGAGCGGGTGGGGTGGGGTGGAATTTTTAAAAGACTTTCAGCTTTAAGAATCAGCACATTGAATTGTCAGGGCCACCAAGTAGACAGGGAAAGGTATGGATAGGCAAGTGGTGGAAAGGATGCGGATTGGTTTTGTTTGGTTGGTTTTTGTATAAGGCAAGGAAAAGTAATATGCCCTTACACTGTAAGAGGAAAGATGGAGACTTACCAGGCTGGGCAAGAAATTTACATCAAGGGACATAAGGTGATGTGTTACTGAGGCCGATAAAAGGAGTAGATAAGAAGCATGTCTCTGCTTTGTGATCTGTGATGACAGAGGACAAGGACAGAAGAATAACAGGGTAAAAAGTCTGTGAGATTCTCCTGTTAATATGTGAGATGGAAGGGAAAATGGTGTTAGGTATTGTGAGGGTGTCAAAGGTGATTAATAGAACTGGGGCAGTTGGCCTGGAATTAAACTGGTGTGAAAAATTAGAATGGCACAATACACTTTTTGAAATAGAGCAGTACATGTCCATTTTTCTTGTTGAATTGAGAAGATGTACTGTTGATTCCCTCTATCACATATTAGACAACAAATATGTTAATATTAGGTTGTAAGAATTTAAGATTAGAAAGACAATACAAACCCAAATAATTCTAATATGACTTTCATTAGGAAGGCACATTAGGAAAAAAAAAAAATTATAAAGAGCATAATGTCTCTACTTCAGAATACTGTTGAAATTTTTCGCTAATAAAATGTTGCATGACTTAACATTTAAAATCAAAACTATGTTAAGCTTTTAGACTACGCTTGCCTTTAGGGTCCTTGTTAACTTATTTAATCCCAAAATTACCCATGATTGACACAAACTTGGCATCCTATCATTCTGTAGTTCAAAATTACAGATGCTGGAACTAGGGCTATTTTCACAGAGGAAGTGAATTGCCCATAATTTTGCAATTTCCTGCTTGGATATTACGAGTTTTATCACAGATTGTGTCCCATATCTGGACCTTGGCAGGTAGGAGTGCGACGTTGGGATAACTCCGGTTGCTAGGAGCTGCTGTTATAAAAGTGGATGAAAGGGCTTTTTATGCCATCATCACAACCCAATTAAGCTTTTTAATACTTCTAAGAAATCATCCTTGGTTTCTTTGTAAATCAAATAAATCTTTGGCCCTTAGACAAGCCCTACTTTTGATTGCAGAATCACTGTGATTAAATGTTGCTTTTACCTGTGAGAGACAGACACACATGCACACATATATATTTTTTGCATCTACTTGCCATAGCTTTTCTGTGGACTCCATTGCTCCTTTAAATGCTCTGTGTCTCTATGAACATGAAAAAACAAAGACTGGAAAAGGAAAATAATGCAAACAGTGTTTTGGGTTTACTTGGATTTTGCAGAGCTAGAGGGAAGTACTGGAGCACTGCACAGCTGACACAGGTAGCTAACACTAAATTACGTAGGACCTCCCAGGCCAAATAGCTGAGGATGAGCAAGCACCTATTGGACTTAACACCAGTCCTCTTTAGCAGTTGCCTTGCAGCATTATTCTCTTCCTCTTTACCCATCCCTGATTGTCGTTGTTCCTGATGAAATAGTTCTTGAATTAGAATTTGTGGATGCTTTAAATCTAAGGGCAGTTAGAAAACAGCAGCAAACAACTCAAAGTGCTAAAGCTTTGTCTGGGCTGTTACTATTTCATGCTTTGTTTCATTTTTACTGATTCTGTATTTCTTGGAATGTTTTTAATGTCCTGCACGTGAACAACAGGACAAATTCTGGCCTAGCAGCACTTCTGTCATTTCAATAGAAGGTGCATTAATAAGGATCCATTCCTAAGTGCTTTTTTAATTTTGTAAGTGTTTTATGAACGTTCCATTTTGCGCTTGAAAACAAAGACTCATAAGACCTGTGACTACATTAAGTGTTTCTATTCTTAGCATGCTTGTGCCGCCTTCTTATGTACTTGGCCTCTTTTGGTGTAATACCTGAGTACGTGACTTTCTATTTCAATAATTTGCAAAGCAACCCCATTAAAAGCTTTTAGAAGGTCTAGTTGAGTGGATTTCTGTTTTGTTTCCACAATTGTTATTTTATTCAATGCCATTAGAATTAATTTATGGGGATTTTCCTTCACAGATAGTGTTTCGTTACACCATGTCACATTCAAAGCTTTCTGAGCAATTTCAGCGTCTGTTTGTTTATTAAAATACAGCCAAGAAAAATGAGTGAGGTTTGAGAATAGCAGTAATATTTTCTGAGTTACTTTTCATCTACCAATCCGATTTCATGTGGGTGTATCCAAGTCATCTTGAACTATACTAGCTACCTGCTGTAACTAGTACTTTTCCTTCTTTGTGGATTATATTTCAACGTAGCCTTTCCCACTGTAATTGACTGCACAGCTTCTTGCTCTTCTCCTCACCTGACTCCATTCCCTAAAGAAGAAGGGCTGCATGTCTGTATGATACTCTCCCTTTGCCTTTTGACCACAGTTGTAGGAAAAGTAGGGAAAAAATCTCATCACCCCTTCAACACAAGGGAGAAAGGGAGAAGTTACATTTTCTGGCTCATAAAATGATGTGACCCTTCAGCTGAAGTAGACGGTATTTCTCTTATGGGAAATAGCACTTAAGCATGATTTCTTCTGAAAAATGAGCCATGTTCCATTGGCACCAACAGCAAATCTTCTCAATTCATACAAAAAAAATGAGCAAAATATGCCTTCCAAATCAAAAACTGYAAAAAAACCCTAAACTTTTCTTTGTAAGCCTAGGAACTGAAAGTCAATCTAGGTTAGTTCCTGAGACATGCCATTAATGATTTTCTGCCTTTAGTTATACTTAGATGTAATCTCAGAGTCTTCAGTGAGATTACAAACCTAAATTACAGTTCTTTGTCTGTGAAACTGAAGCATAGATGAGCATAAGAATTAAAAGCAAAGCCCAACTAGTATTTGCTTTTGCATGGGGCGGTTAGGGATGTGAAGACAGCATTAAAAAGGCTTTTCTAAGCCCCTGAGGGTTATGTCAAAATGTGAAGAATTGGGGCTGCTTTTTTAAGAGTTATTTTTAACCTGGTTCTGTTCGCAATCTGTTTCACAACACGTTCCCATGAGTATTTTTCTGTGAACAACTGAGGAAGAGTCACGTTGTAGCATGGAGTGAGAATGAGTGGTGAGAATAAGCACCATGGCTGTGTGTTGGTGTCACTTGGCAAGCTCAGTAAGCAGGTTTCATCTAAGAAGGGCCTTTCTACCTCACTAGGTCACTTGGGAGATAAATTCTGGGTCTTAAAAGTTTATTTGCTGCAAATAAGATGGTGAAATGAGAGGGTTGGCTTCACTGACTTCACTGTGCTATCAAATGTGGTCCCACGTGCTGGAGTGACAAATAGAATCACCTTAAAGAAATGCCAATATATTTGCATATTGATTTAAATGCAGGAGAAGGAAAGGAAATCTGTACAGGCAAAAAACCAAATAAAGGTAATTAAATCAGTAATCCTGTATACAGGGGACACATTTTATAGATAAATAAATAATTTTATTGATAATTTTATGTTTATCTGTGGTTTTTTTCACATAGTAAATTGCTGTTTTGTGAGATTGGTTTATAGGTGTTTTATATAGGTTCAAAAGATTTCTTTCCTCCTCTCTTTTAATTAAGTAAAAGAAAGCCTGTTTTGGTTCTCTGCTGTAATAAAAACATGGAAAACCTTTAGGGGCAAGGGAAGAGTGCTATTAGTGCAGGTTTTTGCTTACAGATTTAACTGACTTTGTATAATGAAAGAAGAGAATGCTTATTCCTTCTTGTGAAAAAGGTCTTATCTGTCCCTTTCTGTCAACCAGAAACTATAAACTAAAATATGAACTCCATCTCAGAATAATTTTTATTATTTTCTGGTATCTAAACAAAAGCATAATATTACTATGCTAGTAATTTGCAAACTGCCTGTGTACTATATGTTTTTGAGTAGTAAACAAATAAATATTTCAGGAGGTTTTTGTGAAATCCATAAATCACAAATTTCAAAGAATTATTTCAGGTTCAATTTCTGCTTTTTAAAAGGCATTTGCAGGCAAGCACTGCTGGGCCAAAATGATCAACTTACTGGCATTCAATAATTTTTCCCATTTACTTTTCATGTTCAATTTCAGCTGGCAACACAAAAGCCAATTAAAGAATTCATGGTTTATTTCTGCAGATTTTACTTTAAGTAACTGGAGAGAGATGTAAATTATTACACTAGTAGTGTGTGTCAGGAGCTAATGAATTCCAGATGAAAAATATTTCTCCATTATGTGGCGTTGTATCTTGACATTTCTTTTCCAACAATCATACACTTTTTTATTTCTGGGCATTGAATACTCAGGTTTTGTTTATTGATTTTAAGAGATCCCAGCAGTGTTAAAATAATCTTCATTTCCCACGCAGTTTTATTCAGGACAAATGACCTCTTAATGATATATTTCAACATGGAGGAAATATATCAGATTTGTCATGGTTTAAAAATAAGTTATATTTCAATATGATTCATTATGTAGACCTACTGAAAGAAAACAGTTTTTCCATTACTAGCAGGTAGATGTTTTCTATCATTATGTAGGCACCTAGCCATTCTCCCAATAAGGTTAACATGTGCATGTACTCTTTTATTGGGTTAAAAACATAGGGCTGAATTGTAAGCTCAGCTCCCACTGTCATCAGTGACTAACTTGTTTTTAATCGCAGTTGAAAAAAGATGGCAACTTGGGTCCTATGTATTTCTATATCTGGGGAGTTTCGGTGAAATGTTTGTGGACCTACCTGTGTCTTAGTCAAACAGTCTTTCATATTTTGGCCTGGAATCACAGTAGTGAACTAAAGAAGTCCAGTCTTTCAGAAGCTGGTTTGCATTTCCTTCCACCAGGAACAGAGAATAAACTCTCATCTGCAAGTCTTTTGCCCTTCCTCCAGGCTTGCTTTATTTCCAAAATCACAACTCAAAGCCAGAACAAGTTGGTTTAAACTCTTGAGGGACAGCCTCTAGAGGCCTTTCTCAATTTACTCAGGTAAGAGGAGGGAAAATGTGCCTCTCCTACCTTCCCTCTCCAGCAATTCTTCTTTCATTCTGTCTCAGACAAAAGCCTTCCAACAGCAGAGGCTGCTTAGATCTTCTATTGAAGTGTAGTTTGGTGCTGACTATTCCCATGTGTTTCTGTTGTCCTCCCCTTTCCCCATATTCTTTTTGTACAATTGTTTATAAAAGGAGAAGTGTAGATGCTGAGTAATTGTAAGTAATTTGGCTAAAATAATAAATGTTGACTTTCTTCCTAATGCATAAGTTCCTTGAGATCACATCCCACTTAAATATAGCTCCATTTTTTAGCAGAGTTAAGGAATTAATGAATGATGTCAGCTGAATTTCTGTGTGGATGAGGTCTAGCTACCACCTCAGTTCGATTTTTCTTTAGAACTATTTTTGTGTTGCAGTGAACTACCCCCTAGAGCCAAATGCAGCACATAGAGTTGCTTATGGATCAAATAAGCTTCCTGCTCAGGACCTGTTCAAAGGTCATGCTGGAATTTTTAACCTGTGCGTAAGCACATTAAATCAGTGCAGTAGAAAAGTCCAAGCCACTAGGCTGGTTGGCTTTGGGGTTTTTTCTGGTCTGTGAGAGTCTGAGTCAGGGAATTGTAACGCATTTTTGGAGACAGCAGTGATTTAGTCTGACTTTGTAAAAGGTGAAGAATGAAATTCAGGCTCTGATGGAGTGTAATGAAAATTCATGGAAGATTTCTATACTTTCAAACTACTTTTTCAGTAGTACAACTGCTAGAAATGGATTATATTCATAAATGAATATTCCATTTATGAATGCTTAATTCACAAATGAAGTATCTTTGTTTCTAGCATTTGAAGTTCATTTTCTCATGCTGAAAAGAAGCTACAGTTTTAAATAGATGGCTTCACCTAACTAAATGTGGCCATATTATACTTCCTTCCTCCATGGAAACAAAAGCATTGACATAGTGGTTGGGGAAGTCGCATCAGGCTGGGTTTTCCATTCTGCTGTGTCATTTTACCTGTGTTCAACTGGACCCTCTACCTTGTGGTAGAACTGTGGAATAAAGTTATTAACAAATGACTTTACTGTAGGAAATCATGACTGACTGTCATCCTCTTCCCTGGTCAGGTCTCCAACATCCAGGATGGACTGCAATATTTTGTGTATGTCTGCAGATTCTTTGTKAACTGTCAAGTTTTATACCAGTCCCAGCTTACAGAGCTGTCATTCCAGGTTTCTGGTTGGTGGGTTGGAGAAAGAAATGTTTGTCCTAAATTTAATGGAATGAAATCTCTAAATTTGTTTTTGCATTTCCTATTTCATAGGTAGGAGTTGGCCATAGCAAAAAATCTAGCATTTACATATAGAAACTTGGTTTGAACTTAAGACAGAGACTTACTGCAAAGTGAGAAAACGTTGCAAGGAATCCTTTTCAACTGAACACAATTGTACTTTGAATACCACGTGAACCCCTGAAAAGTTAGAGGTGCCAAATCATACTTTCGTTCTACCAATCCTCCCGGGTTTGTGGAGCGAACCTTGTGAAGAGGACATTGCATTCAGAGCCCTCTAATGGCTAAATGCAAGAAGGCAGCAAGTATTTAAACTGTGCTTGTCTTTACACTGTCCACAGAGTGACAGTTCATTTTAAATTCAGTGGGTTATTGGGCAGTATAAAGTCTTATGTAGTATCTTATAAGAAAACTGCATTGAAAAGATTTTGCAATATGTTAGTACAACAGAGGATGTGCAGAAAGCAATTTTTAACTGTGATTCAACATCATTTAAGTATGATTCCCCATCCATTCATCTTCCACATGAATATTCCTTTCATTATTTCTTTTAAAATATATTAAACTCCGTGAATCGGGTTTTAAAAAAAATTAAGAAGATTCCATTCTGCCATCTGCAAAACGTAGTGGATTATTCCCAGGTGCAATCCACCAAGACACAATTGTGGTAGAACTGTGGAATAAAGTTATTAACAAAACCAGTAGTTGGCAAATTTTGACTGACTTTCTGCAATATAATTTGGTTTTAAATATCCATATACATCTGCTGCTTAACCTTTTCCTGCCTAATGGACATATCAAAATCAGCCTCCATATACTAAAGAACAGCCTGTCACGTAAATGAATAAATTAATGGCAATGAAAGCAGGGCCTGTCAATTACTAGGAACATTAATTATTCCATTAATAATGACTTAGTTTAAAGTCTTGTTTCAAAGACATACTGGACAATGCAATTCATTAATTTCACTTGAGGTTTCAGCCATGTGTGCTAATTGAATTATATATATTTTGGCATAGCAGAATTTCCATTATGTTTCCATTCCATCTAGTTCTCATCTGTCTTTCCCGAAAAACCTGAAACCCTGCCATTAAGGACATTCCTTTGAAGCTGAATAGTGAGGCATGTTAAAATATGTATTACTGTGCAGACTGAATTGCATAGAGATGGAAAAAATCTAATTTTTCCATACTGTAATTTTGAAACTGTGGATAGTTTTCCCCTAATGCACTGCATATTTTATCTCATTTTTTTTCATTGTGGAGGAGCTAATTAAATGATAAATTAAAATCCATGGTTATTTTGAAATACATTTCATTTCCTACTTTCTCTCTTCTCTTTTTATCTTCATACTTTTAATTTTCATAACTTCCTGTTTGGAAATTTTGCTTCCTTTATTAAGTCTTTTCTTTTAAACAGAACCCTTAAGTGTGTAATATATAGTCCATATGTATAAAAATGTGCCACTAACATATTACAGAAATTTTGTTCTATGCATTTATCCTGAAAAATACCTTTTTCCCCAAGTTAATGAACTGGACAATTGAGAAAAGAGTGTTATAATATATTTTAAGTTTCAGTAAGTGAAAACAATTCCTAATCTGAAAAAAATATTTCTTCTTGGAATATTCTGCTTGACAAASAATTCTTTACCATCTCTATTTCCCATTTTATGTAAATATATCTTAAAAAACTAGAAATGTTTAGAAGTTAAACCACTATGCAATTATATGTTCAGGGAAATACAGCTATCACTGGGAGAACAACAGAAGTGCTCAATTCAACTGAATATATTTACTAGCGTGCATTCAAGTATGTCCTTAGATTGAACAAATTGCAATCAAGACCACTTGATCAAATCAAGGAGATGCCATGCTCTCAAGTGCAAAGTGGTCAGTGAGACATGATCCTGTTCCAGTTTAAGCTTTGTTTCAGTCTGAGAGTGAAAAATATCACATTGCTTCAAGCCCAACTCTGAAGGCTGGGCCAAATCTTCCTTGCTGTGTGTTTGTTTTAGCGATTGAAGCTGCTGTCTAGGACCTCATCCTGGCAGGTCCAACTTCTGTAAATGCTGAGCTACACTCAGAAGCTCACACTTCCTATGATTAAGCTGTAGTTTCTTCATTTCTTTAATCTTCAGCAATCTTTGATGGCTTTCTGTCCTCACGCATATGTTGTCAGCATGGAGACCACGTAAGTGCCCTTCAGGTGTCATTGCTACCTGTTCAGACATTTCTGTGATATTAAATTAGAAGAGGTGACCATGGCATTGGTTTCACTCATGTGATTAGCACCCAGCATACACAGGCATAAATTACATGTGCTCTGTGACCATAACCATGCAAGATTTCTCTGAGTTATAGAAATGTTCAACATACTTTCCAATTTTTTTTGAGGATCACGATCTGTGATACTGTTTGTGGTAAGCTTGTTCCAGGCTTAATCGCTCCTAATTTTGTGTATGCAAATGGTCCTGGTGCCATGAAAGTATTTCTGATATGTTTATGCCCAGTTTACAGGTTCATGTTTTTATGTTTTAGTTTTTCTCAAATGTCTTAGTTTTCTGTGGGATTTTGTTGTTGATTTTGAGTTGAGGTGGGGATTTTTTTTTTTTCCATTTTKTTCCTTTTTTTTTTACAAAGTTCCTTTTTGGTCTCCCTTTCTTACTTAGCTGTCTATTAGACAAAGTCTCAGAAGTACATGATCCATATTAATGGACTGCAGACTTTTTGTGTCAAGCATCTCTTTGCCATAAACACATTCTTTCAGTCTTTCCAATCAACATCCCATAAGGGGTCTAAGGAAGCCTCGTGATTAGGAAAGATTTTATCTTCCTAGGAAGCTTTCTGTGACTTCAGAGATTTCCATAGCACAGCAGATGGGACCAAGATAAAAAAAAAAAAAAAGCATCGGTTCTGAAATAGCAAATAACCAACAGTTTTAAAATGCAGTTGTGATGGCAGTGATTTGGGTAAAATTCACTGTTTCACTAGTGGCTTCATTTAATTTTAAGTCATTGATGCTGTATTTTACTTCCTATTCTGTAAAATATTGCTTACAGTCTTTTATGGGAAATTGGTATGGATAAATGTATTCAAAACTGCGAACTGTTCACTAGGAAAGCTTATAGAGAACCAGAAAATAAATACTACTATAAGCAGAAATCTATTCTGAAAAATGAATCCAGAGTAGCTGGACTGATAAGATGTATTTACTGATGGTTTAACTATATTTAGAACAAAGTATTGAATCATTCTTTGAAGAAGATGATTCTGTTCTATCTGGGAAAAACTCTCAATATATTTCATTCTTCCTTGGGTAATATTGAAAAGGACATTAAATCCACACTAGTTGGAAGCTGAAAGTTGGTTAAAAAGAAATCTTAAGAGGGATGTTCTTTCCTAGGCATGTGATTTTTTTTTCTTGGAAGGTCTACACCTACATATAGTCAAGACTCAGCTGTCTATGTGTATTACACAGAAAACTGGCTTTTTAATGACGTTCCTAATTTAGGACCTATTTGGTGGCTGTTTTGAGATAGAAAGCTAGGCTGACAGAGATTCCTATGAAGCAATTTTCTTGAGTAATTAAAATGTATCCTAACAATAATCATTTGAAAATCTAGGAGGAAACATTTCTCTGGTCTACAGATCTATAGTGCCCAGAGATTGGAAGTTGGCTCAAAGCAGATATATTCATGTCCATCCATCCTGTGAATTCAGTAGTGAACAGTTTTCATTCTTTTCATAGCAAATTCATAGCAAGTATTAAAAAAAAAAGGGGGGGGGGGGCAGAAACAGCACCAAAAATACTCTCTGAAAGAAAATGTCCTATCATTTATGATGATTGGCAACTTCTTCTCTCCATAGCACATTTTGGCTATGAATGTTATGCACACTTTAAATTTTTTTTTCCTCCTACATTCACATTTCCTTTCCTGGTTTTTTAGTAGATAAAAAACACCTATCTTTTTCATTTTCAGAGCCATAATGTGCTTGAGTTCTTATTCTGAGCAGGATAGACTTGTTGAAGGAGAAAATGAGTAATCCGAGTCTTTCAGCTGCAACTGCTTTATATCCCATGTGTTTTTTCACCCATTTTTGCTTCTTTATTAGCACCTTTCACTTCTGTCAGCTAGAGCAGATTGAAAACTAATGGTGAGGTCCAGCTGCTAAGTTAATGCTGACAGAGAACAAAATCATTTTGGAGTAGGCAAGTAAATTCCTTTGTAATCTGAGTCAGTACTTTTGCTATGAGAGACATTGTTTCTATTCAATTCAGGCAGAACTCTGTGGTTTGAATATGAAATACTGTAAGTAGTCAGGCTCTTTGAAGAGTCAACTAAATCCTAAATTAAACTACATCACCCCATTATTTGTATTTACTGCTTTTAAATCAGCTACAGCAAAAACTCTCGTGGAAAGAAAGCTTCACAAGGTTATAAACAACAGAAGAGGGACTTGAATAATTTAAGCGAGCTGCATGAAATAATTGGATGCCATGCACTGCATGTGATCAGCCACTCCAGTTCTTTTCCTTGTTGTCAGTCTTTTGATCCTTTGCCTGACATTAGACAAAGGAGTGGCAGATATGGAAAACTAGGGAGCTGGAGTAGAGAGGAATGAGTTGACAAATCAAACAAAAGAACTACCAAAACCCAACAAAATCGAGGTGTGACTGCTTAATCTATCATACAAAGAATCTGAGACTGAATAGGTCTAGTGGGAATGGTTAGTTTTCCCCTGCCCCTGTATTTTTAAACTATTTTTCTGATCCTTTTTCTCATTTTAAGAGCTTTCATTTGTTTGTTTTTGTTTTGTTTTTAAGAAAGAAAGGAAGTTCCTTATTAAAACTTCACTTGCTAACAGGGAGTGAGGTTGCCGGGTCACTGTGATTGTCCTCTCACGCAGAGGAGAGAATAACATGTCCGTATGATTAGTATCTTTCTTATCCACTGCAAGACTGTAAGAAAGAGCAATCTTTTATGTGCTCCCACACGTCCCATATGACAACATATCCTTTTATGAGAGCCCTAAAAAAGGTAGCACTGTGTAAAGACTTGGGGATTAGTTCTGGCTTCTTACTTTTAGATCTTAGCGAATGCTCTGACTGCAGCCATTGCACAAAAAAATTACATGAAGTACTGTGTTACGCAATAAACATGAGAGTGAATATATCCTGCAGAAGGCATTAGCTTATATATTTTCACAATGCTCTCCTTTATGGAGAGTTATTAGAAGAATTTTAAACATGTCAAAATTAGAAAATGTCATGCAGGGAAGCACTGAGAACCTGTATTCCAGTTCTCAGATCTAGTATGACCCTAAAGAATTCTTCAGATTAGGATAAGAAATTTCATAGAAAGCCCTGCTCAGCCAATACATGCTCTCCACACCTGGGACCGAGTGTATCTGCCAAGTTTGTTGAACATGTCCAAATACTGATTTCCTCAGAAGATGAAAACTTGGTCAAATTTGGATAGYGTAGTCCACCATCCCATTTTAAAACCTCTACTGAAAGTAAACAGAACATTGAAAAAAGGGGGCTGGGGGCACAGAACTGCTGTTAACAGAGCTTGTGTGTGTCTGTGACTTTGAACAAATTATGATGATGTTTTTGAAGAAGAAAGCACATTAGAAGTCATGACAGGGAAACTGAGATGAGACAATAAAGTTACAAACAAAACAGAAGAGGGTCTAGGAACCCTCTTCATAAATAAGAACTTTAAATAATAGGAACTTTTGTCTGACTTAAACCACGAGCAACATAATCCATTTCGCCTTTAATCATCCTGTTGTCACTGCAAGTTTAAACATTAAACAAAATTACTGTTTAAGAAATACAGTGGCTATAATACATAGATTTTTGTGATCAACCTAGGTAGTTCTTTAAAAGTATTTTAGAGGAAAGTCATTGCATGAATAACGACATTGTAAAACCAGAGATGTAGCTCCAGTGTTTATTGTGCCTCCGCAATTTCCATTTTAAATATGTTTAATTTAGCATGTAAAAAAATAAAGTTTCTTTTTCTGAAGTAAAACATTTAAAATTTGAATCTTTAATCTGTGGACAGAGTTGCTGTCCTTAAAGATTTTGCAGACCAGATGCTGATGTCTGTAATACTTGCTCAATACTTTTGCCTTTAATATTTTTTGCAGTGTTCTGAGCATCTCACGGCAAGAGGTTCTTGGTGATACCCAAGAAGGAAGAGAGTGCAGATTATGAGTTCTAGGTAGTGTGGATTCCTTAGCCTGAATAGGCCCTACAGCATAGCTGCATCTCATTTAGAACCAGATCTTGCAATCTGTACCTCAGGTAATCCCTTGATGGGAGTGGTCACAAAGGGCCAGATTGTATTCAGAATGAACGAGATCTTTAGATCTTCCCCACATACCCGGGGGTTGATAAAGTTATGGAAGTTTAAAAAAAAAAAAAAAAGAACTTTTAGTTCCAAAAATATGTCTCTGAATTCAGGAAATCATGACATGCATGCAATAAATTGTACAATTACTGCCTTGGTGTATTCCTGATAGATTGGTAAAACCAATTTGCTGGCTCTGACTCTTGAAAATCTAGCTGCTTCTGTTTTTTCTTAAAAATGGCATGATGGCTCAGGGAAAAGATGCATATATGTCTTGTTCCCTAGTTTCTCCACTGAAGATGCTTTCCAAGAGATAGGTCTGTCTAACAGCATTAAATTCTGGTATTTACCCTACATGAGGTAGGACTGGGGCCATAAACTACAGGTTTCTTTATTTTCATGAGGGTTTGACAAAAAGGGATTAGTCACTGCCCTCTCTTCACTGTCAGTCCCTTACAGCCTCTTGCCTGAGTTGAACCTGACAGTGCCTGGCTCTGTTGAATGTCTTGGGGTGGAATGCCACAGATTAATTATTCTTAGGTTACAAGAATAATCATAGATTAGAATAATAATCTTTCTGATCACTGGTCATACTAGGTCTGTCTGTAATCTATAGCAGGAAGACACCATGCTGCATTCTCTGATGCTTCCTGCCTTTTTCTCCATCAACCACCTACTGACAACTGACTTCTCTGTTCTTGGGGCAGGGATTTTCAACAMTTCAGTGTCATCTTGGTTTTAGATCTCAGCCTGGGAGTTACAGTTTCACTAACCATGGCTGGAAGCAGGAATCTCATTGATAACCTATTCATTGTTCATTCAAAGACCCCTCAGGTATTTCTTTGGAAGGCTTGCTTTCATCATTATTTTGTTTCTTGTTTTGCCTCATGCAGCACTATTCATTCTGATGCAATTCCATGTAGACAGAATGCTTATAAAAGAGATGGAGTGAGGAACTCATATTGTTCATTTAAAATAAGCCTTTGTTCTCCCGCATTAGTAGCATTTTTAGTATAGAATCCAGAAAGCCACTCTGAATTGTTGAATATATATATTTTTTAAAGCAATCGTAAAAACAGAGTTGAAAATAAATGGAGTATCTCAGAATAATTGTTGCCAGCACTAATGTGTCTACCTTAAGCCTTGTTTGTCATTCTACCAACAATGCCACTCAGTAGCAGAAACCAAATGTGTGAGGATGACTATGACTAAATGTTTTCAATATTCTAACAAAACATATGTTGCCTGACTGCCATTGACTTCATGGAGCTCCCTCTCTGGAGAACAAAGAATTAATGTAATAACGAATAATGGTTTTCCTCGCTCCACCTGTGCAATATATATTCTGTCATCAGTTTTGTAGGAAGTTGAACTTTGTTCTTGTGATTTTGAATTAGTGCTTTCACTGTTTTAAATACAGTATTACCTAAAGAATTTCTGGGTTTTTTTTTTATTGTTGTTTTTGCCTTATGAACCAAGACAAAGTGATCTCTCATTCCTTGATAGCACACTCTGTCAAAGATYTTTCCAAAGCTCCTATCAATGTAGTGCTGTGGTTGTGTTTTAATATAATCTTTTCCATGACCGTGTTTTACTTCTGTTTTCAGGCTAAGAGAATAAAATTCAGGTGGAGACACTGTGGATACTGTGTAAAAATATTTGTATATTCCTGTGTCATGGCCAACAGAATCACTTTTTGGGTGTGGTTGTATTCATGTATCTTTGACTTATAGGCCAAAGTACTAGTGACTGATTAGTGGTAAAAATAACTCTTAAATTATCCTTTTGAGGTCTCCAGTGAATTTACACAGCAAGACTCTTGCACAGTTTTTTACACTTCTGATGTATATGTGCTATTAAAACAATAAATGTTGGTGTGTTGCTCACATTAAAAAAAAGGCATTAATGCTCAGAAAATTCCGCTCAAAATGCCCCCTTCAGCTGTTACTGGGGATTGTTGTGCTTATTTCGTTCCCTTGCAGCTGTAAAAATAGAGAACATTTTTCTGAGGTCAGTAGAGCAATGCTATGAATAAACTGATGTGAGTGAGAGATCTAGTTCATCATTAAAAACAAAAAAAAGTCATTATCAGTTCTGTTACCGGAGTGCCCTGTACCTGGAACGTAAAGCTGAGAATCAGAAGCAACAATATGTTATGGTTTTAATAAAATATTTGATTCTTTTTGCCTCCTCACCATCCGCCCCCCCCTCACCCCCCGCAAGAAGAAAAGGGGAGAAGGGAATCTCTGAAATTATGGACTAGAGCAGAGGGCAAACATGTAAGCAGCTTGTGTGTAAACGCCTGCATGTTTACACATTTGTTCCACAGTGGAAAGTAAACCATAAGAAACCATTTCAAAAGACCTACTAAGCCTCGCACATATTTAATCAAAGTTTTAGTTATTCCTCAGTGTCACTGACTTACCTGATGTTGATGAGCAGATACCAAGGGTTCATCTGCTTCTGAGCTAGGAGKTTTTTGTGTGTTTGTTTTTTAATTGCTAGTATTTTTCTGCCTGCTCTCTGCAGTACATGTGTGCACACACACGCTTTTCTGAGAATTCCCAGAATTCTGATGAAGAGGAGGGGGAGCTGCTACATCACTTGAAATGTGTCAAACGGATTGCTTTCAGTTATCATCTCACAAACTTGTACCAGTGCCACAGCTGGGAAGCTTTTTTACCCCATTTACAGAACGTGGATTGTAGATGTAAAAGTTGACATACTTGATAATTCGAAAATCACAACTTGTCAAAAATTGTAAGTGCTTTAGTAACTTTCCTTTCATTATCATATCATTTATCAGACCTATAATATTCAAAATTCTTAAGGGTTACTTGGCTGCGTATCTCCATACAATTATGGCTGTTTAAGTAGTTATAATCTGCTAAGTGAGCTATCATAGTATCTGGATAAGTAATTTTGACAGTCATAATGTACTAATTATGTAACAACACTGGGAAGATGATGAGGGTTGTTGCTGKTTTTTTTGCCAGTTGAGGCTGCCTATTTTTCATTAACCATGAAACTGATGTTAATGCATTTTGGACTATTTGAAGAACTTCACTCAGGTGAGATTTACCTGCTTGAGAGTGCCACCTTTCTCTGGGTTCCTTCTGGTCCACAGGACAGCGCTGTGCCCAAAGCCCCATGAAACAGCCAGGAAAATAAGTGGGTATGCAAGTGGGCAATTTTCGGTCCTGAATCCAAGTTTTTCCCAGGTGTTTGCTAGGCTTTTTGGAGGTGGCCCCCATCACCTGATTGTGTGCAACTCTGTCCTACAGACAAAAGCCTTGGCACAAGCATGGCTGCTTCCCTGTATTATTTCATTTCTAGATGTTGTCTTCCTTTGCTGTGGGGTATCACACACTGTTGTAATGGGTTTTTTTACCCGATCTCCCTCTCTGTTCATGGTGCTAGAAGGACCTTGGAAAGGCTCCTGAAGGATGGAGGTCACTGCATGGGTGAGACCAGGGACAGATTTCCCACAGGAAGAGCAGTTTAACCTGTGAGAAACTGGTTAAAGTGCATATTTTGAAAAAAATGCCTAAGTTGCAAACAGAGCTATGAACTAAGAGAAGAGTAGCTGAGTTCTTAAAGAAGTGCATTGTTTGTCTCTCTTTGTGTTTCATTATTTTCCTATGTATTCAGTTTGCAAACAAATCATAAGCTTTTTCCAACTGTTACATCTATAAACTCAGCCCAGTTTTAGAGAGACAAAACATTATATCTAAAGATTTACTGGGAATAAAGATGCCTTGGGCTCTCATTGACAACTGTTCGATGCCTCTATCTTCAAACTGTGCCCTTAAAAATACCTGTACAATCATGTTATTTTGCTCAAATACGATTATGCCAGATGGCCTGGTCTTTAGGCTTTGTAACCACCTGCGGTTTCCAGTGAAGTCCAGAGGATCAGCATTTACTCAATATATCTGGAAATGAGGCTTTTAGTAAACAAGTCCGTTAATTATATGCAAGAAGAAGCATGATCCAGTTCACTCAGTTTTAGTTATGTGCTGCAGGGCTAATAGGAGAAGAAACTGTAAACAGTTACTTGTGTCATGAGGTCAAGCAGGTATGACTTTTGAGTAAAGAAAACAAACCAGCACAGATAACACTGCCATTATTGGTTATTTCTAGAAGACAACTTTGCACTATATTCATGGAGAGAAAATACCAGTTTTTAAATGAAATCAGAATGTTCCAAAATATATAGGCATTTTCATGGCAAAGCGAACAGGGAAGCTGTTTTCAGCAAATGCCCTGACAAGCAGTTAGTCAAGTCCTCCTTCCAGAAAACCATTTGTCACCCAAAAATTCAAGCCTGTAAATGTCTGTGCCGACAGTGTTTGCTTCCCAGGGCTAGAGCCAAGCATTCACAAAGTAGTACTGCCACAGCCAGTCAAAATCTGTTTGTCCAGTCGTGATGGTGTAAATGCAAATACCACTAAACAGTGTCTAGTGTTAACCACAAAAATGGCTTTGAATTAACTTTACATCTTGATAAAATACTTTGTTTGTGTTTCCTACCAGATATATTCAAATTAATATTATAATTTACTTCAGAAACTGCAAATGTAATTTGTTTCTTTACATTGTTGAGGAGCAGTTAAATAGAAATTATATAGATGGTTATTTGCACTTTCTAAATTGCTGAAATGATTTATTATTGTGCAATTTTCATGGCGTTACATTTTTATTGCTTTATATCGCACATGTTGGGTTCCATTAATTTCAAATTAAACATTAAATTGCAATGAAAGTTCAGTCATAGCTCCTAAAGCATAAAAAATAAGCTTTGGTCTTGTCTTCAMTTTCTAGAATGAAGGTGGGGATAGAATACAGACTAAGTAGAAAAATAATCTGTTCTCTCAGCAAGATCTGCGATATTATACATAACAGCATCTGGTAACTGAGAGATCTGTGTTCATTTCGGTACTACAAGGTTTAGTTTTATTGTGCTTCAGTTAACCAAGGATAATTTAGCCTTTAGCAATTACGGACTTTACCAGTACTCAGCAAGGGATTGCCTTTTGCCATTGAAATCAATGTAAATTTTGTACCTAATCATTAAGACCCAGGTTGTATTTTTTACTTTAAGTCTATTTTCAGGTAGTCTTTTTTTTTTTTAAATGTGGCATCTCATTTGCTCAAAAACCAGATACAGAAGCGTCCTTGGGAGTTCACATTACAAAACATTTAAAGGGTTGGCTCTGCAAAGACTTATGTCTATAATTAAATTCATACCTCTCAAAACTCCCATGGAAGTCTTAACTCTAAGTAATTTAAAGGAATAGATAATAAATCCAGGGATATTTCGGTGTAGAGATGAAACTGAAATATGTGTCCACAGCATGGTTTGCTCCATGTTGAAATCAATTAGAATCTTTCCATTGAATTCAGTCCAGTTTTAGTCACTCCTGTGTGCACRGGCCTCAGTTTTCTTCAGTTTTCTTCAGTTTTCCATGAACAGCAAGTGACTTATTCAGATGCTGATTTGAGGCAGAAGGTGAGGGAACAACCCCTGTTACATCCCCAGATACTGAAATGTTTACAAGATCATGTGTGTTTTGAGGACAAGAAATCTAGTGATTAGAAATTCCTAGAAAGTCCAAATTCCTAGAAAGTAGGAATTAAATCCAAGGATGAAATCCCAGAATCATTATAATCTATGACAAGTGCTACATGTTTTCAGAAGGGCTAGCATTCCCGTTCTCTTACATGTATAAGGTAGCAAGGAAATGTAATTTTTCTAAAAGGTTAAAAAAAAAAATAAAAGGGCACAAAATGCAGCTGGGTATGATGTCACGAACAGCTCTCAGACTAACATAGCCAGAAATGGACAGCACAGAGGGAGCAGAAATCAAAGAGAAAGAGCAAAGTCATGAAATATTTATAATGGAGCTGGTAAAAATATSATTTATCAAAAATACAATTTTACCGAAGTAGAAGTATTTTGTGAATGTTTTGATAGTTCTGCCATTTCTGCAGTGCTGATGGGGTTTTTGAGAGGACTGAATTGAAAATCTGACCTTTCTCTGAAAACAGCTATTTTGATGCAGCTCAGTTTCATGAAAAGTTTCAAATAATTTTTAATTTCACATTGGGAAAAAAGCTAACATCACCTTCAAAGCTGCTGCACAATACTATTTATGCCCTCTGTATAGCTCCTGCTCAAGAGAAAAGATGAGGGCAACAAATAGGATAACATCTAAGAGATATAGCAAATAAGTAGGGTTTTTCAGTATGTTAGATGATGATGAAGCACAAAACCCAGCATGTTGAGCTCATTGTGGCTTTGAATTTACTGTTTAAAAAACAAACTTCCTTGCATTACTGAATAATTAATATGCATAAGATATCCCATTGTAAAATCTTAAAAGAGACAGAGCCCCTATTTTTACTATGGAGTTCTTAATGGTTGTTCTGTACCTTTAGGTTCAATGCAGATGCAGTTTGTATATCCAGTACAGTTATTTTCATATCAGTGAGAGTATAAAAACTTAATCTAAGTTTCTATATAGGAGAAGTTACTTTATACTACTACTAATCATACCATTATATGAAAGAGTAATGTTTGCAATCAGCCTGAGATTTACTGGTGCACAATACCCCCTACCATTATAAATACTATGCCAAGGGTCTGTGCTTCTGAAATTGTTTTGGTGGCTGGAGTCCCATCTGAATCACTGAATATATCAGGACCTGTTATGGCTGACACTCCTGCATTAAAAAGCAAGGATCTTACTAAATTCTGAGTAGGTGTAAGTTATTGTCTCAGAAAAATCTGAGATTTTGTACTGCTTAAGTATTTGTGGTGTTATTAGCAGAATCAAAAGCTGGAAATAAGGAACAAAATATCAAGTAGCAGTTGCTCAAGGGCAGCTCTGGAAATAGTGAGGTAGTCAGCTCACACAGCTGAGGTTCTCGCACCTCAAATGTGTAAAATATTAAGCATGAGCAAGCTCAGGCAGTCCTACACAAAGCTGTGGTGGGGAGTCTTTCTCGGATTTCTGTGCCTAAAAAGCAGGCTTTCTCATGAACTGCCTGTGAGTGACAATTCACTACAAACCTTTTCTGCATAAAAATGCAGCCATTTACTGATTGAACTGTGGTCAGTGGCTGAAGCCATTTGATGACTTATTGGTGATGGTGGGGGAGCAACTGTATGCTTAAGAACAGCACAGTATAAAATGGCACCGATACTTATCTTTATAAAGGCATGGTAGGAAATAAACTATATACAGAAAAAAAAGAGGAGGAGATTGTAAGGCACAGAGGAGTGAGATAAGCTGAATATATTTTTTTAGAAATAATGATAGCAATTCTAAGTGTCCACACAAATTATAGTGCAAATGATCTAGTGAGAGATCTGCATTTACCTTTTCTTTTGATGAATTTATCTTCACTATGTGATTTCCATTCTGATAAAAGGCCAGATGCTATAATTTTGACTATGTAGTTTTTCATTTGTGATGATGCTTTGTAGTAGAAGCATTTGTGTCCAAAAAGTAGCTCATCATGTCTAGAGAGCCAGTCCAAATTATGACTTTACACTTGGAGCTGAATATTTCAGATTATTTAAAGACAGACAAGTAGAAGTAAAAACAAAAGAAAAAAAGCCATGATCAGGAGGAACCATATGGTATTCTTGTAACAATTAAACTCAGTGCTCTACTTTACTGCATGTCTGCAGGATGCACAGATTAAACCCTTGTGCCCAGGCTCCATGCCAAGATTGAATTAATGTTCCTAAGCTTTTTATTTAATCTGCTTCTGTAAGAAGAGGCCATAGCAGAGTAAATAGCTGAGTGAAAACTTGGGGATATGTAGGCACTTTACCCCTTTCCTAACCTCTCACTCACTGTGTTCTCTCTCACATGTGTTTTTATGGGCATAAGGAAACCGTCCTGAGATACCTAATGCACCTCTGACATATTTTACTGTGCATGTTAACAAGAGTTTAGGAGTCAGTGAAAAGATCCAGACTGAATAATTTGCCTTTTATCTCACTTCATAGGCTGCCAATGCCGTGAAAATTCCATAATTATCCAAAGGTATTTTGCATTGCACCTCTCTAATGCTTATTTTTGCAAACCTGAGATGTCTGCATACACGCTTTGGAGAAAATTCTCATTAAAATTCACTTTCTTTGTCCTCACTTCATTTAAAAAAAAAAAAAAAGTAAAAATCACAGGAGGATCTTGCAGCCCTTTCTTATGTCTTATGTGCACATCCAGAGTGCTCTCAGTCCAGGCTTTCTAGCCATGAGACAGCCAGGAATCGGCACCTGTTCATTCAAGCACAGCACCATGCTAATGTGACTACTTGGTTTCTAGCTTAGAGCTGCTGGCATCCAACTGTCTGCAGACTCCCATTTGCACATAGCCTCAGATGACCACCCACTGCTCTTGGCTGATTCTGTACTACTTTTAAATGGCATTCTGTTATCACCAACCTGATCTTTCAAATTACAAATCTGAGAAAAAAAGAGGGTGAATGGCTATCTCAAAATGTTGGCATGCTGGAAGAAGGACACGGGTCTATTGATAACAACCAGTAGGCAATCCTTTATTTCTGCCTCACTTTTCTGTAGAGCCCAATAGTCATTTCTGGTTTGGTCTACATATTTGGAATTATTTTATGGTTATTATTTTTGCAAGACAGACCTAGCTCCTACTACTTGCCTCTCCTTTGATTTCTGTGGTCAAGTCCACTGCTTGTATTATGTCCTAGCCAGTCCAAAGTTGCTGGTATAGTTCTCAAGTTGAAGCTGACTGATGCCTTTGAGTAAAAAGAAGCAGAAAAATGAATTGATCATTCACTGTGTGCTTTGAATTAGCCAACTATATCCCAAAACAATACATTTAAAATTATTCAGGGGAATAATTTTAATAAATGCAACATTTTCTAAGCTTCTTTATCTCAGAAATTGTCTGCCTTGATATAGGGCCCCAGGGAATGTGGTTTAATTAAAAAGTAAGTTTTTCCGTCAGTCTGCTGAGTCCTCAATAGACTAAACAGCTGCTGATTTTGTAATCTGAGTGTGACATGGTGCTGTTCATTTTCTCATTTATCTCTGTGTATCTCACAAGGGAGCCAAATCTAGCAGGTCATGTTGGTGAACCTATCCTGCTGCAGAAAATATTTGTGTTAGATTTGCTTACCAGACTGTAGGAATTCTGTGAGCAGTATACATTTGCTAGCCAACATTCCTAATTCTAGGTCTTTATTTAATTTGAAATTCTAGTCACATTATACATCATTAGCTACTTTTATGTATTTTATTAGCATTTGTCCTTTAACAGCTCAGCAATAATTAGTGGCTAGAAATTATTGCAAGCATTGTAATAACCTTTTTAATCTTACATGCAGAGRCCTCTAGGTCTCTCTTATAAAAATAGGTTCACTTTTTTCAAAGGATATACACGGTAAAATGGGTCAATGCCTCACTAGGCAAGTTATCTCCTATTTTTCTCAGTGTAGACCTCACTAATCTAGAGGTGAAATATCTTCATGATCCATCTTTCAGACACAGATGTGGAATTAGGGCAGTGGTAGCATCTGGGCTTCTGTGTTTACTGAAAGATGACTGTCTGAGGCAAAGTGATGTTTCATCTGCTGCGGCAGCAGGAAATCTGCAATCGCTGATTGCAAATGTTGCAGCCTTAAGTGAACACTAATCAAATAATGCAGGTAGTGTGTGTGAAGACGATGACCCGTACATGTGTTTATGATTGCTATTGACACATGTGAAAAAGTAGATCAGAAAATGACCCAGTTGGGAACCGACTAATTATGCTCCACTTAGCTCCTGGAGGATAAAGTTCCTTTTATTATCGTGCTTTTTTGCAGGTTTAACTGCACAGTTGTAGGATTATTTTTCAGATAGTTCATTATAATGTGATATTCTAAAAAAATGGCAAGGCAAATATTTCTTAGTAATGATCATGTAACTGTTAAAGAGACTGTGCTATGCCTTACAGCATTCTAACTAAATTGGACAGCTGTTTCTATGTGTTGAGTGTGTGTTTGTGTGATACTCAGATGCACCGCTGAATCCACAGGATACTTGCAAACGTGAAACATGAGGTTAACAAAAGCCTTCCATTGCTGCAGGTGGGCATGGAGCTCCATATATTGATTATAATAGTATACTTTTTTGGTACTGTTCTTAAAATCATACTTTCTTGCTTTCTTTCTCACTTGAATCTTGCAGATTTCAGAAGGAAGAAAAGATTAAAAAATGTTTGAGTTTGTTTACAATAGAGTGTTAATTTGATATGTGTTTGATTGATGGGAGGAACGAATGACAATATTTTATATTTCTATGCTTTTAGAGTAGAGGGTGTTYGAGAACTGTATAATCATTAGTTAATTAAGCACATCTTTATGTGCACAAACCTTTATCTCCTTGTTACATATTTTGCTGATCCACCTCAATGTTTATTGCAATCTTCAAATAAACATGTCCAATTCTCCATCATTTAAGCTGGAGTGCAAGGATCTCTTGTGCAGATCTGAGTGCACTATGTGACTTGTTATGCATCCAAGCAGTAGTGGTCTAATTTCCAACAGAGCAACGTGGTCATATATCTCACTATAATCAGAGCATGTCCATAAAAATTACACTTTTTAAACAAGCTTATTTAAACAAAATTGTAGAGTAGGTTTTTCAGGTGCTTTATTGCTGGGTGCCTTCATGACCTAAGTGATTTCCCTGGGAAACTTATCATGGAGCCAGGAAGAAACCCAGGTGTGACTGCTGCTTATATGCTACCCACAGAACTATCTCTTTTTCCTGAGCAATTGGTCCCTGCTTCAGCAGAAGAATGAAGTCTGGTTCGTTTGGTGTGAGTTTATGGCAACAATGAATCACTTGAAGTGCAAGTGCAGTTTTCTCCACTTTGCAATTTCAAATCCATAGGAATAGAATAGGAAGGGAAGCAGTGGATTTATGCTCTTGCTTTGCAAAGCTTGTTGCCCATAAAATTAGATATGAGGAAATAATAATTTTTGTATTTTATTAAGATATGAACACCTCCTTCTGTTTATGATTTCAGTATCGCTTCCTGGATTTTAGTATTTCAGTATGAGTTTAATAGCATTGACTTCAATGAGCTGGAAAAGCATATACAGTAGTTACTGCCTTACTTAATTTTTTTTCTATCCTTAAAGATATTTTTACATCTCTAATTATTACTTTGCCTCCTTTTCCCAAACAACTACCCTCTCCTCCCTCAACATGCAACCTTCTATGTTCTGTAATTATTTAAACAGCAGCTACAGCTTATGATGGAAAAACTTGTCAAAGCAGTAAACCTTCCCAGTGGCATGGAGACACGCAAAAGGTCGGCAGCTCTGCACTGCAGGAGATATTTGCAGGATTTCAGCAGAGAAACTTGTGTGCAGTTGTTATCCTGGAAGGCTGGATTAAAAAAACAAAGAGAAACAACAACCCTAAACAAACTTATTGAAAAACCCAACATCGACTGCATGTAGTGGGTCCATGCTGCATTTCTGAGAAAACAGACATCGAGTTGAATAGTAGTCCTAACTGCATTGCTTATTTGCAGATTTCCATCCAACTGCCAACAGAGATCTTTGATGATCAATGTTGAAAGAACAGCGTGCCTGTGTTTGGATGTCCATCTATATGTGGAGAGAGCACATGTAAAGGGTTAAAGATTCAAATTTGAATCAGACTAAGAGTACTTCAATTTTGTTGACAACAGTGGTTTAAAACCTTTAGTTATAGCAAGAGGAAAGTCATATCCACAAGCAAATTTACACGTTTTATAAAATTCTTGAAAGCCTAGTTGTGCCATGTAGTATATGAAGAAGATTCATCACTGGTGGTTGTCAAATACCTCTGTTATGACTTGATGGATCCATGTAGCTGAATCAAGTTCTTGAAGGACACACATAAGGAAAAAACAGCGTTATTGTCATTCATATGCAAGTCTTCAGAGGTCACAGTGACGTCTTGGTCATGGCGTTCCTGTCTCTGTTCTTCAAATTGAAACTCAAGATGCATCTGTCCTGAACAGAGTATTTGTCTCTTCTAAGGTGTGAGTGGATTTGCGTGTGGTCACGCGGCTTTGATTCTTAGGCACTTCAGGATCTTTCAGGGACACTGTGCTTACCTCAGGAAGTATAAAACTGCAACCTTTATTGTAAATAAATGATCAGCTACGTTGATTTGCGCATCTGAGAAAAACACACATAGAAATATAGTAAAAGTCTAGAGAGTAATAAAATCAGAACAGGATATGAATATAAATGAGTAATTTTGTCAGCAGTGAACTAATGAAGCCTGGTTTCCTACAGGTTTGAGCTTCGTGTTTGATTTACTGGTAACAAAAAGGTGCAAGATAGAATTGAAGCTTTTCTTGTTGTTGAGCTTTTACAAGGTCTTTGTGTGGACTGTTTGCTATCTAGTGAGATGTGACCTCTTTGTCACCCCTACACTATTTCTGTAGCGTCTCTGTATTGTGCAGCTGCATAATTTCATAGCACTTGTGGGAAACAACTCATCTTTTTAAAATGTAGTTGAAATAAGCAAATGGTTTGGGAGTTAACAGCAGGAACAAATACATGTGCGTACACTCATGCACATAAACATGTCCTCAACACAGTTGTGTAAACTTTACTGCATAAGCAATCATAAGGCCAATGGAGAGGATAGAACATGCAGGGAACTCTGGTTGGAATTAATCATAGAATCATAGAATCGTTTAGGTTGGAAAAGACCTTTAAGGTCAAGTCCAATCGTTAAYCTAACACTGCCAAGTCCCACTAAACCATGTCCCTAAGCACCATTATCTACGCATCTTTTAAATACCTCCAGGGATGGTGACTCAACCACTTCCCTGGGCAGCCTGTTCCAATGCTTGACAACCCTTTCGGTGAAGAAATTTTTCCTAATATCCAACCTAAACCTCCCCTGGTGCAACTTGAGGCCATTTCCTCTCGTCTTATCACTTGTTACTTGGGAAAGGAGACTGGCATCCACCTCGCTGCAACCTCCTTTCAGGTAGCTGTAGAGGGCGATAAGGTCTCCCCTCAGCCTCCTCTTCTCCAGGCTAAACAGTCCCAGTTCCCTCAGCCGCTCCTCATAAGACTTGTGCTCTAGACCCTTCACCAGCTTCGTTGCCCTCCTCTGGACATGCTCCAGCACCTCAATGTCCTTCTTGTAGTGAGGGGCCCAAAACTGAACACAGTATTCGAGRTGCGGCCTCACCAGTGCCGAGTACAKGGGCACRATCACYTCCCTASTCCTGCTGGCCACACTATTTCTGATACAGGCCAGGATGCCGTTGGCCTTCTTGGCCACCTGGGCACACTGCCGGCTCATGTTCAGCCGGCTGTCGACCAACACCCCCAGGTCCTTTTCCGCTAGGCCTCTTTTCAGCCACTCTTCCCCAAGCCTGTAATGTTGCCTGGGGTTGTTGTGGCCGAAGTGCAGGACCCAGCACTTAGCCTTGTTGAACCTCATACAACCAAATGAAACAACATTTGGTGATTGCTGAATCACATACAACTGTTGCCTTTTATTAACTATTGATGAAAATGATCAAATGTCAGAGATCCTAGCTTTGCATTTGAAGTCTCCTGTATTCTTGGGGTAATGAAAGCTGAAGAAAAAGCAAAGGTAGCTGTGAAAGGCAAAATAAGCATGCAATTTTTTTAATCACTTCTGAAACTGTGTTCAAGTGAATAATTCTGTGTAGTTGTTAAAGAAGTAACATTGGGGATTTTCATTTCTACTGAAAGAAGCGTGAGTTTTGTTTTTCATATAAAAGGCAGTAATTTGTAATACAATTTTGTTGATTAAGGCTTATAATCACTAAATCTTGCATGAAAATGTTGCTGAATGTGAAACATTGTCTTTAACAATTTCTAAACAGTGGAAAGATTTGTTGGTTATATTTCAGAAATGATAAATTGTCAATAGCGTTTTTCAGGCTATTATCATTTTTACAGAGGAAATTATATGATTATTATCCCTGTGGTAGTAACATACAGATCTGTACCAGAGCTCTCAACTTAAAATAATGTAGGCTTCAAAATTAATAGGTGCTTATGGCTAATGCTAGTCTGAATGATTTGAAGAGAAAACATGATGTCCAGAATTTAATTAAAACATGTATTAAAATGAAGCAACTCATAGTAAAGTTCAACCCTGCAACCAGAAGATTTTTTAGGAAGCAACTGGAAACCCTCAGGATGTACATCCTGGCCCTGGGAGAAGAGGTATTTTCCCTCTACCCTGGACACAATTGCTATAGGATTTCATGGATGTGCTTCTACCTTTATGTGGTATCACCAACTTACCCCTATTTTATCAACTCACTGCCACCACCATTTTTATGATCACTAAAGCCTATATGCACCTGTTCCCAAACCCATTCAAATGAAATGAAGAACAAAGCTTAATATTTTGCTGTGTTGTCTGTTGTGAGGAAAACAATGTCCCAATTTGCACTCTAATTATTTCAACCTTACAAAGGAGAAGGAAGGTGGGTGGGCCAAGGTCCTGAATGTGGTTGTTCTGCAACTTAAATGGTGAGCCTGAGTAAGAGAGACACCCTGTCTCCTTTTCCTCAAATGAGCTATGTAATAATACGTATCTAAGAACCCAGTAAATAATATACGCTTGGCACAATTCCCGCTGGCATCATGTAGGTCTGGGGTTAGCTCAGTTGGGTTTAAATAAAGCCCTGTAGCTCCATTTAATAATGAAAAATAGTATCTGTTATATTTTAAAGATGCTACTACTGCCTAGTAGTAGTGGTAGTGCTATATATCTGTAAATGTGTGTCTCGCAGTGTAAAGGTGGACCTTAGTTAATTTTATGCTTTGTTACAGCTGTTACAACTCTGTTATCATTTCCATTTCCAATATAGTCATTAAGGCACCTTTTTAGAATCATTATGATTACTATACATTTTCATTTTTCAACAGTGTTAACTCATTTCTTTGGAAACAGTAGTAGAATCCTCCTTCTGAAAAAATTCTTACCTAGTTTTTAGAAACATACACAGTTGTTTTCATATAAGTAGGTTGCTGTAGCCAGAATCTGGAAGTATATGTGGGTTTTTTGCAGTGTGTTTACAAATATCTCCCCATATGCATGCATTATTTTATCTTTGGCAAATGGGGATATAAAAGACAAAATTAGAGTTATATATAAAGCTGGAGTATCTAGCATAGGAGCAGGATATAGAGACTTCTAAAATATTTGCTGAGAACTAATTAGAACATGTGCTGCTTCTATGATTGCTTTGCATCAGGCCTCTGCATTTGGAGAGGAAAAAATGGTAAATGTTTAGATTAAGGCTGAGAGAACTTTTTTTCTGCCCTGAGATATTTCTATTTTTTAAGAACAGTAGGCTTGGCTGTCTGCAAATGCTGTATTGTTTACAATCAAACAGTGGATCAATAAAATAATAAACACAGAACACTGAAGTTATGATTTCTGTTGACAGATTGTGCATCTGAGGAAAACTTCGTTATTAAGAAACTATGAAGGCCACTGTTATAGAACACAACAAATAGTATTTTTCCACTAGACTTCCCACATTTACAGTGTTATTTTCATATTCAATTGAAATAAAACTGAAATCCACAATAACATTTTAGATGAATGTTTTGTTTTGAAGTTGCAGGGAAATTAGGATAATTTTTTTTCAAAGGTATGTGTGACAACATTGAGATACAAACTCAGTGACCAGTGCCCACGATCAAAGCTGAACAAACTGCTTCACTTCAGCCTTCTCTTAATCTTATGCTTTGTTTCCTGTGCAACAGTTCATAAACATTGTGGAGCCTGCTTTTATGGATATGCAAAGTATTAGTCTTTTTCAGAGTCTGATTCTCAGGGTAAAATCCATTCCTTCTTCTATAGCCCAAATATTTAGGCTCATTGAGGGTGAACGAAAGAGAGCCTGGAAAAGAGCACATCTTTTATCTGCCTTGGGGAACCACACTGCCCTTTCATGCCACTTAAGTGAGGGGCTGGAGCAAGCAAATGTCCAAGCAAATATGTAATGTATTTTCCCAGTGCCTCTTAATTACTAAAACAACTGTGTGCTGATCCTGTAAAGACATTCATAGGATTGATTACAATTGTTAAGTGTGGGATTCATCTGCCTAAATGTCAATGTATATAGCTGAGCTCAGCTTCAGCTCCCATTATAATAAAGGGAAACCTATGTGGTGGTAGTTGAGGGAATAGCCTAAAAAGCCTGTATTTATACTCTAAGTGTACCTAATCCCCACCCTCCCCACACACATACCCTTCCCATTTTTTCTTTCTCACACTTAATAGGAATTATGAACTCCAGCACTTTTATAAAGTCACTGTCTACTCTCTTCTCTAAAAATAAACAATATATTTGAATAGAAAAAGAGAGAGAGGAGCCAGGCTTGAATTAGAGGTCATAGATTCAGAGTTAATTTAGAATTTGGCAGTTGACTCAGATATGATTGGCAAGGAGATTTCCAAAAGGCTGCAACTGTAAATTGGAAATAAATGGAAAAGGATTATGTGAGTGGGATACAGCTTTGAATCTGTAACGCATGTCCCAAGACTGACTTGCTCATAAAAGAGCCTGTGTTTAATTTGCCATAAAAATATTTAAGCCACATTGGTCTTTGTATAAATATTTCATTTTTAAAGTTGGATTCTGGAGTAGCTAAAAATGAATTCAGCGTGCATATCCTTGCCATCAGTATGAAGGATAAAAAATACAAGATCACCAGAAACTGTTTTTTTTTCCCCTTCCAGACTCATATTCTCACAAGATTTTTTATGTTGTCTTTTGTGTCCAAATCAATTTTTTTAGTCCTTGCTATATCATCTGTTTTGTTATATAGTATTCCTCTGAGAGAAGCTATGGATCTATTACATTAGGCGGTTTGGAGGCAGAGTGAGTTGCTGCCAAGAACGCATTCATGTATGAGTGTGTGAATGTGGGTGGGTGACTGAGATGTCCAAAAGGGACACTTGTCTGTGTTCCTTCAACTACTTCTGTTCCAAAGATGATATATGTCTGTAAATAAAGCAAGATGTATTTTGAATGTGCCCATGTTCTGCATCATTAGTTTTTTCACTGTTGGGAAACTAAACTGCAAGAATCTGAATATCTGCTACCACCTGGCAGCTCAAGTGGTTCAAGGAAGGAGTGACAGCAGTTAGAAAAGACCACTTCTAAAACATTATCTATTTTTCTTTCTGCTATTTTCTTTAAATACAGTTGTCTTAATTTAGCTCAAAAATAATTTAGCTCAACATTGATGTTAGTACCATATCTAGGGAATAGTCTCTAGGGCTTTAAGAAACCATCTAGTAGTGACAGAGGAAGAGGGAAGTACATGACCAGAGCTGCACTCACTGCGTCATGCTGTACGAGCCCAAGGCTAATGGCCCTTTTGGATGTATTATAAACGGATGGCTGAGTCTGTACTTCCCCCCTCTATAACAGCATGTAAAATACAAATGAGTGCTAACTTCTCCAGTGTCACACTAGTGCATAAGACTTAGACCTCCCTGGTTACAATTGTTTTATACTATTCCTCACAGGTGAAATCTGTGCTTTTAAAATCCATGGACAAGAAATGCCCTTCGAAGCTGTTGTGCTAAACAAGACATCTGGAGAAGGTCGTCTTCGAGCAAAAAGTCCTATTGACTGTGAACTGCAGAAGGAATACACATTCATCATCCAGGCCTATGATTGTGGATCAGGACCAGGTGGAACAAACTGGAAGAAATCTCACAAGTGGGTGAAAAGGAGGAGAAATTTTTTTTTTTTTTTGCTTTGGCATACATTTGCTGTACAGTACAGATCATATTGAAGGACTCCTTTTTATATTGTAGTCAGGTAGAAAGCAAATAAAACCAAGATGAACCATTTTTGCAATAGTCCATCCACTTCTTATTTCTTTTTCCTTTTAGAAAATATTTTTCTTTTTTGCCTCCTGCAGTTTGACCCATTCTGCAATGGTTCCAGTTGAAGCTTTTAATAGGATCCCTGTTCAAGTGGAGAAATGCATCTCAGTTTTGGTTTATTTTTTGATTCTTGCTTTCACGTTAAATACATTGACTAAACAGATCATCCAGGACATGGAAGCTAGCTTTTAACTGATACTTACAAATTCTAAGTAGGTTTTCTTTCTGTTCATCTCTTTTCAAATGGTAAGAAAAGAGAAATTGCCCTTTTTTTTTTAGTATGTGCATGTATATAAGCTGCAGCAGTGCTGCCGTTGCACAGTGTGTTTCTGACCTCAGCTTTTGGACAGCAAGTCTCAGAGGAATTAAAATCCTCTGGAAGAGAGGGGTATTGAAGGTTAGTATGTGGTACTTTTTACTGTGGAGCCAATTCCCTGCATAAGCTCAAGTGGCACAGTGCCTTTTTTCCCCTCCAATTCATGAAACTAAGCTCCAGACCATTTGTCATTAAAGATGAATTTAACTCACGTGTAGATGTGTAACTGCTGTACAAGTTGTTTGTTTTGCTGAGAGCCATTTAAATAAATGATTAATAGTAATCATCCTTTTGCTCATCCAGGACACATGACAATTAAAAATTTAATTAGCTCTATAATGCATGCTGAACTTTTTCAGGATATTTAAACAGAATACACATTCAGAAGGAAGCCTGCAATATCAAATAACCATCAAGTCACAGAAACAGTTTTTGTTTCGTATTATTAAATTTTGTGATGTTTTTCCCTCACATGTCAGTAACAAGCCGCTACGTTCCACTTGTGGAAAATTTTGGTCTAATCCTGACCAAATGAAATCTGGCCCATCAGGACCAGACTTTGTTACACTTTCTCATAGTGGTTTGTATAGTAAACCACAAGCTAAGCTAGGCTGTCTGGGGTCCCAACCTTTACTACTGGCTCTGCCATTGATCTAGAAAGTCCCTTCACTTCTCTGTCCCTCTGTTACCTTGCCTATCAAACCAGAAAGCAAATTCTTTCAAAGGAAGGCCTTTAGAGTTTGCTCATTAAATACTAAAAGCCTGTTATTTTTGACGCTCAAAGGTTTACATGTACAATGTTGTAACTAATTAAAGGATTAGATAATCAGCAGAAGGTGAGAGCTGTATTTAATATCGAAGAATGTTCATAAACTGACCATTTTTAAGTAGTGAATATGTAAGACTACTGTAATTCTCTTCCTCTTTTTTTGCTTATTAACCCATTTTGCACTAGAATGATATAATTGACTTTCTGCTGGGGTCCATTTTAAGAGGCAGACTGGTTTTAATAGTGATTTTAACTGTGAAGCCCTCTCCCTACAAGCTGTGGCAACAGGTTTTTACCTAGTGCCACATTAAGATATTAAATTGGGCAAATTAAACATAGAATTCAATAATATCTCATTTTAGCAGATGTTTACATAGTTTTCTAGATATGTTTTGTTAGTCTTTTCAAGTGTTTTGAAAACAAACTGTCAGTGATGTGTCATGATAAATTAATTTTTCTCTTTGATGTCTTTATTTACCTGTTTTAGGGCAGTGGTCCATATCCAGGTAAAGGATGTCAATGAGTTTTCACCAGCTTTCAAGGAGAGTGTGTATAAGGCCACCGTGACAGAGGGAAAGATCTATGACAGCATACTGCAGGTAGAAGCCATAGATGAGGACTGTTCCCCACAGTATAGCCAGATCTGCAGTTATGAAATTGTCACAACTGATGTTCCTTTTGCCATTGACAGAAATGGTGAGTATGGAGAAGGAGCAATTGTAAGTTCTGGGACAGATAGCAGTAATTTCTGTAGATAGTGTAATTACCTATTGATACTAGCTGATAACCTAGCTTGAGTTTTAACTCAAGAGAGTAATCCTGTTCTCATCTCTGAGAATGAAAGAACTGTTACACTGGGAAATTCCATCCCTACTGTGGCACAAAGTGCCACAGTAATTTACTGTGGAAATTAAAACCCCAGTTTTAGATGAGCAGTATGTTTCTCTGTCACTCAGTTCATTCTCTTAATTGTCTCAGATCTAGTTTCCCATCCAAGTGATGGCATTTCCTAATGCAGCAGGTAGCCCTACCTAATAGGGTTTTTTCACTGGTTTATAGCTAGTGCCATTCTTCTGAACTTTCTGGAGCAGAGACTAAATGTAGAATTGACAATATTCTGGATATGTTTATTGATTGTTAAAACTTTCAGGGGGTGTGTCCACAGATCTATCCATTTGTGGTGCTTCTTGAAGCAGATCCATTATTTTACAGTATGGAAGAAAATATGCTTTGGAGAAGTATCATCTTTTATGGTTTTTGATTTTAGTTGTTCTTCTAATGTATATAATATTATAGGAAAAATAATAAAGCATATTAAGTTTTCCATATGCAGCAGTTTTTGACCTTGGCAGCCCTGTCTGTCAGCTTCCTGCTTTTCCCAGTGAAGTTCTCACCAGGGAAAAGCACAGAATTTGACACTGAGTTTGGGAGAGGTGGCTGGTCTGCATTAACAATGTGTTGAAGATCATCCCTCCCATTATCTGCTTGCTTCAGACAATAAAAATAGTAGCTCTGTCTTTCAAGTACTTCAGCAGTCCCATATTGGCATCACTTTGTAGATAAGTGTCCTTGTCATTGATATTCACGTGTGCACATTTGTGCAGAAGTTCAAAATGGAAGTGCCTGTGCTCACAGAACTTGTTTCCCCAGAACAAGCACCCTGTGTGCATGCCCAGCAATGCTTTGATTTATCTTTCCTAGCCGAAGCATTTAATCCATGTTGTATGTAGGAGGAGAATACTGTTTGGAAGTTAAATCTGATTTTTGTCCAAATTGGAAATTGAAAGCATGCATGGAGCTACTGTTTTCTCTAAGCAGTCATCTTCATGTTGGGATGTTTTATATAAACCTTTTCCCCTATTCAAAAATTATTCATCTTTATTTGTGCATGTCGTGGTTTGACCCTGGCCAGCAACTAAACACCATGCAGCTGCTCGCTCACCCCCCTCACTCCGGTAGGATGGGGGAGCGAATCGGGAGGGCACGAGTAGGAAAACTCGCGGGTTGAGATAAAAACAGTTTAATAATTGAAATAAAACAAAGTAGAACAGTAATAATAGCAGTGATAACAACAACAACAATAGAATACACAAAGCAGGTGATGCACAATGCAACTGCTCACCACCCGCCGACCGATGCGCAGCCCGATACGCGAGAGCCCATCCCGGGACCCAGAGCACGCCTCCCCTTCCCCCCCCCCACTTAGTTTTTATACTGAGCATGACATCACATGGTATGGAATACCCCATTGGCCAGCAGGGTCAACAGCCCTGGCTATGCTCCCCCCGCCAGCTTCCCATGCACCTGGCAGGGCAGGGGAGGCCGAAAAGTCCTCCATGTAAGCACCGCCCAGCAACACCCAAAACATCAATGGGCCATCAACGCTCCTATTATACCAAACCCAAAACACAGCACACACCCCCCAGCTACTGGGAAGAAAGTTAACTCTGTCCCAGCTGGAACCAGGACAGTGCAGTTCTTGCACAACGCACAGCTGAGCATCAAAAGATAACCTGTTAGCATCAATAAATTGTAAATGACATTGGGGAAAAAAGCCATCTTGTTATAATACATTGGGAGGCAAGTATACTATATAGGAGGTATAATCATAATGAGTCTCTTTGTGTTTAAGTAAATGAGGTCAGCTAGCACAGTAATCTTTTGCCAGAGCAATTGCATAAAGGATTTTTTACAGGAAGTCAGCATTTGGAAGTAGATGTTTGTGTGCAATTCCCTAGAAGCTTTTCCTCTCTATGGATTTTTTTCTAATTGTGAGATTTCCCATGTTGTCATAAAAGGAAGTTCTCCATGTTTCTGTTTGAAAACATTATTTTTCCAGAGCTCCACGTGACTTGGCAGTATGGAGTTGGTTAATTACATGAGTCACGGGTTTCGTAATTTCATACCAGGTTTGTGACAGATATCATGGATAAATAATACACTGAGATTAGCATCATACAGAGCAAGCATTTCTATTGCTTATGCCTTTTCAGCTCCTATCACACAGTGCAGCTGGCTTGTGAGCGATCATGGGTTTCTTACAGTCAGAAGCATGATCAAAAGCATGTGAAGTGTCAGGAATCCTTGGTTACATCTTTGTCCKCATGTGCCTGGGACCTGGTTTTCAGGAAAGGCATGAGAAAATCATTGATTTAAACATCACTTTAAAGCCTGCAGTGAATAATTGGTATAAGGTTGTAATACTTGCAGTTTCTTGGTCATGAATTCAATTAATATTTTTTGATCTATTTGTTCACTAAAAGAATAGTGCTGCCACAATCAACAGTAATTGCAGTCTAATTTGCAATTTTTTTAGATAATGGTAATTGCTTAAACCCACTGGGATTAGAGACAGAGTTAGAATAGATGGTTGCACTTTTGTTTTGTGGCAGAAATACGTTGCTTAGTTCCAACATATTCCACTGCTGAAAATGTCTCTCTGTGCCAGCTGATATAAGGTTTCTCTGGTGCAAACTCTTTGGCATTGTGCCCATTTTTGTTGCCTATAGGATGATTAAAATAGGTGTATGAGGTGCCTGGGACTGTCTGTTAATACTGTGCTAATTAGGATTTTGTTTATAGGGGTTTTTTACCCATTGTGAAAAACAAATCTAGGTTCTTGTGTCTTCTGCAAGTTGTTTGTTTTTTTTTTTTTCCTGCTTTTCAGTAACATAAGTGTGGAATTTCATTGCCCAGAAAGAGTATTTCACCAGATGCTTAGAATCAAATCTAAATATTGCAGAGGGTCCCAAAAGTAGGGGGTGTGTGAGGAAAACATGCCATTATCGGTCCCAGATGGTGGATTTTTTTCACCACCAACCTATGAAACTAACACAGGCCTTTAGAAAGATGACCATGCTATACCATCAGCTTTTTTCTTTTGGCAGATCATTGTCTTTTTAGGTAAAACTTATTTTGTATCTAGATCAATCCAGGGAGCATTTTGTTGTCTTGAAAAATTATATTACACATTGGGGAACGTTTGCAGAAAGGAAGAGAGAACCCTACAGACTGTAGCAGTGCACAGTCTACTTCACATCACCAAATTGTGTGAGGCATAAGTGGATAGGCACCCAGCACTCGCACAGGAAGCAGCGTTCAGCTCTGGTGTAGTTCTTGTAGATCTTTGTAAGTTAGGCACCTAAAAGTAGGTAATATAAAGCTTCCCATTTACATTTGGCAACTTTGACCCTTGGTTTGTAATTTCTTTGTGAATAAAATTACATTGTGTTATGAAACCATAACACTAATAAAATCGACTCTTGTATATGATGAGCCTAACTTGGAAGATAATGAACTCTT
This sequence comes from Phoebastria nigripes, assembly GCA_035582835.1. NCBI lineage: Eukaryota > Metazoa > Chordata > Aves > Procellariiformes > Diomedeidae > Phoebastria > Phoebastria nigripes. The sequence goes on along the minus strand of JAYKAV010000344.1, from coordinate 4,979 downwards.
GGTCATAAATACAATCATGTAAAGGTGAAGGACAAATTTATGCTTTGCTATGCAAAGAACTGGGACTAAAGGTATAAGATATGTTTTAAGAGACTTTTGCATGCAGTTTAGTCTAGTTGTTGTCTTAGCAGAGAATCCCAATCATCAAGTCAGTTATCATATCAATATTGTGTAGGCTTTTTTCAGGTAACAGAAAAATTAAACCACAATGCATGGATCTGTTGTAATGCCAGCAGAACAACATTTTTATGCATTTTCTGCCTTCATTTGTCAGGGATCATGGTCAGATGATCAGAGAATTCAGCTACAGATAAAAATTCTGTCATGGCTCTGATCTACTCTCATCTCTAAAATGGGGATAACTATATTTGCCACCCATCACTGGGAAGCACTTCACAAATACATGTTCAGATTGTTCAATATGAAGATGAGTTACTGACTTATCTAGCCCGTCAGTACAGGTTCTATCAAGTTAAATATCTTAGAAAATCCATGTGGACAGGATCTCACAAGGTCATCCTTTACAGCACTGAGATCTGTGTTAGGAGCTATGCAAACTTCATCTTGTCAGAAAAGTAGTGAAACTTTATAGTTAAGCATTTGCATGTGATTTCTATTTATTTATTAAACCACAATTTCTTTCCATTATCATTGAAAAGTGCACCTTTTTGACAAGAACCAATTCTAATCCTTCAGTTGGCTTATGGTCAAATACAGCTCCTGGTGGCTCTTGGCAGCTGGGAATGTTGAGCTGCCACTCCTATGAGCAGACTGAAGTCAGAGGCCACTCATGTAACAACACTAGCCCTCATCTCTTGTAAGAGTTAGGAGATTCAGTTTTATACTTCTTATACACACAGGAAGTAAGTGTGGAATTTAAGAGGGAATTGCCATAGTAAATTAGTCAAGTCTTTCCCTGTTCTTGTGACTGCTCCAAAATAAGATGAAAGATAGCCATAAAGAGGGAAGTCTGTATCAAACTGTCCCCAAAACTGACCCAGAAGAAAGAGGTGTAAATGTGTGTGTCCTCAGGCTGGAATTTTTATATTCCTGTTGTCACTTATCTGTTTTTTTTGTTTTTTAAATCGGTTATAGGTCTGGGTATTTCCAGGAAAAGGCAGAGATTTAGAAAGACTGAAAAAAAATAACTTTATGGCCTAATTGTGAACTGTGTAGAAAAGTACTTACTTCTCCCATTAAAATTTTCTTTTTTTAATGATGTTATTGATTACCTTTTTGTTTATGGATGAGATGTAAATAGAAATTCTCAGTCTATTGTCTCTAAAACTTTAATTAGTCTGTATTTATAGTGCTTCCCTTCTGTGTCTACTTTTTAATCATATTGATTAAATTGTAAAATAACAAAGAAGCATAAAGCATCAGAGGTAACAGAAAAATAGAATAATTAGGAAATCAATAACCTGTTGGGTAACACCTGCAAGACATCCAAATGATCTTCCAGAATAACACCTAATAGTCAGAATCTTTGTAGTCCAAATCTTAAAAGACTGTAATGAAATGCAAATCTTGGAAGACAAATTTAGTGAAATGCAAATACATTGGAATGATTTATAAATCTTAGAGGACAGTTAATGTGCCACGCAAATTCTAGCAGTCTGCTGATGTAGATTCAGACACTTTTGGTTTCTTGAGAATTATCTCTGCTGATCATGGACTAAAATAATACCAAGGGGAACCAAATAGGGAAGTATAAAGATTCGTGTAAGAAATAACATAATGCAGAAAGGAAAGAACAGCTGAGCAGATATTAAATGAATAACTAAGTATACAGTGGCAGTTTTTCATTAAATCCTCTTAGGCAGGTACTAATCAAGCAACTCAAGATAGTAAAATGGATATATTAAATTGTTTTGCCAAGTACTAACTCAAAAATAATGAAGTAGTTGATATCATTATTGCAGTTACTTTTGTGATGGGAAGAGTTATCTACATGGCAGACTTGAAAATGCCTGGCCAGGTGAGGTGCCTGAGAGAGAGAACCAAGGAAACTGTAGGACACAGTACTGTTTCCATATTAGCCTTCAGCAGGTCATTCTGGTTCTCCATTTGAGACATAAAAATAGTGATAGGGATTGTTCCCCTCTGTGCCCTGCTCAGAAAGGGAGGGGTAAAGACTCAAAGTCAACAGAAAATAGGGTATAGGGCCTGACTTATAGCTGCAGATRTAAGGGTCTATTTAAACTACAAATTTTGAACCCGAAGATGGTGATAATTGCAAAAGCAGCCTTCCTTCAGGCCTGACCTGAAAAGTTTTGCATCAGTTTCAATTAAACTACTAAAGATGGCTTTAATGTAGTAGTAGTCAGAAAAGTGTTGAGCTCTGACAAGATAAGGAGTGTGCATCAGAGAGAGAGACCTGATAAAAGTCTTGTCAAACTAATGGAGGTTTAGTAAAAGACTTATTTAAGAAGTTTCATTTGTCTGCTTTCACCTGTCTCTCATTCATTTGAATGAAAAAAAACAAAAACAAAACCAACAACCCATACCCAAAACCCCAAACAATGCCAGCACGCCTAACAACAGATACTTTGACCAGCACCTATGGGAATCAGATCACTGTATTTGACTAAATTCCAGGATTTGGGTGCTCCTCATTCCAAGTTTAGCCCAAACAACTTGATTTTGCAGATCCATGCTTGAAAGCAGTTGTTATGTGTAGCATTGATCCAGAATAAGTTTGTTTCTTGAATTCTAGAACAAACATTCTCATTCAAAGTGATGATATAACAAACCGCCCCGAGCAAAAGTGTGAAACATATTAAACAGTCTCAAGTTTCAATTTGAGCAAGAAGTGCATTTCAGTGGAAATGGACAGAATTAAAATGCTGAACTCATTAATTACAAAAACATACATTCTGCATGGTAATCTTCCAATCCTGCAGGAAGTTCTCTGAGAAAGATCTTTCCCTTTCCTTGTGAAAGTTGTAAGGTCTTTGTTCCCGAAACAGGTAATTTGTCACCTTTATATATGTGACAGGTTCAGCAGATAATCTCTGTTGTTGCTGAGTTTTATTTTCCATGTGATAACTCTGTGCTGTCATATCAAATACTGCGAAGCACTCTAACGTAGAAGGTGATTCTGCGGTTTTTGCTATTTTTAAAACCCAGGGAAGGGTGTTAAAGGGCAAAAAATCTCTCTCACCTAAAGGGTAATAGCTTTAGGGAAAAAAGGAAGATACTTAGTCCGGGGAGATGTTCAGCAGTGGATCTCAGGAATGTCGCTGCCATGTTAAAGCAGTGTATTCTGGGAAGATGTGGAAAATGAAGTTGTACCTACTCATACTTTACATTTCAAGATGTAACTGCTAATTATTTTTACAGTCTTACTTTAGAAAGTGTTGTTGAGCAGATGTTTTCTAATATAGACACACCCATGTTATGTCCTCAGCATCGCATATTTGCCTAAGGACTTACTTATTTCTCTGCTGGATTGAAAGAAAATACTTCCCATTCCTCATAACTGTCCTGCCTGTGGATATCCCATGTGCTTCAAAGAGCTTTCTGGTCACAAAGGACTTAATCAGGACCCAAATGTTATAGTCTGTATATGCTTAGCCAAGGCATAATTTCTGAATGTTATCTTATATTGAATCTATAGGTAACATCAGAAACACTGAGAAACTGAACTATGATAAACAGCACCAGTATGAGATAATGGTAACAGCTTTTGACTGTGGGCAAAAACATGCAGCAGAAGATGTCTTAGTACGAGTTAACGTCAAACCAGTGTGCAAACCAGGCTGGCAAGGTAAGGTTTAATAGTTTATATATTTTAATTTTTTGTTTAAATCTCTTTTCTTTGGTATTTTCCCTCTACCTCACAGTAAGGGAACTAGGGTGCTTATTGCAGTGGTATAGAAAACTGTTGCTATTTCTTAAGCTTACTTCATTCCAAGCCTGTTAAAAAAGTGGATAATAATCCCATATTTGTTTATATTTGCCATGTTTCTTCTCTAGTCAGAACAAGGAACAGATGAGAAAAAATTAAAAAGACAAGTTTCTATTCTAATAAGATATCTTATGATTCAGTCTGAATATACTGAAAGGTTAAAAAAGTGCTTCTGGGTTCCTTTTCTCCTACTACTCCTTTAAATAAAACTTCTGAAACCACCATGACAAGGTACTTTTCCCATGTGGGCCAGAGTTGTTCAGATTGTCTTGTTCCAGGCACAGAATTGGCTTTCATGCGCATGCATGTGTCAAGGCACGCTCAACTGGCAGTGGGAGTGAAAGGCATTTTTTTATCCTGATTACTATCTTCGTATTGAGACATTTCAGTAGGAATTGATTTTCTAAAAAGGTTGTAAGGATCTATAGTCTACTCTAAAATGGAGAAAAACCCAACTGGTAATGTACTAGGAAGATAGATATGCCACAAATTATAAGGAATTAAGATGAACATGAGGGCTGGATTAGGGACTGTCATGGTTTAACCCTGGCCAGCACTTAAACACCATGCAGCTGCTCACTCACCACCTGCCTCCAGTACGATGGGGGAGAGAATCGGGAGGGCAGGAGTAGGAAAACTCACGGGTTGAGATAAAAACAGTTTAATAATTGAAATAAAACAAAGTAGAACAGTAATAACAACAGTGGTAACAACAACAACAGAATATACAAAGCAGGCAATGCACAATGCAACTGCTCAATACGTGCCGAACCAATGCGCTGCCCAATACGCAAGAGCCCATCCTGTGACAACAGAGCCCCACAAACACCCTTAGTTTTTATACAGAGCATGACATCGCATGGCTTTTGCTAAATGTGTATCCCAATGCTTGAATGTCCCACCACCCATTGCTTTCAGCGTAGTTTTCAGCAGTCCATTGTATCGTTCRATTTTCCCAGAGGCTGGTGCATGATAGGGGATGTGATACACCCACTCGATGCCGTGCTTTTTGGCCCAGGTGTCTATAAGGGTATTTCGGAAATGGGTCCCGTTGTCTGACTCAATTCTT